>CM065595.1:138028264-138170764 GCA_033119425.1 Bufotes viridis | reverse complement strand
ACTAGGAAAAGAAATTCACCAGTGATTGTATAGCTTCCCTACATATTTGGATGACTTCAGATGCTTTAGATTTTCAGTACCATACCTGTGGAAGGGGTTTTTAAAACCTCACACACGGGTTGTGGAAAAAATCTGCATGGAAAAAACAAGTATGTTCATTGTTTTGTAGAAATGCTGTGAATTTTCATTACGGAATTCATCATTTCAATGTATAGGGTGAAATGTTGACATCTTCATGCAGCACCTGCACATTTTGCAGTGGACCCACTGCAGATTTGTGCTGAGACGCACAGTAAAATCTTTACACCACGTCTTGACTCAGCCTTATAGACTGACACACAGATCTCTGAAGGAGTTGTGTTGTGTGAATATGCTAAAACTAGCACTCTACATGTTAGCTTCCTCCTGTCTCCTATCTGTACGACTTGGGTAGTGCATACTATTGGGGTTCACTGAAGTCAAACCTAAATGTTCCGCTTTTGAGCAGCATTAAACATGTACAATCTGATGCCCACCGCCTACGATTATAGAAAGTTTCCCACACTCTATTATCCATTAAATAATAACATTCTGATTATGAAATCCAGCGTCTTCTAACTTTTTGACTAGGATTATTGTTTTATTTAGATTTTAGCTAAAATATGTACAGTTTTATCTCTGGGCAGCATTGATTGAGCAGGAGGAGCTGTGCAGATTGATATACAGTTACACAGATATACTATCTATTGGAATTTCTGCAGTCCCAAGAAAAGTTATGTCTAGGGGCCCCTGTCACACTGCTAAGCTCCTTCCCATTACACCTCAAAGCTCCACTCCTGTTACACAGCCAAGCTCTGCCCCTGTTGGTTTACCAATCTCAGCTTAGCAGTGCAACATGGGCACTTCTACCATTACTCTGCCGTTGGAAAGGGCACTTTCCCCCAGCTGAACTGGCTGCACAGCTTATATATTTGACCCTGATCTCTGGGACCCCAAGCGTTTCCTTGGTTTTCATGGTGATAAAGGTAATCCTGTGCTTAGGAGCCCAGTGGTCAATCCTACTTATAGGGGTTATCCATTTAAAAATAAAAAATCTGATATCATATATTGCATGACAATCTCTTTCTAACAAAGCTAGAACCAGCTCCGTACCTCACATGGATCCAAAGATCTCCCCATTTATTCCTGCAATTTCTCTGCTAGATTTATTTCTAACTGGCAGCTCACGACGTGTGCACTAAGGGGTGTGTCCTTTCTACTGCAGCTGGTGACAGTTGAAGGATGGAACCGAGCATGTGCTTCCCTCTCAGTGAGCAGGACAGAGAAATTAGAAAAGAACATGCAATTATAAAAGTATTCAGATCCAAGTTCTGGTTTGAAAAATGTAGAATATTTTTTGTGGGTCAACCCCTTTAATGGCTGACCGTTATTTCTCTGAGTAGCACAGCCCACTGGACTCCTAAGCATTCAAAGAGCAGATATTTATAATGGATAAATGACAAGTAAGGCTCCATTCACACATCAGCAAAATGGGTCTGCATCCGAAACGGGTGCGGACCCATTCATTTCCAATGGGGACGAAAAAGATGCGGACAGCACACTTTGTAATGTCCGCATCCGCGTTTCCAGATCCGCACTTCCGCATCTGCATTTCCGTTTCTGCAAAAAGAACATGTCTTATTCTTGTCCGCAATTGCAGACAAGATAAGGCATTTTCTATTATAGTGCCGGCGATGTGCGCTCCGCAAATTGCAGAACACACATTGCCGGTGTCCGTGTTTTGCAGATCCGCAAAACAATTACGGACGTGTGAATGGACCCATGCTGAATCTTTTCCCGTAAACTATATATCAATCTTCTCAGCTGCTCACCTGCAGATACCAGTGGGCATTGCGACAGGTTCCCTTTAATTGATCTGAATGGGATGTATAAATGTTTCTATATCACATTTGTGAAATATATATATATATTTTTTTACAAACAGGAAATTATTACTTTTTGCCTGGGCAGAGGGACGCCCTTCTTTGTGGAAACAGTACAGATGCTGGGTAAATAATTAGACAATATAACTCATTGTTCTTAATCTATTGTTTATAATGAACATTCATTTCTTCATTTATTTGCCATGAACCAGATACAAATATTTTTTTTTTCTAAACAAAATCTACAGTCTATTTTCTATTGAATGAGGGAAGGACATTTCCTTACTGCCTTTAATCCCAGTGTTTGTGAATATATGTGACCCCATACCCATACACTTGAAATGGCTGTCGTGAGGGCGCATGTGTTCTTAAGGAGGAGAGGCGTAAGCCACTGCCAAGCACCTCTGGCTTATCTCCCTTGTGAACAAAAGGATCGGCCATAGAAGTTTAACTTGCTCAATCCTTATTTCCCCCAACATCATCTTCGGGGAAGAGAAGGCATGCCCACATACAAGTAATATAGTTGGTCAGTCCCACCAAAAGTGATGGGTTTGGCCAACTTTACTCATGCATTGGGAAAATATATTAAGATAGCCTTATTTACAACAGAATATTGTACCTGCGCCATTTTTATTTAGTATAGAATTTATGACCAGTACTTGGATTGTTAAATGTGTCTAAAGCTGTGATGTTGTGAAGAAGTGACACATTGCACCATAGGACATACTATCAGAATTTTACACCACTTTTTAGAGCACCTTGGGGATGGTATAGTTTTTATCCACAAGGTGCACCAAACTGTCTAAGGCTATTTTCACACTAGCGGCAGGGGAGTCTGTCAGGCTGTTTTGGTGGGTAAACAGCCTGTTTGATCCATCCTGCCACTAGTTCACGTGTGCCTGACTATAATGGGGGCGGGGGTGGAGTTCCAGCGGCAGCGCACGGCGAGAGGGCGCCGGACTAAAAGTACTGCATGTCGTACTTTTAGTCCGGCGGCCTCTCGCAGTGTGGTGCCGTGCTGCTGCTGGAACTCCGCCCCCATCCCCATTATAGTCAATGGGGACAGAGCGGCAGTCCGGGGGCACACGTGAACTAGCGGCAGGACGGATCCAACAGGCTGTTCAACCGCCGGAACAGCCTGACGGACTCCCCTGCCTCTAATGTGAAAGTACCCTAAGGCTGCAACAAAACTAGGCTCAAAATGGGACTAGACTAGAGAATTGATTTGTCTCATCAAGCAGAGTTGTACACCTGCGAGGAGGTGACCCCACAGCTGAAGATGCTCACTCGATTAACAGGGCTGGACATCTTCTGGATAGCGGTGCAGGAACAGTTGCTGATGAGTAAGCAGAAGTACAGCCTTTGCGCTTGTGTCACTATTTGGAGAGATGTCAGGCCCTGTTAATCAAGTAGCAGAGGGAGCATCTTCAGCTGCAGGGACAACCCCTTGGTGGTGTAGAACTCTGCTTGATGAGACAAATCGATTCATAAGTCTACTGCTATTTTGCGCCTCGTTTTCTTGCAGTCTTAGACAGTTTGGTGCATCTTGTGGATAAAAACTATACCAGTCCCAATGTGCTTATCAGTAGACCAGACAAAATGTTGGTGGTAAAGTTATCTAAAAGAAAAAGTAATGTCTAGTAAGTAAAACAGAATTATTGTGGCACATACACTTCTTAGATTTGGTGCAGCATCAGTGCGCCACAAATTCTGGTTCAAATCAAGACGCTCTCCACGAGCAGTGATATTGATTTATCTCCCCCAGTATGTTCCAATATCTGCTACTTACACATTGATGTTCTCTGTTTTAGCCAATGTCCAAAGGGGTTTGTATGTTTGAAAACTGGTAGGAACCCAAACTATGGCTACACAAGCTTTGATACCTTCAGCTGGGCCTTCCTGTCTCTATTTCGACTAATGACACAGGACTACTGGGAGAATCTTTACCAACTGGTGAGTAATAATATAATTTTATTACATTGTTTTATGCTGAGCTCGGTATTCCTGGTACAGAGCTCAAAGTTTCCTTTGTCTCGCGCAATTGTATAATTAAGTGATACATTTTTGGTTGCCTGCAGACACCACTAGAGGAGTTTATGGGTTTACTGTGTATAGTTCATTACTAAATGCAATGAGTGCAATGAATCCAATAAGAAACCCCTATAAACATAGATTATAGAAGAAATTAGCATGACATTTTTGGCCTATTTATAATAAAGGGGTTTTCTGAGATTTTTATACTGATAACCTATCCTCTGGATAGGCCATCAGTATTTGATTAGGTGGGTCCTCCATCGATCAGCTGTTTGAGAAGGCACCGGAGCCGCAGTAGTGCTGCGTCCTTCTCTCAGCTCACCAAGCACAGCGCCGTACATTGTATAGCGGCTGTGCTTGCTATTGCAGCTCAGCCCCATTGACTTCAGTGGGGCTGAGCTGAACCTAGGCCACGTGACCGATGAATGTGACATCAAATGGCTTAGGCAAAGGTATGAGACAGCTGCGGCGCTACTGCGATATCCGATGCTTTCTCAAACAGCTGATCGGCAAGATCCCGGGTGTTGGACACCCACTGATCAGATACTGATGACCTATCCAGAGGATAGTTCATCAGTATAAAAGTCTTGGAAGACCCCTTTAAAGAATGAAATTTGTTTCCAACTAAAAATTTTACACAAAAGTGTACCCCGTGTCTATATAAAAAAAATGCAAAAGCCACGTATTGAATGCAGGACTATCACGACCATTTGTGAGCTCATTGTGGGATACAGCAATCATGAATACATCAATAGCTCATCAACACCTGATAGCTCATCAATATCTGATAGCTCATTAATATCTGATAGCTTATCAATATCTGATAGGTAGGGTTCCAACTCCCGCCATCCTCGCCGATCAGCTGTTTGAAGAGGCAGGCCACGACACTCCTATGAGATCCACGGCCTCTTCCTAGGCCAGTGATGTCACATTCATTAGTCACATGGCCTATGTGCAGCTCAGTTTCATTATAAGTCAATGGGGCTGAACTGCAATACCATGCAAGGAAGCGCAGCCTCACCGAAGCACCGAAGCCTCCTCAAACAGCAGATTTTTAGGGGTGCCAGGAGTCGGATCCCCACCGATCACATATCAGTGACCTATCTTAAGGATAGGTTATCAATATAAAGATCGATATAAAGACCCAAAAAACCCCTTTAAAAAATGTTGCGCTATCTGGCTAATAAAAGAGCTGAAAGAGTACACCGGACACTTAGAGGTAGATTTATGAAGGCTGGGGTTTTCTGTGGCAGTCTTTATATCCCCTGCACTCCCCTAGAATGTGCCTAATATATGACGAGGCGCACACTTTGTCATATATTAGGTGCATCCTCTGGCAGTCCGTGCACCAAAACAGAAACTTACTGCTGCTCAGAATTGCTGTAGATTCTGGGGCATATTTATTAAGACCGGCATTTTAGACTCCCATCCTAATAAACCCCTAAGCTGGTGGTTTCTGCGTATCCAGCTCCAGTATTTTCTACGTCTAAAACAGGCGTAGAAAATGGTAAATGAGACGGCACATCCCCACCCACTACACACCCACTATTTTAGACCTGGCGTGAGCAGGGAGAAGTCGCAGATTGTACCTGAAACCTTTGCTCTGCAATCTGTGCCGAAACACGCCTAATTTAGGTGTATTTCAGATTAATAAATGACCCACTCTGTCTGTGCCAAACAATGGCATAAATGACGATAAATTTGTAGCAGCTGCTGGTAAAGCCCCATCCCCGCCCTTGCAAAGCCCCCTTTCAGGAGAAGTGGCGAGGCCGGCATAAAAAAACGCCACTTGTGTGACAATATCTTTTAAAATAGAAATAAAGCACAGGCAGGTAATCAATCTCCCCTTTAGTTTTTGATATGATATTCTTGATTTTTGGTATTGACCTGTAGCTGTAATATGGTGGCCTTACATAGGACAACATAGTCAGCTGATGATTATCAATCTCGAAAAAATGAATAAACTTTGAAATATAATGCAGAACCTATCTGCAAAACACTTATCATTGGTTTATAATTTATTTTCCTTCAGACCCTACGAGCTGCCGGGAAAACCTACATGATCTTCTTCGTATTGGTGATCTTCTTGGGCTCCTTCTATTTGGTGAACTTGATCCTGGCCGTAGTTGCCATGGCTTATGAAGAGCAGAACCAGGCCACTCTAGAAGAAGCTGTGCAGAAGGAAGCTGAATTTCAGCATATGATGGAGCAGCTGAGAAAACATCAGGAAGACATACAGGTGACATATCTATAGAATAAATATTCCAAGAGTTTAAAATAGACATCTATATTTCACAGCAGACTGATATTGTTTGCTTTAAGGGTTAAAGAGGCTGTTCACTTTTTAGAAATGAAACTCGCATGATGTGCTAATAGTTTAATATTCCTTGTCCAGGAACCTAAGTTCGGTAACTAGGGTTGCCACCTTTCCCAACAAAAAATACCAGCCAAGTTGTGGGGTATGGCTTAATGTAACAGCGGCTGCTGAGCACCGCTGTTTCCCTGCTTGCCACCGCAGTGCCAGACGCGATGTTCAGCAGTGATCTGCGGCCAGTGCTTCCCATTCACCGCTGCAGTCCTGGGCTCTGTCTGTTTAGGTACTGTTGTTCTAGGATCTGCTCCACAGTTTCCTCTCAGTCCTGGCCACAGCATGCTTGCTGCACTTCCTTAAGGACTGGCGTGCGTCACTTCCTGGGCTTTATGGGTTAGGTCATGTGACCTCGCTGACCAATCCTAGCCCTCCTGCACATATATAAGTGGCTCACCCCCCCTTCCAGATTCTTCAGTGTCAAGGTCCTTGTGTCCTGCTATGGTTCCTGATATCCGATTGTGTTCCCGACTCGTACTTGTGTTCCTGGATCCGCTACCTGTTTGATCCCTGCCTATTTGCCTTCACTCTCCTGTTGCCGACCTAGATTGCCTGACCTGTTCCTGTGCCGCCTGCCCTGACCTTTTGCCTGTCTGACTTCGCAGCAGAGCCTGTCGCCTCAGCCCCATCCTTCGGTCCTGAACTGTTGCTCCTTGTAATGACTCAGCCTGCTGACAACGCCTGTACCTCTGGTACCTTTATCAGGTACCTCCTGGTCTGCCGGGACCAGCTGCCTTGTGTGCCTATCATCCTCAAGAGGTAGCGACCTGGTGTTCCCCTCGGGAAATTCTATTCCCACCATCAGGGGTACTGTGAAGATCGAGGGGTTCGCTTAGACAACACCCGCTGGTTCGTGACACTTAGCACTGGGTGTTAAGTTGCTGTGTCATAATGTGGCTCCAAGTATTAATAATGCCCCAATTAGTGCCCCCCAGAATTAATGCCTGTCTTTCAGGAACTGTTACATGAAGTGAGGTGTCAGAGTGAATGTCAGGATGTCATGATGTAGTTCAGGCAAAATGCTACTGCTTGTCTGGATGCCATCTCTTCTTCAGCTACTGCAGGATCACCAGTCACTGCTACTCCTGCAATTCCCACACCGGTGAATCCGGGTTTGTGTGCTGCTAGTGTGCAACTCCCTCTGCCATCACGCTATGGTGGAGATCCAAAAACCTGTTGCGGATTCCTGAACCAGTGTCCGATCCACTTTGAGTTGCATGGGCAGAAGTTTCCCACTGAGCGGACCAAGGTTGCCTTCATTGTGTCCCTGCTGTCTGATGAGGCCCTTGCTTGGACAAATCCTATTTGGGAATATGGAGTTCAAGAGAACACTAATCTGCAGTCTTTCCTGGCTACCTTCCGGCTAGTCTTTGAAGAGCCCGGCCGCACGTCCTCCGCTGCATCAGCTCTGCTGCATCTACGACAAGGTTTCTCGCCTGTGGGTCAGTACGCAATCCAGTTTCGTACCCTGGCTGCTGAACTTGCATGGAACAATGAGACTCACCTGGCGGTGTTCGCGAAGGGCCTTCCTGACCGGATAAAGGATGAATTCGCTGGTTGCGACCATCCGTCTACTCTGAATGACCTGATCACCTTGGCCACAAGGATAGATATGGGTTTCAGGGAACGTTCTAAGGAGGTTGCATGCACCAGAAGACCACCTTGTTTGGCTCCATCCTTCCAAAGGCTGTTTTTCCTCTAGTGTCCACCCCATCTGAAGAGCACGTGCAGATAGAGCGCCTTCAATTGTCTGCCCAGGATCGTTTATGCCGCAAAGCAGAGAACCTGTGTCTGTATTGTGGAGGCAAGGCCCACTTTGTGCGTAATTGTCCACAGAAGCTTGGAAATGCCAATGTCTAGGATCAGTTGGAGAGGTGGTCCTAGACAAGGAGAAGTCCTCTCCAAAACTTTCAATTCCGGTAACTCTCTCGCTCAAGCAAGTCACACTGTCTGTGCCTGCATTCTTGGACTCTGGGTCAGCCGGTAACTTCATTCAGCAAGCTCTGGTCCATCAGTACCTTCCAACCATCCTTCTAGAAAGGCCTCTGTCAGTGTCTACCGTAAATGGATTGCCATTCCCTGAACCTGTGCTCTCAGTTTCTATGCCCCTTAAGTTGCAAATGGGGGTTCTCTCTTCAGAGATAATCTCATTCTACAGTATGTGCTGCCAGCATCCGTGAATCCCGTTATCCTTGGTCTTTCCTGGCTGCGTCAGCACACTCCAGTTCTGGACTGGCACTCCGGTCAGATTCTGCGTTGGGGATCTTCCTGCTAGTCTACCTGCTTATCAGAGGTCCGACCTGCTTCCCCGCCTACTGTACATGTAGACCTGCCTGGACTTCCGCAGCAGTATGGCAGTTTTGCGGATGTCTTCAGTAAGAAAAAGGCCGAGATCCCTGCCTCCTCATCATCCTTATTATTGTCTGATTGACCTTTTGCCTGGTGCCACTCCTCCTCGCGGTCAAGTCTACCCACTCTCCGTTCCTGAGACCCAAGCGATGTCGGATTACATCAAAGAGAATCTCAAGAGGGGGTTTATCTAAAAATCTACTTCACCAGCCGGTGCCGGCTTCTTTTTCGTGCAGGAAAAAGATGGATCCTTACGGCCCTGTATTGACTATCGAGGTCTGAATAAGGTCAAAGTCAAGAATCGATACCCTCTCCCGCTAATCTCCGAACTCTTTGACAGGATTCAGGGAGCTAAGGTCTTCACAAAATTCGACCTGCGCAGCGCATACAACCTTATCCACATTCGAAAGGGCGATGAGTGGAAGACTGCTTTACACACTCGTGATGGACACTACGAGTATCTCATCATGCCTTTCGGTCTGTGAAATGGTCCCGCGGTTTTCCAGGAGTTGGTAAATGATATTTTCTGGGACCTTCTTTATGTCTGCGTAATAGTGTACCTGAACGATATACTGATCTATTCTCCAGATTTTACCACTCACCAGAGGCATGTACGTTTAGTTTTACAGCGGTTGAGAGAGAATTGACTTTATGCCAAACTCGAGAAATACATCTTTGAAAAATCTGCCGTACTGTTCCTCGGATACATCATCTTGGATACCGGGTTGCGGATGGATCCTTAAAAATAGAATACTGTAATGGACTGGCCCTGCCCACAGGGTCTTCCTGCTATACAGCGCTTCCTTGGATTTGCTAATTTCTATCAACAGTTCCAAATTTTTCATCTCTTACATCTCCGATCTCCGATCTCCCTCTCACTAAGAAAGGGGTGAATGCCAGAGACTGGACTCCTGATGCAGAGGCCGCCTTCATCCAATAAAAGAGGTCCTTTGCTTCTGCACCTATTCTGCGTCATCCCGATGTCTCCTGCTAATTATTTTTATTAGTGGACGCCTCCTCCATAGGAGCTGATGCTGTTTTACTACAGAAAGGTTCCAAGGGCAAGATGTTTACATGTAGATTCTCCTCCAAGCACTTCTCCCCTGCTGAGAGGAATTACTGTATAGGAGACAGAGAGCTTCTAGCCATAAAAATTTTCTTAAAGGAGTGGCGTTATTTATTAGAAGGGGCCCAACATCCAGTGATAATCTTGACTGACCACAAGAACCTTACATATCTGCAGACAGACCAGCGTCTGAACCCTCGCCAAGCCAAATGGGCACTCTTCTTCTCTCGTTTTGATTTTGAACTTCACTTTCACCAGGCCGAGAAGAACATCAAGGCGGATGCTCTGTCTCATCATTCAACTTCTCCAAACAGCAGGAGGAGCCCCAGTACATTGTAGATCCTTCTTGGTTGATCAAAGTGGCTCCTGTCCTGGTAAAAGGCATCTCTCCTGGGAAGACATTTGTGCCATCTGCCAAGAGAAAACATATTCTAGCTTGGGGGCACAACTCTAAACTGGCTGGTCACCCAGGGATCCTTCGCTCCTTTGGCTGGACTGCCCCTGGCTGCTGAACTTGCTAAACTGTTTGTGAGACACATTTTCCGCTTGCATGCTCTACCTTGGCATATTGTTTACGATTGCGGAGAACAGTTTACCTCTAAGCTCTGGAGAGCTCTTTGCTGGCTGCTCGAAATTGAGCTGGACTTCTCTTCCGATTATCATTCCCAGATCAAGGGGCAAGTAGAGCGGGTCAATCAAATATTAGAGAACTATCTCCGGCATTTTGTTTCAGCCCAACACGACAACTGTGTACAACTTCTACCTTGGGTTTAATTCTCCTATAACAACCACTCTAGTGAGTCTATTGGATCCTCTCCATTCTTTGTCATTTATGAGCAACACCCTTGTACTTCTCTAACTGTTCCTACATCTTCTGGGGTACCTGCTGAAGATTCCTCTTGTAGGGATTTTTTGAAGATTTGGCATGACACCAAGGACTGCATAAACAAAGCGGTGACCCGCATGAAAACAAATGTGTTCTTGTCTGGAGATAAGGTATGGCTCTCCTCTAAAAACATCTGCTTAAGGGTTCCCAGCTTCAAGTTTTCTCCTAGGTTCCTTGAACCCTTTGAAGTATTGAGGAGGATCAATGAAGTGACATATAAGTTATGTCTACCTCTCTCTCTGTGTATTTCTAATGCCTTCCACGTGTCCTTACTAAAACCAGTAGTCCTTAATCACTTCTCGACGGCTCCTTCTACTCCAGCTCCGGTATCTGAAGATTCTGACGAGATATTTGAGGTCAAAGACATCCTGGACATCAAGAAGCATGGCAAGAAGACCTACTATCTTGTGGACTGGATGGGCTTTAGTCCTGAGAAGAGGTCTTGAGAGCCAGAAGAGAACATTCATGCTGTGAACTTAATAAAAAGTTTTCTGTCTCGTCGTGGACTCAAGAAGAGGGGGCGTAAGGGGGGTGGCTACTGTAACAGCAGCTGCTGTGCGCCGCTGTTCCCCGACGCCATCAAATGGATGATGGGAGTTTTTTTTCTTCTTAACACAAGCAAAGAAGGGAGGGGATCAGGAGTTAAAGGCTGTACTAAAGAGCTCTCCACAATTGAAGCGCTCATTAGTAACAGTCCATATAGGAATACCTATACAGCAATTATTAGAGCAATTATTTTTGCTGGTAGAAAAAAAATTCTGGCACCGGCAGGGGCATAATTAAATTACTTTGCTGATGAGATACCGGCTGGGTGGCAACCCTAGCAGTAGCTAATGAAAGTTTACACCAGATCCTCTGAAAATCAATGATAAATGGACAACTGGTGATTCCTATTCGATGGTGCAACAGAGAGAATTATCATAGGGCATATTTATTTAAACTGTCTAAAAGAAAACTGTATTGGTTGCCTATAGCAACCAATCACAGCATATATTTCATGTGCTATGATTGGTTGCTATGAGCAACAATGGTTTTCCTACACTAAGTTTCATAAATCTTTCCTATTGGGTCTTATTTACCAAAACTCAAGCAACCAATGAGAGCTCAGCTTTCATTTCTTAAACTGCTTTGGAAAAATGAAAGTTGAGCTCTCATTGGTTTCTATTGACAACAGACTTACTGTTAAGCTGGCCATATGCATTAGATTAAAGTTGGTCAAAAGCAAAGATTATCAAATGTGTAGGGGGGCCTCCCAACTGCACATGTCAGAGAACATAAGAATTGAGGGGTTGTTCTACCTCAGCCTTTTGTGCCTGAGATGGGAATAACCACAGTAAACCCTGGCCCTCAGTGGCTGGAATTATGGAAACATTCGAGCAGTTGGTGCTCCTCTGTTTCCATAACCCCCATGGCAGTAATGGGAGCTACACAAACGGCATAGCACATCGAGCTAGGCAGTTTCCGTATCTCCTGAGTTTGCATAAAAACAGCAGAGCGCCAGCAGCTTAGTAATTTCTGTAACTCCGCCTACCCTCATGCGCTTACTCTGGTTATTCCCATTTTGGTCATGAAAGGTAGAGATGGGACAACTTAAACTGCCCGATCCTTCTGTTCTCAGGGAGATAAGCAGCTGCTAGAAGAGCCTGGTAGTGGTCCCCCCCCCCCCTTCCCCCTCTTCCTACGAAGAATACATGCTTGATCAAGTCCTGGAAGTCCTGTATGTCCATGTTTTTGCAGCTTATTTACTAACCTTGCCATTGTCAAAACACCATTTTAACATCTATTCAGATAGCCTTGCTTTATTGACTAAGAAGAGAAAAAAAAACACTGATTTAATTGCACGTATTGGTTACAGTAATGTTTCTGTAATGTGTTATTGATTTCTGTATTCAGGGAAAGCCTGCTCTGTTACCATGTTCTCTATCTATTTGTCTATCTATCTCATGTCTATTATCTATCTATCTATCTATCTATCTATCTATCTATCTTCCTCATATCTATCTGCCTGCCTATCTGTCTGTCTATCTATCTTTCTCTGTCTGTCTATATACCATTACAATATGACCAATTTACTTTGTTGTCCTTCATTAGGCAGCAGCAGTAGCAGCTCAAGAGGCAGCCCTCGGCTCCAGAGAGTTTAGTGGTGGAACAGGTTATGGTGGACTCTCCGAGAGTTCATCTGAAGCTTCAAAGTTAAGTTCAAAAAGTACTAAGTTAAGTTCAAAAAGTGCCAAGGAAAGAAGAAACAGAAGAAAGAAACGGCATCAAAAAGAGAAAGGGGATGGAGACGAGAAATGTGACGATGAAAAGTTTCATAAATCCACATCAGAAAGCAACCTGAAAAAGTTCCTCTATGATGGAATTAGATTGACGAAGACCTCATCACCCCATGAGGTACTTTTTGACTTGTGTATAAAGTGCAGGAAATGAACATTCAGGTTGAGCAGAATATATTGCATTGGATATCATATTGGGATTTACAGTGGCCAAGCTCTGGACTAGACTAGTCATATAAGAGGGATCTGTGCTTCAAGATGCCCAATATCACTGGGTCCAGCACGTTACACCACCCACTGCAAGCCTGGGGAACACTGTTGAATTTCTTTAGCAAGCATTAGCTTTCTATTAGGCTTTTTCTTGTGGCCATATTTGCTGTTTAGCAAAACCATAATTTTGTGAAGCATTTAAAGGGGTAGTCCAATCTTAGACATCCTCACAATATGCTGTAAATGTCTGACAGACATGAATCCCACTTCTCAGACCCATCCCTGTCTCCAGAATGGTGGTCCCTCTGAAATAGACAAAAACAGCTGAGCCGTGACACCCATACAAGTGATTGTAAAGACTTGAGGAAATGTGTGGTTACCTATCCACTCATACTCCACTGGGTGTGGCAGCCAGCAATCTTCTATACAGGTGGGATGGTGGTGATGAGATCCTTGATTTGGAGATAGGGGCATGTCCCAGAGGTGGGACCCACATGTATCAGACATTTATTGCATAAATATCAAGTGTGGGAGTATCCCTTTAATCCTATGCCCAGGCTATATGACTAGTTCACCCATACAAGGCGAAAGAAGGCTGCCCAATTAAAGGGGTTATGACATGATTGATATAAAAAATGAACAGCGGTCATCATATATCACATGACAATATCCAACAAAAGTAGAAGCTCAAATGGATCCAGGGATCTAGCTGTACATTGCTCCAGTCGCTCTGCTAGATTTTCTTCAGGCGGTCAGCTCATGAGGGTGTGTGTCCTTTATCAGGGCATGTGTCCTTTATGCCACAGCTCTCTCCCCCTAACTTTCACAGCTTCTGTCAAACAAAGGATACTGCTGAGGGCAGTTGGAACTGGTCATCCAGCTCAGTAGGGGGACATGCACATTACTAATCAGATTAAACACCAGTTTACGAAAATTGCCAAACTACCAAATTACAAAAGTAACTAATTAGTCATGTTTTTTTCTGTTTCAATTATAATAAAATAACATTAAAGGGGTTTTCCGAGATTTGTATACTGATGACCTACCCTCAGGATAGGTGGAGGCCTGATCAGCTGTTTGAAAAAGCACCAACACTCCTGTGAGCACCGGGCCTTTTCTCTGCTTTTCCAAGGCCAAGTGATGACACATTCGTGTGCAACGGTGCCTGAGAGGGCCATACCAAGTACAGCCACTATACAACGCTCACAGGAGTGTTGATGCCTTCTCAAAACAGCTGATCGGCAAGGGTACCGGGTGTTGGACCTCCACTGATCAGATACTGATGACCTATCCAGAGGATAGGTCATCAATAGAAAAATCTTGGAAAACCCTTTTAATTGTTGGCACAACCTAATATGAGGTTGCAGTATGTGTTTGCTATGTAATTTTTGTGCTTCTGAAAGGTTTACATTGACTTTTTTTGGGGTGCATATGCTGCTGGTCTCAGGTATTAGTGTAGCCATGGTACATAAATAATATATGTAATGTCGTTTCCTTTATTTGTTTAAAAGTCTCTGCTGGATATCCGCAATGATGTCACACCAAGGCGCAACAGCAGGACCAGCATGTTCAGCATGTTCCTAGGCCGTGGGAAAGATGTGGCATCAGAAAACGACTTTGCAGATGATGAACACAGCACATTTGAGGACAATGAGAGTAGACGAGGGTCCTTGTTTGTACCTCACAGACAAAGACGAGGAAGTAACTTCAGTCAAGCAAGCAAGGCTTCCAGAACCCTACCAGTCCTTCCAGTGAATGGCAAGATGCACAGCACCGTGGACTGCAATGGAGTGGTCTCCCTGTTCGGTGGTCCATCTGCTCCAACATCGCCTGCTGGACTACTACTGCCAGAGGTGATAATAGATAAACCAGCTTCTGATGACAATGTAAGGAAGTTTCAAATAGTTAAGGCATGGGTAGCCTTTGTAGAGTGCTTCCATCAGGAACAAATAATTTGGTTGGTCAAGCTTTGAATGTGACTGCTTTTTGCAAGGCATATAATGAACTAACTGCATATTTTATCAGTATTGAGGCCTATACACTAATCCTATATTGAACTAACATGGTATGGTTTTACACGTAGCAGTCTTAAGTGCATCTCAAGTATGGCCCATTACTTTTAGTAGAATAGTGGTATATTTGGCCTGCATGAGCACATATAGATATAAGTTGATCTTCATCAGTCTGATTACTATATATAGAAAGTTTGGGGCACATTTATTAAGACCGGCGTTTTAGACGCCGGTTTTAATGAAGCCCCATAGCTGACAGAGGCTCCACCAAAGTTATGAAGAGGCGCAGGCCTCTCTATAACTTTGGTGCATCTAGCGCCAGTTCTAAATGTAAGACAGCTTCTGAGCTGTCTTACATTTAGCCCATTTTCTATGCCTAAAACAGGCGTAGAAAATGATGAATGAGACGGGCCTCCTGGCCCATCCTCTTCCCCACCCATGCCGCGCCCACTGTTTTATACCTGGCGTGAGCGAGACGAAGTTGCAGGCATCTCCGAATGAAATACGCCTAATTTAGGCATATTTCAGAATAGTAAATGGCCCCCTGTATATCTTAAATGGTCACTAGCCCTTCAAGAAAGTTTTGATAAATCATCAGCATGGGTAAATATAAGAAACCTTGTAATATATCTTATCAGAGAAAAATGCCTTTTTCTCCACTTCTCAGACTCTCCATCATAAGCTAATCTAGAGAAAACAAGATGGACTGTCAGCTCAATAAAGTATTATGTTACAAGCTGCCTATTGAAGAGGGGAGGAGGAATGAGCTAACAGTTAACTCGCCGAAGACTGGGAAGTGAGAAAAAAACTGATAAGCGGGGAAAGAGGCATTTTCTTTTGAATAATATATATTATGAAGTTATGTATATTTGACTGTACTATTTATTTTAATTCTAGCATTAAAGGGTTATTTAATAAAAATAGCAGAATGTATAGTCATCTCACCAATCCCCCACTGCTGCCGTTCTGCTGTGCACCACTTCCTGCTTCTGTCCCATCATGTCAATAAATGGCTATGAGTCCCCCTTAGCCTATCACTGGCAGAGGCTGACCATCGCTACAGTCATTGATTGGCTGACCGACATTCCCAGCAATTTCTTCGGACCTTACCATTGGAATAGCAGTGGCAGAGGATCGGTGAGGTGAGTATGGGCTGTATTTTGTTTAAAGGGCATCTGTCATCACTTAGTAGTAGGTGAAAGGGTTGGCGGCTGTATATTGTCTTGTTCTTGTTCTTGTCTGCAGAGTCCAATGATGTCTCTGGTATCTCCGTATTTGAGCGGGGTTGCTAATTTTTCGGCTGATGGCGGCACATTTACATGGGCCAGTTATCGGGAACAATAACCTGATAATTGGCCCACTCATCTGCTCATGTAAATGCTATGTAAGGCTCTGTTCACACTAGTGTAGTTGCTTCCACTTATAACGATAGCCTAAGTGTCCTGTACGTTAATTTATGATGAGGATCGTCTGGTTCCACCATTGTGTCCATCGCATCTATAGAACTAACTACCGTAGCCTCAAATTTAGAACAGTTTTTTTTTTTGTCAATTAGAAATGTCTTAAAGGAAGCTAAACCTCACAGTAAGAAATGCTTAGTTCCCATCACAACTGAAATCTGCATCTGTCCTTGCCCACAGGATATAGGATATCTAAATTATATCAGTAATTTGAAGTTTATAGATAAGCGTGGCTAGATTTAGCTGGTCAGTTCGACTAGGGCTACACTGTGACTGTTTCTAGCGTGACTGATTGATTTTAACTATTGAACTACAGCTGCAGTCCAAATGACTGCATCTAGATGAATGCAATCTCATGGTCTGCAGCCATAATTCAAAAGTTTAAATCAATCAGTCGCGCTACAAAAATTTGCAGTGTTGCCAAGGCCTTAGTATTAAGAATATATAGCAATATGTTCTCTTGGGAGAATTATAAGATACCACCTTTGCACCACTCTTTTTTAAATTTGAATTAGGTGCAAACGAGTGTCATGGGTTTCTCTATCACTAAATAAGTCTGAAGTGTAGCGCTTATAGACATCGTCCCATGATGGCTTTTATCAATCACATTTACTGTTTCTCAGAAGCAAATGTGAGGCTAATCTGGAATGTGAATAAAAATGGAGTTGTAGAAGACTAGTTAGGAGGAAATGTGAATGTGTATACTGAGCCTTTTAGATTAAAGAGTTTGACCTTTGTTGACCTACCGTATTCTACAGATCCCACAACGTGGCTGGACCCATGTTGGTATAGTACCTGATCCCCTCTCCTGGGTTCCTGCTCCATTGCTACCCCGCCAACTCTGCAGGTCCCAGGTCTCCCCGCAACAGTTTGACATTGCTGGCTGCATCGATGACATGTCACCCATATGTCATGTCACTAAGGGTCCATTCACATGTCCACAATTTTGTGTAACGGGTGCGGACCCATTTATTTTCAATGGGGCCGCAAAAGATGTGGACAGCAGATAGTGTGCTGTCCGCATCCGCACTTCCTTTCCGCATCTGCACTTCCGTTCGGCAAAAAAATAGAACATGTCCTATTCTTGTCCGCAACACGGGCCAGAAAAGGCATTTCTATTATAGTGCCTGCCATGTGCGGTCCCCGGAACACACATGGCTGGTGTCCGTGTTTTGCTGATCCGCAATTTGCGGATCACAAAACACTTGTGGACGTGTGAATGGACCATAAGTCTTGTGACACGTTACACCTGCGGCCAGCCGTTGGCTGCAGCAGTCAAGTGACCCATGTCAAACTGGTTGTTGATGCTGGGAGACCCAGGACCTGCAGAGATGGCAGGGCAGTGATCTAGCTGGAACCCAGCGGCAGTGATTAGCTAAGTATGATAACCACTGTGGGTCTGGCCATGAGAGGGGGCCTGTAGAAAAGGTCCACAAGGTAGAACAACCCCTTTAAGGGTAAGGCCACATGGCCAGGTTTTCTGATGCAGTTTTAAAAGCCAAAATCAGGATCATAAAAGGAGAGATTTTATAAAGGACAGATACAACTTCTCATTTTTGAATGCACTCCTGGTTTGAGCTTCCAAAACTGCATTAGGAAACCTGTCCTTTGACAGTGCTCTGATTGCAAAGGTCCTGGCAGCTGTTATCACAGAGAAAACATGTCGGCGAGTCTTCATTTTGTTGCTGCAGTGATACATTACATAGCATTCAGTGAGTCAATGAGCCTGGATGAGTCTGGTTCTCTAGAAGGAGAGATGCTCTTTGCAGCGGATCTGTCTGGACTGGTTAATACAGAGAATGGCTTATTCGATTTGAGTCTAATCACATCACATTTATGGCCTTCATTTAATGTATACACCATGGCATATACATTCAACCACTGGCTCTGATGGATGCCGTACTATGACATCTGTCACTCATAGGCTTCCATTGTTAAAAAAATAAAAAAGGTATACATTTAACACATACTTTTTTATTACTGAATGCCGTAGTAGGGAATAGCATAGGAGATTTATTTATTTATTTATTTATATCTGATGCTTTCATCTCATATCAGTTGTACTTCTGCCATTGTTTCTGTCTTGTAAATTACTGGAAGGGGATGGTTCTGCCTTGCCTCCTTCCTTTGAGTATTTTTTAAGGCTCAAAGGAGTGTAATTTTAAACTGTTGTCCAGCGTGACTGTACATGGTGTACCTGACCTGATGAAGGGCTCAGTACAATCCCGAAACATGTTGTCGTACCACCAATAACGTTTTACTCCAGAAGGAGTCCTTTATAGAGCCTCTACAGCCCCCGTTTTTTGTTTTTATCCTGTTCAATGCAGCGGCATTTAGTAAAAAAAGGATTATTTTATGCAGTATACTGACATATACTAGCCAGATGGAGGCCTGAGGACACTCTTTCAGCCTTCATCCAGCTAACTTAACCCTATGGACCTGTTTAGCGTTCCTGGCATACATGCTAACTGAATATCACAAACTCATAGTTTCCGACAGTCGTTATTTTGAAGGGTCCGTTCCTAATTTTCAGAGACAGTCAATGCAAATTTAAGCTTTTCTGGGCTAAAAATGGTCAGGGCTTATTTAAGCCCTGCTGATAAATGGGCAGTCTCATACTATTTGTGGGCATTCTCGGGGCGAGGTGTATATGTTCCGAATTTAACAACTGCAAGGTTGGAAAGTATGCAGACATGATGTGAATATAGCCTAAAGCAGACAACCTTTTTTAAGAAATGGAAGTTTTTTAAGGGGATAATATACTGAAGAAGCAAGTGCAATGTGCGCTTCCCCCCAGGCCCCTCTATCACATCTCAGGTTTAGTAGGAATGCCAAGTGGGGTAGTGCAGCCTAAATGTCTCTTTATGTGTGTCACAGTGCTCCTACCTGCATACCGCTGGACCCCAGGCTTTGGCTCCGAAGCAGTAAAAAGGGGGAATAATTGAGGGATTTGCAACAATAACTTGAGTCCAGACCTTGAGATGAAGTTCAATGGCAGCTTTACTTGAATAAACGTTTCTTCAAACAGTTTTCAGGCTTTGTCTTGGTTACAGCGGGCTTTAGCATGAACTGGCAGGCAAACTCAACTCTGCTTTATCTCTTTCTCTCTGCTGTACTGACAGGCTAGCTTAGTAACTTTGATTCCTTCGTTATGCTGCACTCCACTCTTTAGGCTGACTTAGTTTCAGCCAAGGAACTATTCTCCTGGCTTCTGAGGCTTTCAAGCTTCTGCCTCCATGGCCAGCAGAGCTTAGGGTGCTCTGACTGGCGTGGGCACGTCAGGCAGTGACGTGTCCCTGCACTCCCTTCCCCTGTCTAGGGAAGACTACTTCACTCTCTAACTAACTAGAACCAACTGGAAACTTCTCCCCCCACCCTTCCGGCAGAAAGCATGACTAGCCTACTTCTGCCCAAATGGTGAGTTCCATTCCGTCTAAGATAGCTCTGCCATAAACGCTGCCACCTGCTGGTGAACCAGGCATATTACATGTGTAACAGTTGCATAACAATATTATAGATGCACATTGTGGTGAACCAGGAACAGAATACATAGATGACATTTATGTTAGACCATTAAAGACAGGGATCAGGAGTGGTAACATCACTCTTGGATGTTACACAAGCATCTGCCTCCTTCTATGCTTTCAGCTTGGTCATATCTGACAGAACTGCCTAAAGACCAGTACAAGACACTACTTCACGAGCATCTAGTTGGTCAGATTACTCTAATCTTTACCATGGTGCAACTATATGTTAAATTGACGGCAGGCAGTATGCTTGGCGGGATTTAAAGCTTACTTTTTCCTATCCCTGTAATATTAGTCATATTTATATAGGCAGAGAACCTGCTTCTGCTCTATCTTGTGTATTGTGCACCTGAACACCAAAATGCAGGACCCTTCACACATTGCTGTCGTCAGCTTAACATGAGGACACGAGAAACCCATCATGCTACCTGACAACTCCATTTAAATGACTAGAGTAGTTAGGTAGTGTATCCCTAGCAACAAACCAGATCGTAATAACCCGCAGAGCAGTTTTCCATTTATTATATTGCTTGTTCTAACAGAAAATGTCCTCTAACTGCCAGCAATATCTCTGCCCATCAATGTAAAGATATTCCAAGGTAGTTAAAAATATATCTTTTCCAATCAAGTATATGGTTAATGGCACAGGACACTGTTGAGAGACAATTTATTAGAAACGAAGAACATCATCGATTCAAGGTCATGTAGTTCCTAATGACTCATTCATTGCCGGTGAGTTACTAGAAGGCAATTTTACAGGAAAATGGCTGTCTACACAGCATGGAGGTTGACGGTTTCCCCATTCATATCGTAATGTTATAGTCATTTTTGCAATTTTTGACCAAACAGTTGGGGCAGCATGCCATATTTTATTTCATGAATAGGTTTGCAATGTGGCCCCACAGGGAAAAAGCACACGAGAAATGACAAATGTTTGTGCATGCGGTAAGCAACGCAGCTGCTGACGTAGAAGCCAATTATAATTTGATGACTTTCATTTGAGATTGCAGATTAGCTCTGTTAAGTTGCTTGACGCATGATGCAACTACAAGAAGACACCCTTCATGTGACCCCAATATCTTCTCTAGTAACTTTGAATTTTTATTTTTAGGGTACAAACACAGATAATGATTTTAGGAAAAGAAGATTAAGCTCATATCATGTTTCCATGGACCTGTTGGAAGATCCTATATTGAGACAGCGGGCTCTGAGTATAGCCAGTAATCTCACCAACACAATGGAAGGTACTATTTTTCTGAATATACTACTTTATATTTACGTGTATGGTGACTATATCGGTGTTGTGTTTGAGTTAAAATTAGGGTGGATTGACATCAATGTTAAGAATTCCATTATTGTTTTCCATTATGCAGGACAGAAAAGAAAGTCCTGTCGGCAGGACTTTCTTTTCCATCCTGGATAACGGAAACCAGACGGATCCATTCTGCTTGCCCATAGACCTCCATTATGATGGATCAAAACGGAATGGCTCTAAAGGTTAGGTACGTTTTACAAATTCCGTTATTTTCCATTATAACCATGTTATAATGGAAAACAATAACGGAATTCGTAACGCTGATGTGAACCCGCCCTTATAGGGATTGTCTGGCTTGTTTTTCAGACAGAGCACCACTCTGGTTCATGGGATTGGTGGGGCATTGCAGTTATGATTTCTCTGTCTGGTGACAAAATTGACGCCAGCGGACACCAAACATATTACCCTGGGGGTTAGACAAATATAAACAATCGGTCAGTTGATTGTCTCAATCACTGCCTTTGAAATATAAGTCTTCGGCCTCTTGCACAAAACCGTATGCTCTCCGAGACATACGGTCCGTATGTCCCGGAGCGGCATTGATTGTGCGCACGGGAGCTCACAGCATCATAGATTACAATGATGCTGTGCACGTCGGGCCGCCCGCAGGTCTCGGAGGGCATACTATCTTGTGCAAGAGGCCTTATTGGATGATTGTTGGATGACCAAATGCACCCACTGCTCTTTACGAGATTTTGGTTTATACCATGGATTTCAATAATTATGTACTAATTGGGAGCCCATGCACATAAAAGTAAAGTCAATTTCGGAGGGACCTGTCGATTACCTTATGTGTTTGAGGGTGTGCCAACTCTCCGCCAGCATCGCAGAAGCAGATATTGTATGTTAGAAGTATATTCCAGTAATAATTTCAAGTTATCCCCTATCCACAAGATGGGGTATGACTATTAGATCGGTGGGACTAATCAGGAGAACGGAGTACGGTAGCCCGCAGTGTCCTCTAAAATCAGCAGAGTGGCAGGTTAGGCAGGCACTCTGCTGCTCCAATCATCTCTATGGGACCTGATAGCACATAGATTAAGGGAACAACAGTGTGTATTCTTAGCTTGCTGCTTCATTCATTTGGAGGTCCCTGTGGGACAAGGGTGATCCCCTTCTTGTGATCAGTAGGGGGTCCTAGTGTTAGGACCACCACCAATCTAATTGTTATCCCCTTTCCTGTGGATAAGGGATAACTTGAAAATACCAGAATACCCCTTTACATTTTAACATGCCTAATCCTTTTTTCTCATGAGAAATAAACTGCCACTAGAGGTGTCTGATATTACATAGTAACATACCGTGTTTCTCTGAAAATAAGACAGGGTCTTATATTATTTATATATATTTATATATTTTTAAAAAATTCCTTCTCGACTCCAATCAGGCAATCAGAATAACTCCCTGGATCAACAACCCCTCTAGAAATCCATTAACTATAACCTGTAATATTATTACACTCCATAAATACATTAAGGGCCCTCCTGAACTGGTTAGTGAATTCACCATCACCACCTCCTCAGGCATAAATTTCCTTTATCGAGTTGTGAAATTTGTCACCATCGCTTAATAACCTTCCTAGCGGTATTCCCGAGTGTGACTCGGGGTTAATTTTCGCTGCCAGGAGCGGTAACGCTCGGGGTAACATTGAAAACTTGTCAGCAGAGTCCCCTTACCTTCTCCGCTGTGATCGCAGGCGAGAGCGCCGGCCGCATCTGACTTCCTGGTTCCGTTCCCTGCGAGCATCTGCGGCGCATGGGAGCGGAACTGGGCGGGAAATTCAAATTTATAAAGTGACACACACACATAAAAGACACACATACACATAAAAGAGCTAATTGCACTGCATCACCTCAGATCTCACAGTTGATCACTGTAAAGTGCCCCTTGCCTGCCATTTTACTGCCATTTGTGCTCATTTATAGCATGGCTTCAAAAAAGCGCCACTGTTCTACAAAAGTGCATTTGGACCAGAGTGCAAAAAATTGTACCACTTTTGGTGCAAAATTCCTGACATAATCATACCGCCAGGGAGGTTAAACAGCACAGGAAAAGGTCCACCAATTACAATTTTTTAGTGGTGAAAGACTCTTATTTTTTATCACTTTACCATCTTTATTATTTCATTTCTAGGAAAGTTTTCACCCTTTTTTTAAATCACATTTTCATCTCTGCTTTGTTTGTCTAGAAAATCTGCTGATGGAAGCCCATTGTCATTCACATCGACTTACACAGTGTAGACATGGAGAAGCTAGATTTTGAATGCTCCAGGCATGTTATAGTGCTGGCCCTACAAAACTCAGTCACTTTCTGCATACAGCTCATATTTAGAATAAGTGATGTTTTTGATGTTGGTAGTATCTCAGCTTTCTGTCCATTAAACATTGATAGATTTTACAAATACAAAATCATGGAACCTGTTAAGCACATTTGTACGGAAATATTTGCACTTTACCATAGCTTGCATTTACAGCATTTTCTAAGAACTCATGTTCTTTAGTTTTGTAGATTTGATCTGCTCATGTCGCTTGCTGGTAAACATTAGCCAACTGGCCTTAGAAGCTTCCAGACATTGAAAACTGTTTTCGTCATTAAGAAAGTTTATGGGACATGTTAAAAAATGTTATTGTTCATTGGTCCTTATCTCTTTTATCCCAAAAGAATATCCTATGCAGGGAAAAGTATTGGTCTTTCTGATTTTTGGTGTGATATGAATGAGTTTTCATGAATCACACCAATATAGTATTTGCACATACAGTATATAGTATAATCTGTTTTAAATGGGTTGGGTTATAGCTCCTCAACTCGAGTTGAGATGCCCTATGAAAGAAGTTGTTCTCCCCGGGATTTTTTCTGCAGACCCTCCCGCGTGACTAGACCCATGTTGGGAATCATACTTACTTGACCCCACCTCTGGGTTCTGGCTGCATTGCTCCCCCTCAGGTGCTGCAGGTGTTGGGTCTCCCACTTCAACACTGGCCGCATTGTCACCCATGCATCATGTCATTGGGTCATGTGATGCATTGGTGTCACATAACAGCGGCAGCCAGTCATTGGCTACAGTGGTCACATGGCCTGCATCAAACTGGATGTTGACGTGGAGAGACCCAGAAACTTCAGGGCCTGAGGGGGTACAATGGAGCCAGTGGCAGGAAACAAGTAAATATGAATTACACCGTGGGTCTGGCCATGCTGGGGGGTTTGCAGAAAAGGTGCCCAGGGGTGAACAACCCTTTTAGGCATATGTATGTCATAATGATCATGACCAGACCTCCGTCTTAAAAAAGGAAAGTCACAGTAGAGAGCAGCTCCCACCCTGGTCTGTTCTACATCACCATGCATTATAAGGTTGTCATTGTATTCATTTAAATAAACATCATGTGATAGTGATCATTGAAGTGACTTGATGTTGAGCGGGGCTTGTCCAGTTGGGTCAACCCCTGTGAAGAGGTTGTCTGGCAAGTCTGCATTTTTATACACATGGGTTCAGAATAGATTAAAACAAAGAAGCATTATTCCCCCACTGATCCTTGTTGGGATTTTTAGCCATACCCTATTGGTCCCCGCTTCCTGCGTCTTGGCTTGACTCACAGGAAAGAGCAGGAGATGCTTGCTCAGCCAATCACTGGCCATCGTGGTGACCCGCTTAAGCCAATCATTGGCTGAGCAGTCATCACCAGGCATTTCCTGTGATTCAAGCTGGGACAAAATAGTGGTGACAAGCGGGAACCTGTTAAGCATCAGAACAGCAGCAGCAGGGGATCGGTGAAGGGAAAAAAAATCATCAATATGGGACCTGATAGCATATAGATTAATGGAGCGGCAGTTTTTTATAAAAGGGGCTGTGCCAAGTTTGCTGGTTATCCATCCCTTAAATCAAACAAAAATGATGGGTGACCTTAATTAATACTTAACTCTTAATATCCAGGTAAAATAATAACCCGTTAAAGACAATAAACAAACAATCGCACACAGTGTTGCAGACACACATACCACACAATAGTGCACCCTCAAAATTGCTGAACCATGCCAAAAGAGTATAATCAGAGGTTATTGACCCTTGATTAGGATATAGGTAGGAATATGAGGGGACACATGCTTGGTCTCTTCCCCTACAAGTCCCCACTTCAATTACTCTATCTATTCCTACACAGGGGGTGAAAAATGTTCACCCTCAAAAGGGCGACTCCCCGTGTCACTCATGACTCCTTAGATGTCCTTTCTTGTCCCTACGCCATGCCAGTTGACTGCCCAGCTTTGTCATAGGGAAGGAAACAACCACAAGGGTCCTGGTATGGATGAAGATTACTTAACCAACGCGTTTCGTTGGCCTAGGGCCAACTCATCCGGGGACTCGCAATATGTCAGCAGTTTATAAACAAACTAAAAGTTCAACTTAGCTTCAGAGTGGAGATGATGGCTCAGTTGGATTAGGAGTTATAGTCTGGAAGTCACCATCCGCTCCACCCCACAAAAGGAGGCCCTTCCTTTTCACATGATGTATGGTGTCCACCTGGGCTTGTGGCAGAAGCCTAGGGCAGCAGCACTTTGATATGGTTCAGCAATTTTGAGGTTGCACTATTGTGTGTTATGTGTGTCTGCACCCCTGTGTGCGATTGTTTGTTTATTGTCTTTAATAGGCTATTATTTTAACTGGATATTAAAAGTGAAGCATTAATTAAGGTCTCCCATCATTTTTGTTTGATTTAATTGCCTAATATTGGGTACCCATTTTTTGTGTAACCACAAATGACCATTGTTTCCTATGGTTGTGTGAATTATCTATCCCTTATCCAGAGGATAACTGATGAGTGGGGGTCTGCTGGGACCTTGCCGATCCCGAGAATGAGGGTTCCTTTTCCCCCTTCTGATAGAGTGGCATTCTCTGTGGGAATGCCAGAGAAAGCCTGGTACAGTGCTTGGTGATTTCTTACAGTCCTATAGAGAATTAATGGAGCATGCTCGACTTGGCACTCCATCAGATCAGAGCAAGGGAACCCTATTCTCAGGCTTAAATGGGGTCCCAACAGTTGGCTCCCCAGTGGTCAGTTAGTTATCCTCCATCCCATGGGTAGAGGATACTTTGCAAACTTGGCACATCAATTTAAAGGGGTTGTCCCCTCTGAGTAAGCAGGCTCAGCTATTTTTAGAAGATAAACATGCACAACACCTTTAAGATGTGGTGGTCTACTTATCTTGGCAGTAGCATAACTTTTATAATGCTGGTGTGTGCTTATGTGACAGAGTTGTCTTTAGGCACCCTCAGGCACCAGGTGTGACTCCTACCCCTGCACCCAGTAGAGCTACACCCCTGTCTGCATTTGCGATTTATCCCTGTATCTATGTCTTGATTTAATAAGTGACAAATCCAATGTTATTTCTTGGTACCAGCTCCTTCTTTTAAGCTGGGCAGTTTAACAAATGCATTATCTAAATAGGAACATTTTAATGTAACGTTTTGATTTTTATGCCTTCTGCAGAGTTGGAGGAATCCAGACAAAAATGCCCACCATGTTGGAACAAATTTGCCAACACATACTTGATCTGGGACTGCTGTGACGCATGGCTGAAAATAAAGAATATACTCAATATCAATAGTCATGGACCCATTTGTTGACCTCGCAATTACAATCTGCATTGTTTTAAATACATTATTTATGGCAATGGAACATTATCCCATAACTGATGAATTTAATAGGGTGCTCAATGTTGGAAATCTGGTAAGTTCTGCTTTTAAAAAATATCTTCTTTACCTGATAAAATGTTTTTTAATGTGATTTTACATTCTTTCAAGAAGTGTATGTAATGTAACTACTTGGATGTTCCATAGGTGTGTTCTGTTATGTAAGTTCAATTCTCAGTCTAAAATTTAACTGAGATTTAACCAATCCCATTATGGGTCAGGATTCAGCCAGAGAAAAGATAGATGTCATCTCCAGCTTGGAAGTGTGAAACGTTATCTTGATCCTAGAAAGGGTTGGCATAGAAACAAGACAAGAAACTCACAAAGGAATTCTGATTTCACAGCATAGTAAAAGTCATAAAATACTAGTATTTCAGAAGTATTTAACAGAATTAAAAATGGTAAGAAATGTCAAGACTTTTTGGTTGTTTTTACTAGAGCAGGCAACTTCCGGCACTCCAGCTGTGGTGAAACTACATCTCCCAGCATGCACACTTGCTTGGCTTTTCTATAAATTCCCACACAAGTGGAAGGAGCATGCTGGGAGTTGTAGTTGCACAGCAGCTGGAGTGCCGAAGGTTGCTGATCCGTGACTAGAGAATGTCGAATTATTCAACACCAAATGAGCAAGTCTGGTAAGGCCTTTTTTATTTTTTTTCATAGACATATCTGTATGAAGCTTATTTAATGTGTTTTGGTATTTTTGTTCACGGACATGTGTGCATAAGGTTTACTTATTGTGTTTTTGGATTTTTTTCATGGATGTGGCTGTATGAGGTTCCTATAATGTTTTTTTTTTCATGGACATAGCTGTATAAAGCTCCTTTTGAGGTATTTTGGGGATTTTTTTTTTATGGGCCTGGCTGTAGTGTATAAGGCTCCTTTAAGGTGTTTGGGGATTTTTTCATGGCTATGGCTGTATGAGGGTCCATTAAGGTGTTTTGGGATTTTTTATTCAAAATATGTCTCAATAAATGTTTATCATAATGAGAAGCTGCATTTATTCAAGAACATCACAATCCAATGCATTTTTTTAGCAGTAGGGTTTTTACACGGACATTTTTCACCTGTAAAAAGCCAAAAATACACATCACAGGAAATGCATGAGTTTTTGCTATGTGATAATTGACCGCACGGCACCCTACTACAGCATGTAAGCCCAGCGTGTGGGGGCATTGTTTTTTTTTCCTAATGTTTTTTTATATGTAGATGTTTTTTGTATTCATATAGAATACATTTTAAAGCAATTGCTTTTTAAGGTATGTAAGGTCGGTGCAGTATCAGCATAAGCTACGCAAGTTATACCAATTCACAAAGTAATTGAAAATTCATTTTGTGCAAAGCAAGGGCAAATAATTGCAAACCGTGTTTTAATTCTCCAATGAACAGAAGAGAACATACATTGATCTATTAGTTTAACAAGCTGCCAGTGCTGCAGTGGCTTCAGTGCACTGGTTACTTGCTGGAAGCTCTGACTCTGCAAAATGCTGGCTGCTGAGATGGCACAATTGAAGAGGTGCAGGCGTCTGTTATTGAACAGAGTGACTTGCAGCACATCTAATAAAAGACCTCATTTGCATTGAAATGGGAAGTCTTTACATCACATTTGTTCATTGTGTTGACATGCCTAGGTTGAGATATGCTAGCCTTGGTCAAATTGTTTTGGGCTCATTCATATATTATTTGTAAGGAAGCTATGTGATTATGAGCATTTTTATGAAAACAGCACATTTTGTTAAACCACCAATGTAATTGTTTCTTTGAAGTTGAAGGACTCTTGTTGTCCTCTGAAAATTAGCATGCACTGTATGTAAAATGCACTAAAATGTTAAAGACATGCTTCCATCAGAAAGGGGTAGGGTTTAGGATAGTACAAGGATAAATGTCGATATCTATAGCAGTAAATTATTAGATTTTGCATCCCTAGTGATGTAGTGCAGTGAATAGGGTTAATGACAATATTACTGGTGGTCTACGGTGGTCTAAAAGGGAGTCAAATGGTTAAATTTAGGACTGCTAGTGAGGAGAGTGAAAGGGTTAATTCTGCATACTTGGGGTCCAGTAAATTCTCCCTATGAGATTTATGTTTGTATCATGCTTGATCAAGGGCTCTGTTATTCATTACCTTAGATTACTTGGCCAAAGATATGGGGACTCCTGACTATCACATGTAGATGCACATATATGGGGTTGATCCTTTTATTATGCTTTTTAGTTTTGAACTAGATTTGGCTTCAGGGATTGAGCCATAAGGGCGTTAATGAGGTTGACCACTGATTCTAGTTTATTCCAAAAATGTGTGGTGGGGTTGAGGTCTGTTCTCTGAAACTCAGCCAACCACGTTTATATGGGCCTCACCCTGTGAATGGTGAAATTATCATGATGACACAAAAAATGTCTGTCCAAACTGAAGATGCAAATTTGAAACATACTATGCCATTGTTGGATGTAGTATTATGTTTCCCTACCTAGGAGCTAATTGAGTCACCCTACACTACATACCAGGATGGCTGCAAAAGTAGATGGACTACTATTACTGATACTGGTTCATGCCACCACAGCCCACCATATCTTAGATGGTTGACTTTATCTATCCATCCTGTTATTATAGGGACAATTTCAGACTCTAATTAGAAAAGGGGATGGAGGCAATCTGGACTTACACCCCTATCTCCAGGAGCTGCATAGCAACCCCATGAACTGTCTCTGTGGCACTTCCATGTGCAAACCCAGTTTCATCAAAGTGGAGTCCAATGGGGTTATATTTTCCCTTTATCCATTGTGAGGCATTATTGTACATGGTTTGCATGCTTTTATCTGTCCTTCATTATATATTATATTTTAGCAGTCTGAAATTTTATTGTTTTATAAAATACAACCTTATTGATTTCCATGACTTCTTAATTGACTTGACTGTTTTGTGCTGTAGAGGTCACCTCTAGCTATGGCATGTAGAAAGGCACAGAGCACTTTATGGCAGATCCCTCAACGTTCTTCCAGATTTAGAATCGATGCCCAAACAGGATTGACCTCAGAGGTCCACAGCAAACTTCGGGGCCCTCATGCAAGAAGTATATGGGCCCATTGCTCTTAAATAGCACAGCATAGAGCACCCAGTTGTGTCTCTTCAACTAACAACCAGTAATTGTGAGCCATGGAATTCATTTATTTAGCCTCTTACTTGCTATATAATAGACAATGCAAATCTGCTTTTAAGGTAACAATGGGCTCTTTTGCTTTCTCAAGAAACAGCAAGGGTTACACATATGATATGTCTGCTCCTGCTAAGGACTATGCTTGCTATAACTACTAGTTGCTTCTTTATCATAAGTCCTCTTGCTTTTTTATATGGTTTATTTTGTGTCAGGAGTATTTTAGTCTTATCCGTTATTGCATTGCTACCTCAAAATGAGTAACATTGGCTTTTACCTCACAGTGGTTTTTTTTTGCCTTCCTCGATCAACTTGCAGGATAACAGGCTGAACTGGATGTGCATATGTCTTTTTTTTAGCCTTACAAACTGTGTTACTATGTTACTATGTAAAAGTCAGTTTGGGACTCGATTGATCAGATCATGTTTACATCCTACACATTTCAGAACTAGGCGATCCCATTCTGTGCGATTGTGTGACCCGCTCAGTGGTATAACTGCCAGGGTTAGAACTGTAGGCATAGCATTTACATAGAATGATTCCCTACGTACATTTCTCAACATTGAAATTGCAACACTAAGAACGTAAAGTTATGGAATTATGGAAATCCAAGGATTAATAGATATGTAAATGATATGCAAACTATAAAAATGGAAACAAAATATTCAAAACATCTCAGTCTATTCAGTATGGAGTATGATCGCCACTTTCAGAAATACGTGTGCTTACCTGATTTGGCATGCTATCAATGAGGTTATTAATAGTTGTCTGAGAGATGTTCTGCCACGCTAAATGCACTTGGGCATGCAAATCATCAAGATCTCCTGCTGGCAGCTCCCTTTGCAATTGCCATGGTAACACATATAGGCCATGCAGGCTGCTCTAGTATGAGCATTATGTGGCCTAGCTCTGTCTGTTAAAAAAAAAGCTCCTTTGGAGAAATGGCCAAAATCAATGTAACAATGAGCTGTTCGTGTAGATGAAATGAATAGTAGAAGGGTCTGGCTACCATACATTATGCCACCCCACGCCATAATACAAGGAGTAGGACTGGTGTGATGTACCCATCATGGCGTTGCCCACATGTTCTCTAGGCTATTATTGTGCCTGAGACAAAAGCGGGACTCATTGCTGAAAAGCATAGACCTCCATTCCAGTCTCCATTGCCAACTTGCTGTGCATAATGAAAGCCTTTGAAAGCGGTGGCATGAGGTCAATGGAACACCTGTAGTTGGATGTCTGGCTGGTAGTCTAATGTTGTGCATATGCTTTTTGATGGTTTGTGTAGACTTTGTTTACCACCCTAGGCTTTGGATGTGATGTTCTATTTCACTTGCAATACAGAATGGATCACTCACTATGCATCATTCCTCTAACCAGACAATTTGTCCGTACAGGTGTTCACCTCTGTGCACCTCTTGTTGTCATTCCATAATTATTCTCCCAACCACTGAGACACAAAATAGAACAGTGCTAGGCACATAGTGGTCTGCTGGGGTATTAACCAAGGCCTCGCAGTTGAAGGTCTCTGCCCCTATCAGTTTCCGACAAGTATAGATAACTGGCACATTGACAAACTGTAGATATTACACAATCATCCCACAAGACTTATTAATTTAGCGGTTTCATGTGGCTAAAAAACTTTGCTTTTAATCTGGTTTTTGTGCTCTCCCACATGCATGGAGTGGAGCTAGGTTCTTTAAATTTGGTCATCTGCAGATCTTAGCGACACCTGCTACTTCCTCGATTTGCATAACATTACGGCTTTTCCTTAATGGTGTTGCAGTCTTTATTTATATAGTTCCAACATATTGTGAAGCGCTTTACAATCAGAGAGTTCATGTACAAACAAAGTCATACATTACAAAGCAACTAACAAGCAAACATTTAGAACAAGAGGAATGAGGACCCTGCTCACAAGAGCTTACAATCTTTGAGGAGGTAGAGGTCAGGCAAAAAGTAACAAAGTGCTTGTTTTGTACAATGGTCCAGCCACGTTAGATCCAGTTCTTAAGAATGACGATGAGGGAAGGGGTTGGGGGGGGGGGCGGCGGGGGCGGGATTAATTGGAGAAGATTAAGATAGAGAATGTGATAAGCCCCCTAAAAAGATGTGTTTTTAGGGAGTGCCCAAAACTGTGGATGTTGTGAATTAACCTAATTGCTTGGGGTAGGGCATGCCAGAGAACTGGTGTTGCTCTTGAAAAGTCTTGGAGATGGGCATGAGGGTTTCGGATCATGGTGGCTGTTAGTCATAAGTCATTAGCTGAACGGAGAGCACGGATAGGATGGTAGACAGAACTGAGGGAAGAAATGTAGGGAGGTGTAGCACTGTGGAGAGCTTTGTGGGTGAGAGTGAGAAGTTTAATTTGAATCCGATAGTGTATGGGCAACCAGTGTAATGATTGCTACAGGGTGGAAGCATTTAAATAGCAGTTAGATAGATGAGCCTGGCTGCTGCATTCAGTGTCGGACTGGGGTACCTAGGGCCCACCAGTAAAATTTCTTTTCGGGGCCCACCGTACGGATACATTCAAATATAATAAATAATCTAACAAGTTTTTTATATGAACATAGGCTGGTTGAGGTGCTGTACATGCCATAGCTAGAGGTGACCTCTACAGCACAAAACTTATACAGTAAATTTAATGTGCCACTTGTGCAGGTGTGGGAGACAAGTGGCCCACCGGGGGATTCCCCTGTACACCTGTGGGCCAGTCCGAGCCTGGCTGCATTCAGAATAGATTGGATAGGGGAAAGTTTATTGAAGGGAAGACCGACTAACATGAGTTAAAGTAATCAAAATCAGAATGGATCAGGGCGACAATGAGAGTTTTTGTTGTTTCTACGGTAAGAAAAGGGAGGATTATAGAGATGTTTTTGAGGTGCAGGCGGCATGAGAGGGTGAGTGACTGAATATAGAGGTCAAAGGAAAGATAAATTTAATATGACACTCAAACAGTGGGCATGCTGCCTGGCATTATTGTAGTGCCACACACTGAAAGAAAAATATCAAGCTTAAATTGGTTAGTAGATGGAGAAGACACAACTAGTTCAGTTTATGAAAAATTCAGTTTCAGATGGAAGTAAGATATAATGCTAGACACAGCGGACAGTCACTGGTGTTTAGTAGTAGTGCTAGGGTGATGTCATGGGATGAGGTATTAAGTTAAGTATCTCCAGCATGAAAATCTACTGATAGTCTGTTCAACTGGGTGTTTTGAAGAGAGAAAAGAGGAGAGAACCTAGGATTGAACCCTGAACCACAACAGTAAGTGGGAGAGGAGAAGTAATGCCAGCAAATAATTCACTAAAAAAGCAGTCAGAAACATAGGAATAAAACCAAAAGAGAGCCGTGTCCTTATGGTCTATAGATTGGAGCCAAATAGGAGATGGTGCATTTAGCTGTCAGGAGGAGGTCATTTGACACTATGGTAAGGATAGTGTCTATACAGTGTAGAGTGCAGAAACCAGATTGTAAGGGGTCAAGGAGAGAGTTAACAGATAAATAGTAGTTGATAGAGGATAGTGGATGAGGAAAGAGTAGATCAGGTGTTCCAGAATATAAATGAGAGATTAGAGACAATGATGGAATGGAATATGGGAAGGAAGTGGGGGGCACTGTGGAGTTCACTGTTAAAGAGGCGTTTACTGTGGATGTTACTGTTAAGGGAGCAGGCCGCTGTGGAGGTCACCGTTAAAGGGGCGGACACTGTGGAGGTCACTGTTAAGGGGGAAGGGGCCACTATTAAAGGGGAAACTGCTGTAGAGGTCACTGTTAAGGCAGCAGGGTACTGTGAAGTCACTGTTAAGGCAGCGGGGTACTGTGGAGGTCACTATTAAGGGTGCGGGCCCCTGATGAGGTCAAAGTTAAGGGGATGGGCTTCTGTAGACGTCCCATTTTAAAATGGCGGGGCATTGTGGTGGGATCAGTGTTAAGGGGTGGGGGACTGTGGAGTTCACTGTTAAAGGGGCAGGGTACTGTAGAGGTCACTGTTATGGGGGATACTGTCGATGTCTTTTAACGAAACCTTAAATGAAATAGATGAAATATACCAGTGCGAAGCCGGGTCCTTCTGCTAGTATACAGTATATATACAAAATGCTGCACAAAGTTGTAGTGGTTAACAGGCTTTTGTGTCTTGTAGCTACAGTTGGAATGTGGTCAGAATTTCTTTCAATGGTTTGGAATTCGACTCCGATAAGTGTTAATGTCTTTGGATTTTCCAGGATCCTCCCCAAAAGTGTTCCTCATCTGCCACCAATGATTTTGCTCTGTGTTTTATCCTTTTATACCAAAGGCATGAAAAATGAATAGGCCGCAGTGCACTTTGGATGCTGCGTAATTAGCAACCACACTTTGGCTGAGGTTGTCAGTTTCATTGTTTATGCTCCCTTTCGTGTAGTTTGAAGAGATGAATTATTGAACAGATTGTCATTTAGTGCAGTACCTCTGGAAATACCTAAATGACAGGTCCACACACTTACTGGGAATTTAGCAGCTACCTACAGCAGGAGCTTCTTTTTTTCTTCCACTCATATAACTCATATCGTGGGATCACTTTTCTAAATATTCATTTTATAAATTTTTTTTTGTGTTCTCCCACAATAGGTTTCAGAACACAAAGGGTTTGATTTGAGACAACACCTTAAAAGGTTGTTAGATGACGACAACCATTTTCATAATGCAAGTGATTGCATTTTTCAAAAATTTTATTTGAATGTTTCGCTAAATTTTTCCAAGAAATTTGCTTTGTTCTGAATTAATTTAGCATGAAGCGCATTAAATCAGCTATATCCCAGCCTGCAGGGAGAGTGTATCTTGGTGCGCATTACAGCAACTTGCATAGCTAGTCCTTTCTGGTAGTCAAGCGGTTACTATAAGTTAGTATGACAGGGAGGTCTCATACAGTATGGGGATGTGCGCGTCATTGTGCAGGCCACCAAAAGTCCTAGCTAATCCCTAGCTTAACAAAAATAAAAACATACAGCACCCTTTAGTGAAGGAAAAAAAATATATCTGTCCCTGCAGGAGCTGTGTCCCACTGACTCTTTAGTGGAACAAAAGAAGGACAAGGAGGCAGTGCTAATAAAGTAGTGGAGAATAAAAAAAGGTTTTTTAATCCATGTTGTGGCGGTGCAAACATATGCTTTTGAATTATTTCTGTTAGCTCTATAATGACTGTGTGTCACTATTAGGCTCAGTTCCCACTGTTCATTTGGTCAGTTAGGGGTCAAAAACACAGAACAGGTGCAGAACTTTTTATGATACTTTATCTGAGTAGGATTACCTCCTGATTTTGGCTCATCATACAGTAACTGATGTAATTGACTGACCAAATAAGTAAAGTGTGAACTTTACAGGTCAATATTAGCATCAGGTATAGTGTACTTAACCGTGCAGTGGCCGAAGATTGTAATATAGTGGGAAAGAGCAGTCTCATTTTACACCGTCTGCTGTTTCCACATTCAGTAGATTGATAGATAACCTATTTTGTTAGCCACTGATACAATTAGTAGCCCTATGACAGAGTGGGGAGGGTCTCAGCAGTAAGTTTGTGTTGATGTCACTGTTTATTCTTCGCTTCTGATCTGTCAGAAGAGCAACCGAAAAAAAAAAAAAAACGTATCCTGTCTTTTGAGCAGCCGATTTTACATGGTTAGTGACCAAAGTCACTAATTGATCAATATTTGTAAAGAAAAAACAGGAGTGGGTCCAAAACAGAGATGACATGTGATGGAAATATTTGCATGTCTTCTGTGTTTTGGATCCACTTCTATTTTTGGCTTCCAAATCATGATCAAATCCTGATTCAAAATACTGACTGTGCAGTCGAGGCCTTATGGATGCTCCAAAGACAGGATCCGTAGTGTTTTCCAATTTTTGGTTCTTCTGACAGATCAGAAGAAGAATAAATTAAACAGTGATGTTCACAAGGCCATACAGGGGCACTAGTGGCCCCAGAACAGAGTGGTAAAGGTATCAACAGCATGAGGAGTCAACATAGTGGCCCAGTCAGAGTGGTGAGGGTGGCAACAGCATGAGGAGTCAACATAGTGGCCCAGTCACAGGGTGGTGAGGCTGTCAACAGCATGAGGAGTCAACATAGTGGCCAAGTCACAGAGTGGGGGGCAACAGTGTCAGCAACTAGTGTTGATCGCGAATATTCTAATCACACATTTTTATTGCGAATATTGGCACTTCGAGAATTTGCGAATATCTAGAATATAGTGCTATATCTTCATAATCGTGAATATTCTATTTTTTTTTTTCATCAGTACCCATAATCCCTCACTGCTTCTTGCTTGTGGGCCAATGAGAAGGCTGAAATATCTTTGACTTTAGGAGTAGTGTTGATCGTGAATTTTCATATCGCGAATTTTTATTGTGAATTTCCGATTGATGATTTTCGCAATCAAGAAAATATTTGCAAAATATTGCGAATTTGAATATTGCTCCTGACGCTCATTACTGGCAGCAACAGCACAAGATGGTGGCAGTACTAGAAGATGGCAGCAGAAGCAGCACGTGTGTGGCATCAGGCAGGTGGCAGCATCTGAGTAATGGCTGAAGCACGTGGCCAGAAGTAACGGGCCATCCATATTTCACAATGCTCTGCTGTAGCAGCACACTGCAGTCAGAACATTACTGCCAGAATGATCTAAGCTGATGCATCAGGCACCAGTGTGTGGATCCTGGCAGATGCACGCCTGATTCATCTTTATAACGATTTTTTTTGTTGAAAGGCAAGTTCTCTTTGGGGTAACTATGCCCCCCGCTGCACTAAACACTGTGATGCCACACTACTTGCTGGGAAGGAAAGCCACCCTCACCCAATGATGATGATGAAGCCCCCTCTTCACTTGGCTACCACTTGCGATTGGCTACATCATCATCCACTGATGTCTGCTCGTTACTTATGTCACCCTCACCAATCTCATGGCCGCGTCCCTGACCACTCACAACACCTGCTCCCACGCATCTGTCATAGTCGCTACTTGAATGCCTACAGGAGGAAGTGCAACTAGCGCCTCCCTCCAAGGCCCTCTCTATAGCGCGTCTCTGGTGTAGGAATGGCGAGTGGTATAGTGCTGCCTAAAACGTCTCTTATTGTGTCACAGTGCTCCTACCTGGATACTGCTGGACACCAGAGTTCGGCTCTGAAGCAAAAAAAAGGGGGAAGAATTGAGGGTTAAAAGAATAACTTGAGTCCAGACCTTGAGATAAAGTTCAATTGCAGCTTTACTTTGAATAAACCTTTCTTGAAACAGTTTACAGGCTTTGTCTTGGTTCCAGCAGGCTTTATGAACATAACAGTTGCATAAAGATTAGGAATGCACAATGTAGAGGACCTGGGAAAAAATACATAAGATGATATTGTGTTAGCCCAATAAAGACAGTAGCAGGATGAACGAGTGGTAACACCACCCTGGGGTGTTACAAAAGCAGCAGACTTCTCCTCCAAATCCGGGCTGGCCAGTAGCTGCCAACTGTCCTCAATAAACTTGTCCTCAATAAGCGTGTCAACTACTTGCCTGGCAGAAGGAGCTGTAAAGAAAAGAGGCAGGTTCATGACAGGTTAGGGCATAGAGCTTCCTCCTGGGTCACGATAACTAAGTATGCTGTCAGAGGAACCTACCATTCAAGGACAGCGGGATTGGTCATCAAAACACAACTGCTGGATGACAGTGGCAGGTCGGGGCTGTTGCTACCCTCCTCCCTTGTGCTGCTGCTACCACCCCCCTTCCTTCCTCTGCTGCTACTTGTGCCGGCTCCAGCAAAATTTTTGCCTCTGCCCGTTCCTTTGGAGGGCCCTGGTGTGTCTGTTGGACATACTGTACAGTAACACTAACTGTATGTGTAAAATACAATTATTTATTACACTGTGGACACCTCAATAACAGTAAAAAACAAGACAGGTTATTACCCCAATTTGAGAATCAAGGCCTAATAGAATTATTTATGTACTAAACAAGATGGACACCCCAAGCTGGCCATCTATTTTCAGAACTCTTATAGAAGTGAATGGAGAGCGCACCTCTCCACTCATCTCTATGGGAGTTCTGGAAGTTCTCTATTCCAGGAGGATAAAGTCTGCTTTTTTTGCTCAAGCCCTAACCATTCTAAATCGATCTTTGTCAAAACCTTATGCAATTTCATGTTGTATTTTCCGTTTTTAGACCTGGAAGAGACCACAGTACTTACATTATGTTCTGGCACAATGCAGCACAGAAAATGCCGATATTGCTTTTCTTTCTTGTTTTTATTGATTCTTTTTTCAACTCTGCTACACAGGACACAGTCAAATTTATACTTTTAGGCATGTTAAAATTCAGCTACAGCTTATTAAGTTTTATATGTGTTTGACTTTATGTGTGAAATTTGGATACCTTTATATGTACGTACCAATTTGAGAAAATAATAATCACACATGCCATCTTCTTCTTCATAGGTCTTCACGGGTATTTTTACAGCAGAGATGATATTTAAGCTAATCGCCCTTGATCCATATTATTATTTTCAAGTCGGATGGAACATATTTGATAGTATCATAGTCAGTCTCAGTTTGATGGAACTCGGCCTTTCGAATGTGGAAGGGTTGTCCGTTCTCAGATCATTCAGATTGGTATGTATACAAAAAAAATGATCAGTGTCTATAGCAATATTTTAAAACAGTGATTACTATTGGTTTGATTGACATAAATGTTTATAGGACAGGGGAATAAATTCTCCTAGAGTAATTTTTTTAAAATGGAATCGCTGTCCAAGGAGGTCACTAATAAGGTGAGCGAACCCGAGCTGCCCAAACCCAGACTTTTTCACTGAAGTTCGGATTTGGTGCTCGCGTGATTTTATCATTTTCCATTATAAAATGGTTATAACGGAAAATAATAGCATTCTTAGGATAGAATGCTAAATAAAATGGTCATTGAGGGGTTAAAAATAATTGAAAAAAAACTCACCTCCTCCATTTGATCACGCAGCCGGTATTCTCCTCTTTCTTCAAGACCTGCAAAAGGACCTGCGATGACCTGCAAACATTCTATCTTCATTCAGCAGGACCTGCGATGACGTCACCGCGCTCACCACATGGTGAATGCGGTGACGTCATTACAGGTCCTTTTGCAGAACTGAAGAAAGAAGAGGATACCGGCTGTGCAATTAAGTGGATGAAGTGAGTTTTTTTAATTATTTTTAGTCCCTCAATGGCCATTTTTTTTAGCATTCTATCTTAAGAATGCTATTATTTTCCGTTATTATAATGCAAAATAATAAAGTGAAGTTCGGGTCCCCATCGACTTTAATGGGGTCCGGGTTCGGACCTTTGACTTGAAGTTCGGCTGAACCCGCCGAATCCGAACCTTAACCAGGTTCGCTCATCCCTAGTCACTAGTGAAGGTGGCCACCAAGAGAACTATGACAACTTTGCATGACTGTGAGTCAAGAGATTGTGGATACAAATGTTCACCACACGCATTCTTATAGGGGAGCATCTAAGAGAAAGCTACTATTCAATTAATTAATAAAAATTTTTATTTTTTTGGGGGTTCTGAAATCAAGTGGAAAAGGATTATAAGCTACAACAAGTCAGTTCAGCATTGTGGGCATTTAAAAAATGCTAATTTAGGGCCAGTCAAGCATCATACAAAGACATCCACACCATAAAACACAATGTGCTTGAGATTAAACCAATATAACTTGTAGTAAAACGTTGTTGTAGCAACCCAATAGAAAAAGTAAAAGTTCAAGGGGGGGGGAGGGGGGAGGGGGGGTTTAATGCCATTGTAGACATTGCAGATGAAATAAAGCAAATGATATTTAATATTAATACATTTGCTTTTCTTCCTCAGCTCCGTGTCTTCAAATTAGCAAAATCGTGGCCTACCCTTAACATGCTGATCAAGATCATCGGTAACTCGGTGGGGGCTTTGGGAAATCTGACCTTGGTGTTGGCCATCATCGTGTTCATCTTTGCCGTGGTCGGTATGCAGCTGTTTGGTAAAAGCTACAAGGAATGTGTCTGTAAGATTGCACCTGATACTTGTACCCTTCCTCGCTGGCACATGAATGACTTCTTCCACTCCTTCCTCATTGTCTTCCGAGTGCTATGTGGAGAATGGATCGAGACCATGTGGGACTGTATGGAGGTGGCAGGACAATCTATGTGTTTAACAGTGTTCATGATGGTGATGGTTATCGGAAATTTAGTGGTAAGTCATTCTTGTTGCTACAATTAAAATGTTGGCTAAACGTGGCATGGTTTGTTTTAGACATTGAGATATTAGTATGCTGGAACTAATGTACATGAAATCACTGCAGCATAGCGGACTAAATTTTAAAAATATTCTTACCTGCGTGAAGTAATTTTGGGTCCTTTGTAAAGTGACTTGAGGTCCTATAGGATAATAGAGGATGGGGCTGCGATAGTTGCTAGTGCATGGGGAGGGTGGATGAAGCTCCACATAAAAATAAAAAAAAATAGCATACAATAGTGTAAAATAGAAAAAGGAGTTATACTTTCCTGACCAATCCCCTCTCACTGTAGGGCCCTAGGGCCTAAGCATACTCTGCTAGTGTCTCTTCCTGATCCAGCGATGATGTATTGACATGTGACTGCTGCACCAATTACGGTCAGTAGGGGAGACGTCAGCGGTGTCGACACATCACTTCTGGAGCAGGAAGAACAGAGACCGGAAGTGTGGACAGCGGGGGATCGATAAGGTATTGCTTTCACAACATTATGAGCTGTTTCACACGGTTCGAAAAGTCCTTTGATTCAGTATCTTTCTGTTAATTGCTTGCAGATGTGTGAATGGGGGAATTGGTAATTTCTTGCCCCTCTGTCCAGAGTATGGCAGTGAAGGGGGGTAATTCTATGCCATGGTGGCCAGCGTTTTTGTGTATGGGGATTAGGGTATCAGGTATGCCTAAGGTTCACTGGGGGACCTTCAAGTGGGCCAGTCTGACCTGAAATTTGAAAGAATAATTCTTTCATTTACAATACTCAAGTAAAAAGTTAGCATTTAGTTTATATTCATAACAATATTGCAGAATGCTAATGTTTTGTCTTATCTTTTAATTGCTTCCGTAGGTGTTAAACCTGTTCTTAGCTTTGCTGCTGAGCTCATTTAGTTCTGACAATCTTTCTGCCACAGACGAAGATAATGAAATGAATAATCTACAAATTGCTGTGGCCAGAATGCACATTGGGATAGCTTACGTGAAGAAGAGTGCACGGGAGTTTATCCAGAACGCATTTGTCAAGAAGAAGAAAGAATTAGAGGAAAATAAACCTCTAGAAGACATGCAAAATCAGAAAGACAGCTGCATATCCAACCATACCACTGTGGAAATCGGCAAAGAGTTTGAGTACCTGAAAGATGGGAACGGGACTACTGCCACAAGTGGAATAGGTAGCAGTGTTGAAAAATACATCATTGATGAAAGTGATTACATGTCTTTTATACATAACCCGAGTCTCACCGTCACTGTACCTATTGCTGTTGGAGAATCTGATTTTGAAAATCTAAATACAGAGGAATTTAGCAGTGAGTCAGATCTTGATGAGAGCAAAGAGGTAAGACTTGCTATTTCTTTATCTTGTGGTGGTTTGTTTGCTATGTTTGTATCCTATTGTAGTATATTTTATATTCTTATATTCCTCTTCTTCTTATTATTTATTATTATTAAAGCGCCATTCATTCCATAGTGCTGTACATATGATAAGGGGTATACATACATAATACAGACAATTGCACTAAGCATAAACACGACGAGTTACAGACTGGTACAGAAGGAGAGCGGGCCCTGCCCGTGACTGCTTGCAATCTACATGGTATGAGAGAAGGAGCACAGTAGGCAGAGGGTGAAGCTGGTCATGGCGGTATAGAGGCAGCAGTGTCACTGGTTGTAGGCTTGTCTGAAGAGGGGGGTTTTCAGGTTTCTTTTGAAGGATTCCACTGTAGGTGAGAGTCTGATATGTTGGGGTAGCGAGTTCCAGAGTATGGGGGATGCACGGGAGAAATCTTGGAGGCAATTGTGGGCAGAGGTGATAAGAGGAGAGGAGAGAAGGGGGTCTTGTGAGGATCGGAGATTGCGTGTGGGGATGTATCGGGAAAGTAGCTCAGAGATGTAGGGAGGAGACAAGTTGTGGACGGCCTTGTAGGTATTTGTTAGTATTTTGAACTGAATTCGCTGGCAATGGGGAACAAGTGCAGGGACTGGCAGAGGGGAGAGGCAGAGGAGTAACAGGGTGAGAGGCGGATTAGTTGGGCAGAAGAGTTGAGGATAGATTGGAGGGGTGCGAGAGAGCTAGATGGAATGTTGCAGTAGTCTAGTCGGGAGATGATGAGGGCATGTTGCCATTACACCTACTGTCTCCTCTCCAATTTAGTTGACAGGGCCAGGCAGTAAAAACATAATCACGCCTAACCCTGTCAATCAAAGTGCAGAGGACGAGACAGTTGCAGAGAGAGCAGAGCCTCTAGGTGTAATGGCAACGCCCCAGTTCCTTCTAGAAGCTCATTTGCATATACACAGACATAATTTTTCTTAGCAATGCGGGAACATATGAACATGGGACCAACACAGATATCTTCACTGCCAAGTGCACATGAAACAGGTCAGCCACTTTTATAGGTACAGATCTGCTGACAGATGTAAAGAAGTATGTTATTATAGCAATTAAATTGTGCAATTAAAAATATCTCTGCTTGCTGTCATCCCTTTGTATTTACTTTCAGTGGATAAAAGTCCAATTTGGATGATTACAGTGCAGTTATCAAAACTCTATCTTCTAAGGAGGTGGACACGTATGTGATCACTACTTGATCAAGTTCCAATTTCTGTCTTCTGGTAGTAAACAAGGAAGGTTCTGTTGATTGGCAGCAAGCAGAGATCTTGAAAGCCATTAGCAATTTAGACAAAGTATATTGTATTACTGTAAAATTGTAAAGCTTTTCATTATACAAAAATGTATTTGCTGAAGCTGAAATACTCCTCTATACTATTTACTAACTGACACAGCCACTGTCTCTTCCCCACCCAATTTTCAAAACTGGAATGAGTGGTGTAAAAATGTTAAATGTTGTAAAAAAAATTTGAGCAAAAAAGGCCAGTGTTGCAAAACTGTTTTGCAAATTTTTGAAGCAAGAATTCTGCTGTTCTATGGATATCTTTTTGACATCAGGGGAACTTTTGTCCCTTTGTAAAATGGCTTGTCACTTTCAGTATTCACATTTGGCAGATACGTAGATGGGCTCAAATTCTTCTATGCCCAAATATGTCATGGATACCAAGAAATGTGGAGAGGTTAATAACTAGCATGCATTGTCTTCATTTGTGCCGGAGGTTGCTAATTCTCTGATTTACACTATAAAAGGAGAACAGGGTCCAATAGGGGAGTGTACAGCCTGGGTAATAGGAGCGATTTTTTTTACACCTTGCTGCACTGACTGGGGATCCAAATTGGTGTTATACTGCTGCTTTTAGGTTGTTTGCAGTATATGATACATCACTAATTCCAGCAAACCTTGCTTGTAATTGGGGTGCAAGTTCTGTGTGATGCAGCTATTTATGGGGTGTATTAATAGGAAAGATACGTACGTCCTATTAGCCGTTCTGCGTTGATTTTACATTGTTTTACTTTTTTGGGCGGGTGTACTAATAGAGGAAAAAATATATACGTCAACAGTAAAGTTACTTTGTACTACAGCCATTTACGTGGTGTATAAAAAGGAAATATACGTACGTCCCATTAGCCGTTTTGCAGTGAATTGGGATTGTTATATTTCTTTTTTTGGGTGTAGTAATAGGAAAAAGAATGCGTCTCCACTCTGTCAGGGGGGCTCTACATGTATAAGCGTTTAATAGAAGAGGTTCTGTAGACATCTATGTGGAATCAGCTGAAGACAGTGTAAATGGAGTGCACTCTTTCACGCTATAGTAGGATCTGAAGCCTCTGCACGGTTCTTTATTAGTGTTAATCACGAATTTTCGAATTGCGAATTTTAATCGCGAATATCAGCACTTCGAGAATTCGCGAATATTTAGAATATCGCAAAATTTTTTATATGCAAATTTTCGCATGCAAGAAAATAATAGCACTATTTTCTTGTTTGCGAAAATTCGCATAAAAAATTCGCATAAATTAGCATAAAATTCGCATAAGCTGGTATTTAAAAGGTATCTTAAATGCCAGTTTATGCGAATTTTTATGTTAATTTATGCGAATTTTTATGCTAATGTATGCGAATTTTTTATGCGAATTTTCGCAAACAAGAAAATAATGGCTGGAGATTACGAATTTGCGAATTTTCGAATATATGGCGAATTCTCATGCTCTGGGAACGCCCCCTCTGCTCTTGATAGACAAGGCCAGCGCGCTCTCCTCCTCCCGCTGGCCCTGTCTGCAGCCGAAATCCCGCGCCGACTGAAGACCGTTACGGCGCAGGTGCGGGATTTCGGCTGCAGACAGGGCCAGCGGGAGGAGGAGAGCGCGCTGGCCTTGTCTATCAAGAGCAGAGGGGGCGTTCCCAGAGCATGAGAATGCGGTGGCTACCAGCAAGTATCCGCCCAACTTGCTGGTAGCGAAGACAATTTGCAGATTATAAAAGTACGATTTTTAGAAGATAGAAAACTCAAATAAAGGTATGAAACATATGTTTGAACTCAGCTGACATTAGCAAGTAGCTAATGTCAGCTACTGAAAATTGCATAAGTGGGGGTGACAGAAGCCCTTCAAGCTCTTAATGACCGTGCTGTCGCAGCTATATGAGTGCTTGTTTTTTGAAGAACGAGTTGTATTTTTTATTGGCAACGTTTTGGGTTACATGTAATTTATTGTTTAGCTTTTATTCATTTCTGGAAGCAGGAAATGCAAGGGGAAAAAGAATAAAAACTTGCCATTGTTCTTGTTTCAGCTGTTTGCTGTACACTAAAAATAGCATGTTACCTTTATTCTGTTAATGTGGAAAGGAAAAATAACAAATCCTACATTTTTTTAGTGCCATGAGGTATAAATAATGGCATGGCCTAATAGGAAAGATAGTGTACTAATGGCAGCCACAGCCACTGGGGTCTTTTTTAAATGCCTCCCTCTGTCAACATCTTTGATGCCACAGTTGCTATTGATTGCACCACCTAAGTAGATTAAACTGCCAGGATTGGAGCTAGCTTTATTCCAGGCAGTTGCACTGGGAGGCCGGGTGTATTACAGCTGAGCTTCTGCTGCTATATTGTGGGGATACAGGGCACTGCCCGCCAGATCATCATGCTGGATATATTGTTTAATGATGCAGAAACTAGAACCCTCTTCATTACGGCTATATCCATCGTTGGTCGTTAAGGAGTTCCGGGTGAACAAATATGCAGTGTCCTGAAACACTGCTTAATACTGTGATTGTGTTTCATGTAGAATGTGCTTATGCCTAAGTTCCAATAAAGTTGCATAGGGAGGGGGAGGTTCTAACAAGCTTCCCAGGGGCTGACTCCGCCCTACACACAGTGCAGAGGAGAAGGAAGAAGAAGGTCAGTATGTGTGATGTCTGACCTCAGCAGCCATTTTAGAGAGTTATCTAAACTCCATAGTTAGTTCCATGCACCAGCCAATAGAAGAGAAAGATTGCAGAAGAACCAGGCAACTCAGAGAGTGAGAGAGAATATTGACAAATGATGGTAACTGTCATTTACCAGACTCCAGTCTCCTTTGCATAAGGTGGAGAGATCCTAAGCTACAAACTACCCACCATAATTAAAGACAAACAGGCCATTTATTAGAATATAGTATTCCTAGAAGAGGATACAGAAGTATAAGATTATACAGTAATACAGAGACAGCACATCCCTTCAACCTGGAGAAATAAGAGAGAGAAAGACTGATTGGCATAGGAAACTTTTCCTTATGCAACTTCTGGGAACTAATATGGTTCACTGTAAAAGCTGCCTTGAGGTAAATGACTTTTGCATACATTGAAGACCTGTGAATCAGCTTCAGTAAAGTACTGGGAGTTTGTTAAAAGCTCTAGTCTCCTTATTCTACATCATCTATCAACTCCATTTTTAAATTGCACCTTACGGTGCTGGCGTCACGAACAACACAGGGGCCCAGCCACCGAAGCACCCTAAGTGTATCCACTACCATCAAGGGCACCTCAACTTCTATCTGGCTGGTGTTCCCTGCAATAGAGAGTGCCCCGGAGGATTTAGTGCTGTCTTCCCCATCACTGCACGCTGGCCCAGGGAGGCTCTGCTAACCGTGAGTGCAAACAACTACTACCCCCATCGGCCCACCGTCATCTCACGTGTTGCCCCTGCAGACCCGGCCGCTGCATATACACTGTGCATTGCTGCAGGATCCTCACTTAAAATCAGCAGCAAATTGCAGTACATTGCAGTACAGTGCATGTGAATGGAGTATTACAATCCACTTGTACAGTAACAAAATAAATCTGGTCAGAACTGAGGGCATGTTGTGGATTGCTTCAGAAAGCAAGCACCGGTGCAGCCCAACAATTAGAAGTAATCCCCATGCAGACCCCACTGCTGGACCACATACAGTATAATAGCCTAAAGCTATTATATGTTACAAAATCTTGCCGAACATGGTAGATATTCTGATTTGAAGCCCCATCTTTTTTTCCTGCTCTACTTACAGTCTTTATATATTATATTGGTTTTGGGTTTTGTTTATCATGTTTTACACAATCTTATTCTACCTTCCTCAAATTCTGTTAACTGTAGTTATTCACATGATGCATATCCTTGGTCACAACCCTTAAAGGGGTTTTCCAAGAGTATACATTGATGACCTATATGAACATCTGATCAGTGGGAGTTAAACAACTGCCACCAATCAGCTGTTTAAAGAAATTGCAGCATTTTGTGAGCACTGTGGCCTCCTCCAAAGTATACCAGACACAGGATTGTACATCGTACAGCGGCTGTACTTGGTATTGCAGCTCAGGCCCATTCACTTGAATTGGACTGAGCTGCCCATATGCCATGTGATTAATAAAAGTGATTATTATTTATATTAACCCCTCAAGGAAAGTGCAACGCTGAACATCTCTGTATTATATTTATTTACTGGTCCACAGACCTATAAGCATTTTATTGCACTTCCCTGATTAAACCATAGACCGTAAAAGTTATCCTTTATTTTTATTCATTAAAACTCAATTTTAATTAGATAGGAACTCCATACAAACATTAAAATTCCTCAAGCCAAGTCAGGAGGGATAACACCTATGAGTCAAAGCATCAAGTCACTCATAGTGACTATCAAATGAAAGGTCTTAAACCCATTCATCAATTCCAACGTCTGCTTTGATTCATACAATATACTGGATAGTTGATAAATCACACAGGTGGCAGTATTGCAGAGATTTTAACTATATAGCCCTCGTGATAAAAATTGCGGCCACAAACTTCTGAGGCTTATACTGTGGAGTATATCTCCCTCTTATACACGATCCATGTGCTCATTCACTCCTCTTGTGCTCAACTATCTCAGATTTCCCAACTTTGTCGGGTCCCTCTCCAACTAGGCTGAATATTAAAATGCTTTCACAGACACATCAGTCCCTGCATCCCGTCATATTTCGCCACAACGGGCGACTTCAGGGGATATAGCTGCAGGTATATCCCCTGAAGACGCCCGTTGTGGCGAAACATGTCGGGATGCAGGGACTGATGTGTGTGTGAAAGCATTTTAATATTCAGCCTAGAGAGGGACCCGACAAAGTTGGGAAATCTGTGAACTCGCCATGCCCCTTACGGAATACCTTGGGGTGTCTTCTTTCCAAAATAGGGTCACATGTGGGGTATTTATACAGCCCTGGTATTTTAGGGGTCCTAAAGCATGAGAATCCAAATGCGTAAAAATGCCCTGTGAAATCCTAAAGGTACTCATTGGAATTTGGGCCCCTTTGCGCATCTTGGCTGCAAAAAAGTGGCACACATGTGGTATCGCTGTACTCAGGAGAAGTAGGGCAATGTGTTTTGGGGTGTATTTTTATATATACCCATACTTTGTGTGAGAAATATCGCTGTAAACGACAACTTTTTAAAAATTTTATACAAAGTTGTCAGTTTACAGAGATATTTCTCACCCAACATGGGTATTTGTAAAAATACACCACAAAACACATTGCCCTACTTCTCCTGAGTACGGAGATACCACATGTGTGACACTTTTTTGCAGCCTAGGTGCGCAAAGGGGCCCAAATTCCAACGAGTACCTTTAGGTTTTACATGGCTGCTCACAATTTAGCCCCACCCAAAATGCCAGAACAGTACAAACACCCCACAAATGACTCCATTTTGGAAAGAAGACACCCAAAGGTATTCGCTGAGGGGCATAGTGAGTCCATGAAAAATTGAACTTTTTGTCAAAAGTTAGCAGAAAGGGAGACTTTGTGAGAAAAAACAATAAAAAAAAATCAATTTCCGCTAACTTGTGCCAAAAAAAAAAAAATTCTATGAACTCGCCATGCCCCTCACGGAATAACTTGGGGTGTCTTCTTTCCAAAATGGGGTCACATGTGGGGTATTTATACTGCCCTGGCATTTTAGGGGCCCTAAAGCGTGAGAAGAAAAATGCGTAAAAATGCTCTCCTAAAAGGTACTCATTGGAATTTGGGCCCCTTTGCGCATCTTGGCTGCAAAAAAGTGTCACACATGTGGTATCGCCGTACTCAGGAGAAGTAGGGCAATGTGTTTTGGGGTGTATTTTTACATATACCCATGCTCGGTGAGAGAAATATCTCTGTAAATTGACAACTTTGTATAAACATTTTTAAAAAGTTGTCATTTCCAGAGATATTTCTCACACCCAGCATGGGTATATATAAAAATACACCCCAAAACACATTGCCCTACTTCTGAGTACGGCGATACCACATGTGTGACACTTTTGTTGCAGCCAAGATGCGCAAAGGGGCCCTAATTCCAATGAGTACCTTTTAGGATTTCACAGTGCATTTTTACGCATTTCGATTCTCACGCTTTAGGTTCCCTAAAATGCCAGGGCAGTATAAATACCCAACAAGTGACCCCATTTTGGAAAGAAGACACCCCAAGGTATTCAGTGAGGGGCATGTCGAGTTCACAGAATTTTTTTTTTTTTGGCACAAGTTAGCGGAAATTGATATTTTTTTATTTTAGTTTTTTTACAAAGTCTCATATTTCACTAACTTGTGACAAAAAATAAAATTTTACATGAACTCACCATACCCCTCACGGAATACCTTGGGTTGTCTTCTTTCTAAAATGGAGTCACTTGTGGGGTATTTATACTGCCCTGGCATTTTAGGGGTCTCTAAAGCGTGAGAAGAAGTCTGGAATCTAAATGCGTAAAAATGCCCTGTGAAATCCTAAAGGTACTCATTGGAATTTGGGCCCCTTTGCGCATCCAGGCTGCAAAAAAGTGTCACACATGTGGTATCGCCGTACTCAGGAGAAGTAGGGCAATGTGTTTTGGGGTCTATTTTTACATATACCCCTGCTGGGTGTGAGAAATATCTCTGTAAATTACAACTTTTAAAACATTTTTATACAAAGTTGTCAATTTACAGAGATATTTCTTTCACCCAACATGGTTATATGTAAAAATACACCCCAAAACACATTGCCCTACTTCTCCTGAGTACGGCGATACCACGAGTGACACTTTCTTGCAGCCTGGGTGCGCAAAGGGGCCCAAATTCCAACGAGTACCTTTAGCTTTTACATGGCTGCTCACAATTTAGCGCCGCCCAAAATGCCAGAACACAAATGACCCCATTTTGGAAAGTAGACACCCCAAGGTATTCACTGAGGTGCATAGTGAGTCCGTGGGAGATTTTTTTTTTTTTTTGCCAGAAGTTAGCAGAAATGGAAACTTTATTATTTTTATTTTTTTCCTCAGAAAGTGTCATTTTCCGCTAACTTGTCAAAAAAAATGAAATGACACATGAACTCACCATGCCCCTCCACGAATACTTTGGGGTGTCTTCTTTCTAAAATGGTGTCATTTGGGGGGTATTTATACTATCCTGGCATTCTAGCACCTGAAGAAACATGACAGGTGCTCAGAAAGTCAGAGCTGCTTCAAAATGTCGAAATTCACTTTTTTGCACCATAGTTTGTAAACGCTATAACTTTTACCCAAACTAATAAATATACACTTATTGGATTTTTTTTTTATCAAAGACATGTAGAACAATACATTTTGCGAAAAATGTATATAGAAATGTAGTTTTTAAAAAAAAAATTACAACAGAAAGTGAAAAATTTCATTTTTTTGCAAAAATTTCGGTCATTTTTGATTAATAGCAAAAAAAGTTAAAATGTCAGCAGCAATGAAATACCACCAAATGAAAGCTCTATTAGTGTGAAGAAAAGGAGATAAAAATTCATTTGGGTGGTAAGTTGTATGACAGAGCAATAAACGGTGAAAGTAGTGTAGTGCAGAATTGTAAAAAGTGGCCTGGTCATTAAGGGTGTTTAAGCTAGGGGGGCTGAAGTGGTTAACCCATATAAAATGATGTAGACTTTTCTGCAGGGGAGCTACCAGGCTGCTACCTCTTAGAATTGTCCTGGTGTGGTTGGCAGCTAACCCATGGGACATCAGTGCAAAGCATTGAGGGATCAGGCAATACTTGTAGTAAGAAAACAGGCTGAGGTCAAGGCAGGGAGAGTTCTTGTGTATTCTTTAAATAGTTGAAAGGTCAGGGCAGGCATCACAGGATCAGAACGGTGAGCAGGCACGCGTCAGGTGAGAGAGCAGATGGTCAGAATGTGGGAATCAGGCAGATGTCAGTAAACAGGCAGACAAACAGACATAGCTCTTTTACAGGCTTTAGCAAGCATAAAAATCTGCAGGATCTATAAAAACCTGTAGCATAGACCACAAATGACAGAAATAGCACAACTTATTTAGCCCAGGCTAATGAGCAATTGAAGGCAGTATAGCAACAGCTTACAGACAGAGAAGAGATGAAAGGCAAACTAGCCCTAAATCATACACAAAACAGCGCATCAACGCGTGGGTCAGTAGCAGCCACAAACCACCGTTGTAAAAGTGCTCAACCCTTATGCACTCTCTTTCTCAGACCAAATACTTGCAAAAATTCTTTCAGAAGGGCAGATGCATCAAATTTCTCCAGAGACTCCCAGGAAATCTCTTCAGAACCAAACTCCTCAGATCAGATCTGAGAAACAGCAGAAGCAGGACATCTGGACATCTGCCAGTTCAACCTTAATATGAGATGAAAGGCCCTCCCAGAAAGCTGCTACTAAAGCCTCATTATGCCAGATCACTTCACAGGACAGGGTGCAGAATTGTATGGCATATTGCCCAATGGAAGGATCGCCCTGTCAAAATTGCAAAAGGAAGGAGGTGGCAGAAAAGGTACCCAGGTTCTTCAGACTCTGCAGAAAGTGGCTAGGAACTGTTGCAGATTATTGGTCACCGGTTTGCCTCTCTTCTGCAGTGGATTAGCCCAGGTGAAATCCTTACCTGACAGGAGCAAAATTATAAAGGATACTTTAGCCCGGTCAGAAGAAAACACATGTGGTTGTAGTTCAGTATGGATTGTGCACAGGATAAGGAAGCCACGACACAGCTTGGGAACACTATTATAGTATGAAGTTAGAGACAGGCAGAAACTGGAATCTTCAGCAGGCAACACCACGGCCGAGATGGAGCTGGGCCTGAGCCAATGGTCAAAGCATTTTGCGGGTGGACGTTTGCATAAAGTCCAGCATTCGCTCTTGGCAGTCACGCTGTTGAACCAGGTACTGGCATATTTCAGATAAACTCATCTAAGGTGGGCGATTGGGATCCATGGTTTGCTGAGCAAACTGTTATGGCCAGTGGTTGTGGAACCACTGTACCGAACAACCAGTTTAAATTAGGGCTAGATTTAAGGGCATTATTTTGGCAGTCCCCTAGTTTTCACCCTTTTACTCCTATACAGGGATCTGGCCTTTTCTGCATGGGGGGCTACCAGGACGCTACCTTTTGGAACAGTCCTGATATGGTTGGCGGCTAAATCAGAGGGATCTGGAACACCAATGTGATGCACCCACCAAGGGAATCAGGCCAAGGTCAGGGCAGGCAGAATGTGTGCATATCCTTGAAACAGTCCAAAGGTCAGGGCAGGAGGCACAGGGTCAGAACAGTGAACAGACATGGGTTTGGTCAAGAGGCAGAGGGTCAAAATCTGAGAATCAGGCAGAAGTTGGTAAACAGCCAGAGAAACTCCTCTTTTACAGGCTCTAGGGTAGGTTAGTACTGCATATAAGAAATACAATGTAAATTAACCCTAAGTTAAAAACAGCAGTAGCTGTCATGAACCATCATTAAAACAATGAATTGCAAACTAGCACAAAAAAAATCGCCTTTATGCTATAGATAATTATGACCTGCTTAAAAGGGGCCTGTTAGTTGGATCAATTCAGTTGACACTGATCAGTTCACTTTACAAGGGATTTCTCATCATCTTCATCATCATCATCATCATCTCAAGACAGCCCCTGTACATGTAACCTTTTAGGGCTGTTATAGAGGGAGGGCCCTCACTCGCTAATTTCAAGTGGTTTCCTTCTAGTGGTCCATCAATGTATTAGACTGACAGCCATTCCAGAAGTCCAACCTGCAGGCTTGTCTTGTATTTATGAGACAGGCAGACCATTCATAACATTAAAACCATGATCATCTTATGACAACGGCTGCCATATGTCAAAGGATGGGATATTAGAAAGCAAGTGAAAAGATTAGGCAGCAAGTGAACAGTTAGTTCTTGGAGTTGATGTTTTGGATGCAGCGAAAATGTGGAAGTGTAAAAATCTGAGTTCGTTTGACAGACTTGAGAGAGTGCCTGGCACATGAGCATAAGAATTGGACCATGGAGCAATGGAAAAAGGTGACCTAGGAATCACATTTTCTTTTTTACCATCTGGGCGGGAAGGGATATGGAAAGAAAGCAAGCTGGTGGAAGGCAGTGTGATGACATTGGCAATGTTATATTGGGAAACCTTGAGTCCTGGTATTTATGTGAATGTTATTTTGACACATACCCCCCAACTAAACATTGTACAGAATAAGTATACTCCTTCATAGCAGTAGTAAACACTTAATAGGTGTGGTCTCTTTTAGCATGATAATGTGCCCTTCCACACTGCAAAAAACTACAGGTCAGGTCAGAGGTCTTGAGGAGTCCATGCCTCAGTGGGTCAAAGCTGTTTTGTCAGCAGAAGGGGACCTATACAATATTAGACAGGTGGTTTTAATGTTCTGTATTTCCAATTTGTAAAGTTATTAATCAGGATTGTTAGTACACAGACATAGTTCTGAGGTTTTCATCACTTTTTGGCTTTCAACAGTTTGAGCCGAATAGATATATTTATAGAATACTGTATGGTAGACACACAGACAAAGGAACTCTGTAAGATGGATCTAAGTCGATTACTTCTCTATCCTCTCTGCCAACTGAATCTAAAATCCTTTGAGCACATTTTCTGAGCTGTTTTAATGCTGTTGTATTATAAGGTAATTACTGTCTGTCATGCAGCATTGGCTGTAGGATAATAAGTGCTGTTTAGTTATAATCCAGTTTTTCCAGTTTTTGTTTTTTTGTGTTTTTATATGGCGCTGTTATTGAGTACACCTTCATCTTTGAAAGGGTCCTGGAAATCTTGATCGAGGTGATCAAGACAAAGTGTAGGCTGTCTGCAGGCTGGCTGAGAGGAATTGAAAGGCTCATTTTCTCTGAGCTGTCTCTGTTCCTGTTCCGTAATTTATATTTTATATCAAAATACCTAGCATTGTCAGTGTTCACCATTCTAAACTACTCTAAAAGCCACCAGGGCCAGCCCTAGTGGTATGAGACATATTCCATCGCACCGGGCGCATAAACTGTTTTTGCTAAAGGGGGTGGAATGATGGCTTTGCTTCTGTGGATGTTGACCGTCATGAATCCTGATATTAATTGTATAGTGGTATTATTTAGACAGTGTTGTGGATTTTTTTTTAAAGGAGGGGCCAGGAAGAGAAGGACAAACATATATTTTATGGAGCTTTTATTATCAGGAGTAGTTTGAATATGAACTTGGATGTCCATGTTTCCTGTGCTCATAGCTGCCATAGAATTAATGTATAATATAGTTTACAGATGTTATTTGGTTACTATATGGCAGCGTTATGTTGGTATTTACTTAGGCATGATGTGGCAATGATACTTGGTACTATAGAGTAAATAATTTGTGCAGTATATGGTTGTACTTGCACTGTTTAGCATTGTTATCTGTGCACATGTGTGGTGTTATTTGGCCTACATATAGCACTATTATTTGAAGAATATACTGAATACTGCTTACTGTATAAAAAGACACTCTGTGGTATGGTTATTTGTACAATGTACACCATGTTGAGGGGGGCCTACAGAATATACTGCACAGGCGCAAATCAACTGTAGTCAAAGCAACAACCTATCAAAAATGTCTCAACTAACTCTCAATAATAAGGGCACCTCTATATATTATACAAGAAAACCTATAAAAATCCATTCCACAGGAAAAAGAGGTAAACGGCACACATAATATTAAAAATGTATCAAAGTCAATGAATGCTATCAAAATATAATAATAAAAAGTAATATTAGCATCAGACTAGATCATCCATGGTGCCACACCAACACTTTGACAAAAGAGACTGGTTTCTTCTGGCTACCTGCCTCAGCTACTATTCTGATGCTGCCATCCGCCTGATGCCACACATCTGATGCCAAGTGCTCCTTCTTACACCCACCATCATCAGCGGGTACTGTTATTGCCACCCACCTCATCACTCTGTCACCTTGCCATTCTGTAGCCTCCCTATGCTGCTGCTGCCACCTCCACACTCTGTCATTGTGCCACTCTGTGGCCTCCTGATGCTGCCACCACCTCCACACCCTGTCATTGTGCCACTCTGTGGCCTCCTGATGTTGCCTCCACCTCAACACTGTCATTGTTCCACTCTGTGGCCTCCTCCTGATGCTGCTGCCACCTCCAGACTCTGTCATTTGGCCACTCTGTGGTCTCCTCATTCACGTGTCATCTCTGTTTTGGATCCACTCCTGTTTTTTTGCATAGCAATACTGATGGATTACCAACCAAATTCTGACCAAGTGAGGGCTGATGCTCCACAGACAGGATCCGTTTTTTGGGAGTTATTGTTGTGAGAGATCAGAGGAAGGGCAAAATAATCATTGACGTCAACACAAACTTACTGCTGACACCCACTCCACTCTGTCGGGGAGGGCTCCACTTGTATAAGCGTTTAATTGAACAGGTCGACCTGTAAGGCTGAGTTCATGCTTGAGTTGGTCAGTTTTGGCCCTGTGACTGCCCAAATTAGTGAAGTGTGCAGGGATTCTAAGAGCGACCCCTGTTATCTGCATATAATACTGACTCACAGTATTATTTCACTACCACTGCAGACTCCCTATACGTGTTACTGCAAGGCACAGTGTTCTACACCACAATAAAGTATCTCTGAAGCCAGAAAATTGATGTTTCTAACGCAATTCACCCCGAATAAATTCAGATTGAACTGAATTTTTTGAAATCGAATTTTTCTAAAATTTGCTCTTCTGTAATTATAAGGAAAGCCCGATATGGCCCAATCCTGGCTTGAGCTATTGAGTTGGAGAGAAATAGGGTTGTAAACCACTGGATATTTGCATAGCAATAAATGGGTTGTCCTATATTCAGGATGGGCCATCAGCTATTTCAGAGTAATTTCAGTGCCAGAAGTCGGCACCATAGCTCCACAGCTTGGTCCATTGCACAGCAGATGGAGCTTGTAACTGCAGCATTGCTACCATTCACCTCAGCTGATCGGTGGGGGTGCAAGGTATTGGATCCTGACCAGTGTGATATTGATGGCCTGTTCATAGGAAAAGCTATCATATTCAAATCCTGGAACCATTTTAAGGTGGATTAAATAGAAGACAGAGGTAGAGGGCAATGTGTGAGTCTGCACTCGTTGCCTACTGTGCTTATTATCTACTATGAAATATGTCTTCACACCCAGAAAATCATAAGTTTGTGAACAGCCTGGAAGATGCTGCAGCTGTATGCCAAAATTAGAATGTTCAAGCATCCTCAATTCAGCAGAGTCATCTGAAAAAAAATATTAAATGTGAGACATAAAATGCCCTTGATTGTACATAACAAAATAGAAAAAAATCTTGCGTGCTGAGTTATCAGTGCTTAAAAATACAAGCCTGTGCCTGCAGCAGCTATTCTCTGGTGATCCCATGACATCTCAATATTTTATAGGGGCATCACCCCTCACATCAATGTGCACATCATGACTGATTCGAATAGTGACATTTATGTGTGTATATTTGCAGAAATTATCATTTAGAAATGATCATTTAGATCAATGCCATTTGCTTAGGGCTGTTAGATTTGCCTGAAGGTTCTCATTCATTCAGGCCATGGTATATTAGTAGTGATAAGTCAAAGCAACAGGACTTGTTGAATTTTTATCTTAAAGACATTTAGCTTATCGTCCGATTGGCTTTCTCACTTAGAATAATTTGTACAAAGACTCTACAGCATTAAATACTAGTGACTCGTGTTTCAGTCGCCATAATCTGTTTATCATAATCAACACAAGGTCAAAGACCTAATCAAGGTAATATGTTGATTGCATTTGCAAGACTGAAGCTATTAGGCATGATTAAACTGCTTTGGAAGAGGTGTTAGAACAGCATTGTAAGTGTACCTACATCTTAAGGACAAAGGGCTCCTGTTTGATGACACCAAGGTTTGCATCTTAGACTCATAAGAGGTGTTAAAGAAGCTTTGTACTGTATGTTAAAATAGGGAAACCAAGCTTGAATAGAGGTGGAGGGATGAAACAGATCTGTTGTCTGCCACTTACAGTGCTGTTCTACCATCTCTCATGAGGCATTTTAATCACACACAATTCTTTAGTCATGCAAATGCTATCAGCATCTTACCTCCATGAGCTTCTTGACAACATGTTCAGTTGCTTTGAATTATTACTCATAGGGCTGTCAGAAGAAGATTACTTCCCAGCTACAAATACGGCAGGTAGATGAATAACCAAGCTCCAGTAATCTAGTCCATATAACTATATTTTGTACTATTAGTTTCAACAAAGGCAGTCAGACCGAAACAAAGCAAACCCGATAATAATGGTGAATGCTTCTTTCCTCTATAAATACTGGATACGTCCTTGTAATAGATACAGTCCTGGAAAGGCATTTTTTGATCACACTATAATCATTAGGTGACCCCAACTTTGTTGCAAATTTTGATAATCCTTCTGTATACTGCATTCAATTCTTGACTTTGAACCTGCTCCAGCTGTACTATAGAAAAAAGCACTGCTGCTAAGAAAAAAGTATTCCTGTCTGACTAGTGATTTTTAAAGATGTGGAAATATCTTCTCATCATGTACTTCTAGCCTCTTTTAATGAATTCCAGTTGCCTTGGCAGCAGCTGCCTGATACTGGTTGCTACAGTCCAGTTACTTTCTTCTCCAGGCTTTTACCTTCTTACTGTTTTCCATTTAGTGTGTAAAGTTGACATAAACTGTACTTTCACTAACCAAGTGCATAACCTTACATTTATTGCTGTTAAATCTCATTTGCCACATCTTTGACCAGGCTTCCAACTTATCCAGATTTTTCTTTAACATAATAATAATGTCCAATAATGACCCTTGTGGTATCCCAGTAGTAACTCTGACATTATCTAAATGTGTCAGAATCTAAAATATGTATGGTCTGTCTTAAGGTTAGGGCAGTAAAAGGGTTTTCTGAGACTTAAAGGCTATGTACACCTTTGGAGGCAAATTTTTTAATGATTTCATGTTACTCATTTTTGGCTATAAATAATGTTTTCTATTGGCCTTTATTAAAAAATATTTAGCTGTGCTGTTACAAAGGGTTTTTCTAGCTGTGGCCTAGGGAAAGCTGTGAGAAGGTCTCGGCACTACTGCAAGTGCTGATACCTTATCAAACAGCTGATCAGCGAGGGTCCCGGGTGTCGGAACCCCACGATCAGGTACTGATAACCTATCCAGAGGATAGGTCATCAATATTTAAGTCTCAGAAAACCCCTTTAACCACTTCACATCCACCCATAGGATATAAACGTCCTATGGGTGGATGTTTATCTCTCAATGGACGTTCTGGAACGTCCATTCAGAGATGGCAGCTGCACGCTAATCGTGCAGCTGCCATGCGGGGGGCCTGCTGTCAGTGACAGCAGGGCAACCCAGAGAGAAGGCAGGGACAGTTTCCAGGTGTCCCTGCTTTCTAGGTAACTGTACACTCAGTGCTCAATGAGCGCTGTGTATACAAACTAGGAAGCGCTATGCCGCATCCTGGCCCGGCCCGGTGGTCATGTGACTGCCGGGGTCGGGAGAGTGTAGGAGCTGTCGGGTCTTTCATAGACCTCGATCAGCCCTGCACTGAAGCTGTACAGTGCTGTATTCTGCTGTACAGCCTCTCTGGGGGTGCATTTCCACTGTAACAGGGGCTACTATGTCAGTCCCAGTTACAGGAGAAATCAATAGTGGGAAAGAAATGTGAAGTTAAATGTCCCCAGAGGGCTTGTTTGACCTTATGGGGGACGCAAAGTGTAAAATAAAAAAAAGGTTTCACATGTAAATGAAAAAATTCCCCAATGAACTAATTAAAAAATGTTAAAATATATATAAAAAAAATACATATTTGGTATTGCCACGTCCGTAATGACAGGCTATATAAATATATATTACATGATCCACCCTGTCCGAAAAACACCATCAAAAATTAATAAAAACTGTCAAAAAAAGCCATTTTGTCACATTACATCACAAAAAGTGCAACACCAAGTGATCAAAAAGGCATATGTCCCACAAAATGGTACTAATAAAACCGTCACCTTATCCCACAAAAAATTATCCCCTACATAAGAAAACAGCTCAAAAAATAAAAAAAACTATAGCTTTCAGAACATGGAGACCTTAAAACATTTTTTTTTTGTTTCAAAAGTATTATTGTGTTAAAGTGAAATAAATAAAAAAAGTATACATATTCGGTATCGCCGCGTCTGTAACAACCAGCTCTATAAAAATGACACTGACATGACCAACCCCTCAGATGAACATCGTAAAAACAAAATAATAATAAGTACAGTGCCAAAAAAGCTATTTTTTGTCAACTTCCATCACAAAAATTGCAACACCAAGTGATCAAAAAGGTGTATGCCCCCCAAAATAGTACCAGTCAAACTAGTCAATAGTACCAGTCAAATTCTCAAAAACATGAGACCTTACCTTAGACAATCGGTAAAAAAAATAAAAAAAAATATTACTCTCAGACTTTTCTTCAAAACTGCTATTATTGTGTTAAAGTGAATTAAATAAAAAAAGTTGACATATTAGGTATCAACCAGCTCTATAAAAATATCACATGACCTAACCCCTTAGGTGAACACCGTAATTTCTTTTTAAATAAAAACAGTGCCAAAAAAGCTATTTTTTTTGTCACCTTACATCACATAAAGTGCCCCCCAAAATAATACCAATTAAACTGTCACCTCATCCTGCAAAAAATGAGACCCTAACTGACAATCAGGCAAATAATAAAAAAGCTATGGCTCTCAGACTATGGAGACACAAAAACATCATTTTTTTTTGTTTTAAAAATGCTATTATTGTGTAAAACTTAAATAAATAAGAAAAAGTATGCATATTAGGCATTGCCACATCCGTAACGATCTGCTCTATAAAAATGTCATATGACCTAACCCTTCAAGTGAACGCTGTAAAAATAAATACATAAAAACAACCCATTTTCTGGTCACCTTGCCCCATAAAGTGTAATAATGAATGATCAAAAAATCATATGTATCAATAAAAACATCAACTCTTCCTCCAAAAAACTAGCCTCTGCACAGGACGATCGGCAGAAAAATAAAAAAAATATGGCGTACAGAAAATTGAGACACAAAAACATAATTTTTTTAAATGCTTTATTGTATAAAACTGAAACAAACAAAAAAACTAAGTAGACATATTTGATATCACTGAGTCCATAACAACCTGCTCTATAAAAATTGCACATGATCTACCCTGTCAGATGAATGTTGTAAAAAAATAAAAATGGTGCCAAAACAGACATTTTTTTGTTACCTTGCCTCACAAAAAATGTAATATAGAGCAATTAAACATCATATGTACCCCAAAATAGTACCAATAAAACTGTTACCTTATCCCCTTTCTACTGTATGGGTGCATCAGGGGGGCTTCAAATGGGACATGGTATCTAAAAACCAGTTCAGCAAAATCTGCCATACAAAAACCATACGGCACTCCTTTTCTTCTGCACCCTATCGTGTGCCCTTACATCAGTTAACGACTACATGTGGGGTGTTTCTGTAAGCCGCAGAATCAGGGTAATAAATATTGAGTTTAGTTTGGCTGTTAACCCTCGATGTGTTAAAGAAAAAATGGATTAAAATGGAAAATTTGCCCAAAAAGTGAAATTTAGAAATGTAATCTCCATTTTCCTTTAATTCTTGTGGAACACCTAAAGAGTTAACAAAGTTTGTGAAATCAGTTTTGAGTAACTTGAGGGGTGTAGTTTCTACAATTGGATCATTTATGGGACGCTTCCAATATGCAAGCCCCACAAAGTGACTTCAGACCTGAACTGGTCCTTAAAAAGTATGTTTTGGAAATTTTCGTAAAAATTTTAAGATTTGCTTCTAAAATACTAAGCCTTCTAATGTCCTAAAAAAATTTAATTACATTTACAAAATGATGCCAACATAAAGTAGACATATGGGGAATGTTAAGTAATTATTATTTTATGAGGTATCACTTTCTGTTTTAAAAGCCGAGAAATTGAAATTTAGAAAATTGAGAATTTTTCAAACTTTTTGGTAAAATTTGGATTATTATATAAATAAAGGGGAAATATATTGAAATCAAATTTACCACTGTCATGAAGTACAATGTGTCATGAGAAAACAATCTCAGAATGGCTTGAATAAGTAAATGCATTCCAAAGTTATTACCACATACCACATAAAGTTACACATGTCAGGTTTTCAAAATTGAATAAAAATGGTCAGGAAGGGGGAAAATAACCCGGATGAGAAGTGGTTAATATTGGTTTTAGAAAACTACCTGTAATCTAGGGGTGTCTTTAAAAAATGCTACATACTTTAATAAAAAATAACAAACAGAAACACTACATTTGAGCGAATTGAAGTTCATGAAGTAGACTTTGATCTGAATTTCAGGAATTCCTCGGGCTACGTGGTAACAAATCAATTTTTCCCCCTGAAATGGCGGTAAAATTAAAAAATCATACTTACCTAATCTATTTGAGTGCAAATCAGCAACCGTGGTCATCTTGCTTGAAGATCCTGCGCAAAATCTCATGCACTGTGAAATAATGATGTCACCACGCAGGCTAACGTGATGACGCCATCATGCGCCGCGCGATATTTTGCGCTGGGTATTCAAGCAAGATGGACGCGGCAGCCTCTTCACGCTCAAAAGGATGAGGTAAGTATGATTAATTTTTTTTTTGTTGCTGATCAATCCCTGCAAGGCCTTAATACTCTAAGAGGCCTTGATCAATGATGAACACGGCATCTGAGTGTTTCAATGATGGGGGGGGGGGCTGCGCAATCGCCATTCACTGACATTGCACCCACTATTTACAAAGAAATGTACTTCATGATTGAGTAATTCCTCATGAACCAAATTTATTTGTAAAATTTACCAAATTTTCAAGAACTTTGCTCATCTCTAACAAAAAACACCATTATTTAGCATAAAATACATTTTATTGTATTTCTGATGATCAGTATATGTTGTAAAAATATAGCTAAAAACTGCATCGTGTTTTTTTTTAGCTTTTTTTACCAAAATAAAAAAGAATATAAAAATAAATACTAATAAGTATTATCAAAAAATAGTCATGGTCCTCATTCTGCTGTGAGCTTTGAGAAGATCCCATAAAAATATTATCATACTGCTAACACAGTATGTAGAGACGGCAGTCAAGGACTGTTAAAATGGCAGAGCTGAAGATGAATAATTGTCATACGGTTTTGCTTCACTGTGAGGAATCAGATGGAATTTAGTGTTAAGAGTAATAGCAGATTAAGGGGAAATGTATCTTTGCTTTATTTACGTAACGGTGTTAACCAATTATTTTGCAGAAATTGACCATGTCAAGCTCATCAGAAGGCAGCACTGTTGACATAGGACCACCAGGGGAAGGAGAACCCGTAGCTTTAGTAGAACAGGAGGAAATCATGGAACCAGAGGCTTGCTTTACAGAAGGTATTTTCACGAAGCTGTGACGATATTGTCCTCAGTGCTTTTTCTTTGTCAGTTTCTATGCTTTAACTCACAGTACAAAACATTAATCTTTCAATTAGCTGCTACAATTTGAATAGGTATATTACAGAACTATAATAATCGCTCTCCATGTGTTTAATGCGTTTCTCCCCGAGATACTTTAAAAACAATTACAACATAAGGAAAATTGTCAAATATTGCACAAGAAATTATAGATGTAAAATTCTGATTGAAAGAAACATGCACCATTCACAGAATTAACATTTTTAACCTTTAAATTATTAAATCACATACTTTTTTTTTTTTTTTTTGTAGGGCAACTGAGAAATTAATGTTAATATCTTTTAAGAGGGTTGTGCCACCATGAAAGGTTATTTTAATAGAATTCGGTATAAAAAAGTTACTTTTGTAATTTACTTTTTGCTACAAAAATGTATCAGTTGTGAGGAATTTTCTTTACTTTATTATAAAGGCGCCCCTGGTTACCCAGTGGTTATCTTGTGAATTGTAGCCTGTCAAGGGCACATATCACAATATTGTATTGAATTTGTTTTGGAACAACTTGTAGTCCTTAAAAGAAGTTTGTCTCCTACTTTATAGCACAGTTGCCAACATAAAAATAGTACTTGTATTGTGTCATGACCACAAGCTGAAAAAAGCACCTTAAGTTATAAACACTTTATATAATATATGCACATTAGATCCCGCAAGTTCCCAGGGGCGGTGTTATGGCTGCAATTACCCAGGCCCTCTCCTTCTCCTCTGGCTTAGATCTCATGCGAGAGCCGGTCACCGCCAGGCCCACGCATGTGCACTTTTAAGATCAGTCCCTCTACCCATAACCGGCAGAGCAGTGTGCACTTTTAAGATCGGTCCCTCTACCCATAATGGGAAGAGCAGTGTGTGTGCTGCGGACCCAGCGATGACCGGTGCCTGCACGAGATCTAAATAATTTTTAGCATAAATAACACATTTTTAGGTATGATATAGTAAGAGTCTACATAATGATAGAATGTACAGCGGCATACATAGAACTGATGGAGGCCCATAGCCTGGAGATTGTTTCCGCCTCCACTGTCTTTCCATGACACTTGGGATAGTCTTCATCCCCTTGCTTGAGAACAATACAGTTCTTCTCTAGAGGGCAGTCGTGCGTAGGTTCTCTACCCTCAGGATGGAGTTTCCTTTCATAGCAACATGATCTGCCTTTTTGTTATGTATTGTATACCTTTGTGTTATGTAGAGAAATAGATTGTTAGATACAGTGCCTTGAAAAAGTATTCATACCCCATAAACTTTTCCATATTTTTTCATGTTACACCTACAAAACTTAGGGTACTTTCACACTTGCGGCAGTGTGATCCGGCAAGCAGTTCCGTTGCCTGAACTGCCTGCCTGATCAGGCAAACTGTATGCAAACACATGTCATTTTTTCTGACCGATCAGGCATTTTTCAGACTGATCAGGTCAGAAAAATGCCTGATCAGTCTGAAAAATGTATTGCAATACCGGATCCGTTTTTCCGGTGTCATCAGGCAAAACGGATCCGGTATTTATTTTTTTCACATTTTTAAAGGTCTGCACATGAGCAGACCAGAATGCCAGATCCGTTATTGTGGTATTTTTAATGCCGGATCCGGCACTAATACATTTCAATGTAAATTAATGCCGGATCAGGCAGTCCGGCAACTGATCAGGCAAGCTGCGGTATTTCCTCTGTCAAAAACGCCTGACAGTGACTAAACTGAAGCATCCTGAACAGATTTCTCTCCATTCAGAATGCATTGGGATAAAACTGATCAGTTCTTTTCCGGTATTGAGCCCTTAGGACGGAACTCAATGCCGGAAAAGAAAAACACTAGTGTGAAAGTACCCTTAAATGTATTTTATTGGGATTTTATGTGATAGACCAACACAAAGTGGCAAGTATGTGTGAAGTGAAAAAAATATGATAAATGGTATTCAGAATTTGTAATAAATCAAAATCTGGAGTGTGCATTTGTATTCCACGCCCCTGAGTCAATACTTTATAGGATCACCTTTCACTGCAATTACAGTTGAAAGTCTTTTGGAGTATGTCTCTACCAGCTTTGCATATCTAGAGGCTGACTTTTTTGCCCATTCTTTACAAAATAGCTTAAGCTCAGTCAGATTGGATGGAGAGCCTCTGTGAACAGCAATTTTCAAGTCTTGCCACAGATTCCCAATGGGATTTAGGTTTATATTTTGACTGAGCCATGACATGGCTGGATGTTTAGGGTCACTGTCCTGCTGGAAGCTGAACCTCTGCCCCAGTCTCAAGTTTTTTTGCAGCCTCTACTAGGTTTTCCTCCAGGATTGCCCTGCATTTATCTCCATCCATCTTCCTATTAAGGGCTCATTCAGATGGCCCTATGAGTACGCATCCGTTCCGCAATTTCAATGAGGCTGCAAAAGATGGAGACAGCCCACCGTGCACTGTCCACATCCATGGTTCTGTTCTGCGGCCCCTCAAAAAAAGACAGAGCATGTGGAGAAGAATAGGCATTTTCTATTATAGTTCTGGCCATGTTCAGTCCGCAAATTGCGGAATGCACACGGCCGGTATACGTGTTTTGCGGATTAGCAAAACACTACGGTTGTGTGAATGCGCCCTAACTCTGACTAGCTTTCTTTTCCCTGCTCAAGAAAATCATTCCCACAGCATAATGTTGCCACCACTTTGTTTCACAGCGGGAATGGTGTCTTCAGGGTAATATGCAGTGTTAGTTTTCCTCCGCACATAGCGGTTTGCATTTAGGCCAAAAAGTTCAACTTGGGTCTAATTTGACCAGAGCACCTTCTTCCACATGTTTGCTGTGCCCCTTACATGGCTTGTGGCAAACTGCAAATGGGACTTCTTATTGTTTTTCTTCAAAAATGGCTTTCTTCTTGCCACTCTTCCATAAAGGCCAGATTTGTGGAGTACGCGACTAATAAATGTCCTGTGGACAGCTTCTCCCAAATGAGCTTTGGATCTCTGCAGCTCCTCCAGAGTGATCATGGGCTTCATTGCTGCTTCTTTAATTAGTGCTCTCCTTGCCTGGGCTGTCAGTTTAGGTGGATGGCCATGTCTTGGTAGGTTTACAGTTCTGCTATACTCCTTCCATTTTCAGATGATGGATTGAACAGTGCTGCATGAGATGTTCAGAGCTTGGGATATTTTTTTTTATAATTTAACTTTGCTTTACATTTCTCTACAACTTTATCCCTGACCTGTCTGAACTTTATCCCTGACCTGTCTGGTGTTTTCCTTAGTTTTCATGACACCGTTTTATCTCCAGTGTTCTCTAACAAATCTCTGAGGCCTTCAGAGAACAGCTGTGTAGTTATACAGAGAATAAATGACACACAGGTGGACTCTATTTACTAATTAGGTGACTTATGAAGGCAATTGATCAGACTCGATGTTATTTAGGGGTATTAGAGTAGAGGGGGCTGAATACAAATGCACATAACAATTTCCAGATTTTGGTTTATTAAACATTTTGAAAAACATTTTCTTTTCTTTTCACTTCACACATACTCGCTACTTTGTGTAGGTCTATCACATAAAATCCCATTTAAGTTTGTGAGTGTAACGTGAAATATTTAGAAATGTTGAAGGATAGCTAGAGTAGATGGAAATATACAGATGGATAAATATGAGATAGATACATAGATACAATTAATATGAGATACATATTTAAAAGATAGATAATAGAATATGAGATAGGTAAATGATAGATAGATAGATAGATAGATAGATAGATAGATAGATAGATAGATATGAATTTTATTAACATATTAAAGTACGGATGTATATGTAAATGTTCTAATTGTGATTGCAGGGTGTATAAGAAAGTTCCCATTTTGTGATGTCAGTACATTAGAAGGTAAAGGAAAGCACTGGTGGAATCTCAGGAAAACATGTTTCCGGATTGTTGAGCACAACTGGTTTGAGACTTTCATTATCTTCATGATTTTACTTAGCAGCGGGGCTCTGGTGAGTGTCGAGAACCTGATCTCATGCAGTTTCTGTTTATATGGTTGATTGTATTACTTTTAATGATCAATAGAGATGAGCAAATCGATTTCTTCTATTCGGAATTCAACTCAAATTTATTCAGATTCATTAAGGCAGAAGGAGAAGAAAAGTCTTATCAAACCCCCCACCCCACTCCCCCGCCTGTGTGTGAGCGAAGGAAGGAACCCAAAAGCTAATGTATATATCTTTTCCCAAAAACCTAGAGAATTGCCTAGCATACAAAACTTCTCACGCCTACTAGGCGCTGTCCATAAAGGGAAATAGTACATCTCAGATCCCCAGGCCTCTCACCTAGCTAAGCTAGTCCTCTCTACTACTTATGAGGGGCAAACACCCACAAAAAAAAGATGAGATGCTGGGTTAGCTATTGTCCAAGTTATGCTTCAAAGCGATTTTAAATAGTTGATTTGTAGGATAACAAAGGCTTAGCTTTTTTGTCCATTTGGAAGAAAACTGATATGCCTGTATCTTGCGCAAGGGAACCTTTAAGTCTCTTTCCTTCCCTCCCTTCATTAAAAAGGCTTTTATTCAGATACAATCAATTTGTACTTGAAACAAATTTCTTTATGAGTTTGGACAAAACGGAAAAAAACTAATTATCTTTCTCCATTAATTGTGATGAGATAGCATTATCCTAGCTGTTTATGTTTCAACCCTTTTAATTGGTTAATAAACATTGATTATTTATTATAGGATATTTTGGGATTCATGCTTTTTTTATTTTGTATTGTGAAAAATTTAGATATGTGACATGTAACATAATGAGATATGTACAATGTATTTTCTAAGATGACAAAAAGTGAAAACTAAGCTTTTGGCCAGTAAAATGGAGCTCTACAGATTCACAAACTTTTAATTACTTAAATAAAACCATTAGAAAGGAGAAATATTGTTCTTTACTAGACTGCGGATGAGGACTGTGCTGACCCTGACCACTTGACCATTTAGCAGCACTGGCATGAGCAGGCAGCATAGGAAATACTATAACTGTAACATAGTAGTGGTATTTTATATGCAGCTTGCCAAGTGACTCCTTCCACTATTGCTCTATGGTCATGTGTTCACAGCAGCATATGCTTTAGCCACTGCCTACTGTAGTAGAAGACTGGATCACCAGATTGGTGGAATGAAAAGGATTGTCCAACCTATGTATGAGAACCTCCCAAGTGCCTGTAAATGTGGTAAAATAATAAAACAACATAGACTCACCACTGATGAATCTGGAGAAATGTTTGCATAAGTTGGCCCACTCCTGTAAAGAAACATTTTATGGGAGATCCAAAAGCTTTGTTTCTTCAAATTTTGTATTTGGTGTTTTACTTTAAATTACTATTATGTATATGAAATATAATTTATGCAGATTACCTGAATTTAATATTGCTTTATAAATTATAGGCTTTTGAAGACATTTACATTGAACAGCGGAAAACAATTAAGACAATGCTGGAATATGCTGATAAAGTGTTCACATACATCTTTATTCTTGAGATGCTTCTGAAATGGGTAGCCTATGGATTTGCCAAATATTTCACTAATGCCTGGTGCTGGCTGGACTTCCTGATTGTTGATGTAGGTATCAATCATATCACTATATAGCTTATTATATCCATCTGATAACCAAGTAATAGAAATGCTAAATAAGTTTTGCATATAATGTATAATATTTAGTGCCAAATAACAATCAACCTCTTTCTGTCAAAATTGAAAAATTATTTAAAATTTCCAGTCTGACAAAAAACGTGAAACTTATTTTATTGTTTTAATCTGACTTTCAAATTTTTTTGTGTGTGTATGGGTTTGTGGTTTATTAAGATATTCATCTACTCATGTCTGGAAGATATATACTAAGAAATTTTTTATTTAACTATTACATTATTTTTATCGATTACATGTCTAACAGATTGTGGAAATTTGACTATTTACACTACTGAATTTTACCTGTGACATTTCAGCTCACATGGTATATATATTCATTTAGATTTTAGGTTGTTAACCATTTATTTTAAAATTTATGTTTCTCTGCTATTTTTGTTGATATTATTTGTATTTTTTATAAGCCAACACCCCACTCTCTTTTGCATACCAATAAACAGGTACCATAGTACAGCAGTCCGTCAACCACTTAAAAAAAGTAATTTTCCTTTTGACATATAACAAATAGATACTATGGGGGTCATTTACTAAGCTGAAATACGCCTAAATTAGGTTAGTTACGCCACTATCTGTGTCTTCGTCCCACTGATGCCAAATTGTGGGCGTGGCATTGGCAGGGAAGGGGACGGAATGGCAGGCCTGTCTCATTTACCATTTTCTATGCCTGTTTTAGCTTAGAAGCTGTCTTACATATTGAACTCAGGAAGTGAGGTCAGCCAGCGCTTGCCAAATGCTGCGGTGCTGCGGGAAGGAGCGTAACTCCACGTAATCACAACTGAAAAATCCCAGCACACAGTGTGATTACATATTGAACTGGCGCTGGATGCGCCAAAGTTATGGAGAGGCCTGCGCCTCTTCATAACTCCGGCTGTCTCCACCAGCGAAGGACCTTTATTAAGACAGGTATCTAAAACACCGTTCTTAATAAATGTGCCCCTATGTGACTTCAGTTACACAAGATAAATCCTTTTAATTCAGATTTGGGCTCCATCTACTATTCTTTATTGATACAGATATTGATAACTACAACAGTACTCTCTCACTTCCAAAATCAAAGGTGGCAAAAATAGTCTCAAAGAGGTTTTCTCAGAATTAGGCTGGGTCTCATTACCAGGCCTCAAACCAATCAACAGAAATAAGAGGAACTTATGCTGGCTAGCTCATGTGTACTGAATAGGGAGAGAAGAATAAACTGCCGCAAGACTACTCTGACAGTGGTTTACCTCCCTGAGAACAAAATCCAACTTCGTAATCCTTGTCGCCTCCAAGATTTGAGTGGTCTTCACACACATTAGATGGTCATTTGTTCTCACTGAAAATGACTGATTTCTGAACATTCAATGTGTGTGACCAGTTTTCCCTGCGATATCTATTACAGGTTGTGGTTACGTCCTGTACTTCGTCTCAACTCTGTTCACTTAAAAAGGTTAAGCTGCAATAACAGATATAGCCACATAAGTTTGGATATTGATGTGTTAGGGATTACATTGTCTAGTAGATTTAGTACATCTATGTTTGATTTATTAGACTTAGAAATTATAAGGAATTTTGTGGGATTAAAGCTCTGTCAAGAAAAGATAAAATTGTTTTCTATTTAAAAAAAAAATACATCAGGCCTCCCCCCCCATTGCATCAACAGTACATGGTAAGTACTGTCACTAATAACACATACTTTTTCATCAAGGCTATATGAAGAAGACTGAAGGGTAATCAGAAACATTAAGTTTGAGCGCCAGTTGCAAAGGAATCAATGGTGCTAAAATTTTTCAGTAGCGGGTATGTTAATCAGCTGCATTATTGCCCCTATAACATTGTATGCAAGCACTGGTCGAATATATAATTACTATTTTAATTTATAATGGCTATGTTTGAAAAAATTATAATAATTACTCTTGACCAAATAAGAAAATAAGTTAACATCAAGAAGTTACGATGGAGTTACGATGATGTTAAGGGCAGAATATATTAGTTTTTTTAAATTCATTTATGTGGAAATTATTAGCTGTACATTCGATCACTGCTTGCAATATGATTCTAATGAAAGGAACTATGAGAGTGGCGTGATTTGTTTAAAGTGTGTGTTTTTTGTGGTGCCCATCATTTATTTTAATTTTTATGATTTTTGCTTTATGATTTGTGTTCCATTTGTGAAACCAAATCTTTCATTAGAATTTGAATATTTTTTTCATGTGAAAACACACAATTTAAAGTATATTTTTATTTTTAAAATAACATTATCTTTTATATCATTATATCCTAATTCATGCTGCTTGCCTTCATTGCTTTTGTGATAGGAAAAAGTTAGTTTATCTTTTCCCAATAAATATTTCTTGAATATTTTTCCCACTATCCTAGAATCTCTTGGACTCAAAAACGAAACCATATTTCTTACGTATTATTGATTTTAAAGATTGTAATTTTCTAGCTCTCAAGTACAGTTTTTTTCCCTTCAATATTTCCCTTTGTTTTCTTAGTGTTTTTTATACAAAAGATATAGATTTAATAGCATATTAATATATCACATATTTATTGTATTCAGGTTTTCTGCTTCTATTCTAGTTACATTCATTAGGAACCAATAATGTATAAATTAATGAATAAATTAAATGAATGTAATGGTATTAAATTAATTCTGATTATGAAATATATCTGAGAAACATTATAAACAATGTTTTTCAAAAATAGCTTTCCGCAGAATATTTAACGCATATGAAAACAACTTAACATGTATAAAAATAGAGGGCTGTCAAAGATACCTTATTGATTTAACTTACAAAATCATATAATTGAAGTGTGGGGTATTGTACCAATACACAACATTCAAAGTAAATTGTATTTAAATTTATATATTCTGGGTCCCCTAATTCTTTTTTAAAGGCATTTGCTCGTTTATCTAGTTTTTACAAACATTTTTATTTTAATCTTGAAATGAAGCAAAATCTAGTAGAAGTCAAAAGAATATACCACATAAAATTAATAAAAAATATTATTCAGGCCAACTTTAACAGTAATTAATAAGGCCATGATTAATATTGCCATTAATTCTGAACAGATTTCTGTCATATCTCTTTTGGCGGTCGCCCTCGGGTATGATCAACTAGCCGCTATTAAGTCTCTAAGGACCTTGAGAGCATTGAGGCCTCTTCGTGCATTATCAAGATTTGAAGGCATAAGGGTAAGACTTAAGTATACAGCTAGGGACGTTCTTATTATTTTTTCTATAGGTTCATGTTTTAGTGTGCTCAGGATGGACTCGAAATTATGGTAAGTATACTAATGTTCATTTTACCTACAGGTGGGCTGTAATTTTACCTAATATTTAAATTTTTTGAAGATTTTAGGTATGAGACGCAGAAGATTTACAACATCAGCTTCTACATAAGCCATTGGTTTATGACGCACTGAGTGATTTAAGTTTTGGGAAAACCAATGAGATTATTACTTTTGTGTTTTTGTATAGGTATCTCTGGTTAGCTTAGTAGCTAATGCCTTGGGCTACTCAGAATTAGGGGCTATTAAGTCCCTTAGGACACTAAGGGCATTGAGACCTCTGAGGGCCTTGTCACGGTTTGAAGGGATGAGGGTAAGATGATCTTAAAGAGCTTGAAATTAATGCATGCATAGAAATAAATCATGCATGTGAGAACAAGCACAAGGAATGATAAATCCATGCAGAGATGCTGCAAAAATCTCATAAGTACTGTTTGTCATTTACAGATATTGGATAGGATGCTACAACACATTGCAAAAGTCATATGCTACTACATGTATCAGCTTTGCTCATAATTGAGTCTATTCAACAGAAATAGTACTAATTTCTTTCCTCAAAGACACAATTTATGTTAAATCTAGTTGCTCACACAAAAAAGACAATATTTTTTACTATAGAACTCAATGTTTCATTCATGATGACAACAACTTTGTTCTTTTTGAGAAAGGTTGTCATATCTTTTTTTTGTGGTATGTATATATATGTACATATGTATAGAACTCCACCCAAAAGAGTTCCTTAACATTTTGTTAAAGGGATGTTTTGAAATTCTGATCTAAAATGTATTTTAGGGCATTCCATATCTTTAAGGATCAGACTGTTGGAAATCCAATTACTGGAACTCCCAGAGATCCTGAGAATGGAATCTTCTGGTCTGTGTCCTTTGAGGAGAAGTGGCCATGTACCCAACTGTTTTCATATCACCCATGCACTTCATTGAATTTTGACTGTGCATGTGGGTCACAAGATATAACCATTCTCTGTATTGGTAGGTTTCCAGCAGATATGGTATCAGTTCAGTTCTTGTAAAAAATAAATAAATAAATAAAAATAATGTTTCATTTGATAGAAAAAGTGAGCATATCTACTGTAGTTACTTCTAAATTATTTATTTTTGTTTTGAGCAGAAATTTGTAAAATGGGAAAATGGCAGATATATGTTACTAAAACAATTCGCAGTATGGAGAGCAGAACTATCAAAATACCATTTCAAGAAAAAAAATAACATTGAACATAAAGAATTAACCTTGAATTTTAGTTATTTTTTAAAAGTTCTGATGAATATTAATTTGTTGTATTAATATAACTTTACAATAGGTAGATAGCTAAGATGAGCTGATAACATATAAAAACCTGTTACATAGTAATTAATTCCCAGGATAATATTGGCAAAACATAAAGTCATTTACAGGTTCCTATGAGGACATTTGATTATGCTCATACAAGAATCAGTGGTTATACTAAACTTCTTGAGCCATACATTCTGGTAAATTGCAGAACATACAGTTGCCGTAACAATAGATTGCAGGTTCCATTTCTTGAAACATTTCTGTTTAATAGACCCTTTAATTCAATATCTAAGTCTTCCAGCTATCAGAAAATAACTGTATTTCATCTGAAGCATGGATACATTGTTGATGTTCACCTGAATGGCTCCTAAATATTTTATATGAAATATTTCTAAACCACTGTCTGTCGCCATATCATATGTGGTGATTCACTGTTGGTATAATTTAAAACTGATCAACTAGATATTCATTTCACTGTCAGGTCATAAAATATCAATGTTTATATTCTCCATGAATATCAGATGAGTGACACACAAAAGCACAAAAAACAGGAGGATATTGGCTGGCATAGTATTAAAGACGATTAGTTGCCTAAGGGATCAAAAAATGAAACAATCAGGCAATCGCATCAGCGATATGCCAGATCAAACTGGGCAAGTCTATGTTTTATTTAAAGAGGACCTTTCACCACACCTGACATGCCTGTTTTAATAGCTTCATGCATTCCCCATGTAATTCTGGAGCATCTACTCTTATGGCTCTATGTTATGCCGTTCCTTTATTATTTCTACTAGAAGTTATCAATGAATTGCTATTAGCCTGCAGTAAGGGTACATAGGGGAGGTAACCAATTGGCGGTGTGTACCTGCACAGTCTGAAAATGGCAGCACTGATTGGATAGATTGAGCCTGTTCAGGTACACACCCCCACCTGGTTACCAACCCTTTGTACCCTTACTGGAGTCTGCTAGCAATTCATTCATAACTTCTAGTAAAAATAATAAAGGAATGACACAACATAGAGCCATAAGTATAGATGTTCCAGAGTTGTTATTACAGGGGGAATGCATGAAGCTATTAAAACAGGCATGTCAGGAGTGGTGACAGGTCCTCTTTAACCTAGCTTACTGGTCTTTGAAAAAAATTATCAATGATTGGCCAAATTTGGCTGATCACGACATTCAAATGGTCAGTCAAAATTTTACAACCTGGCCAATCACATTTTCAGCCATTGTGAACGGTAGTTAAAAGAGATTGGCCATTTGCTGGTTAATGTTGATCACTGTGTTTGTGAGATGACTATGGTACTTACCTATATAGTCTCTGTTGATATTCTACACCATTTTCTATATTTTATAAGGTATGTCCAAGTCTTTGGCAGTTCACACAGAGGTTCTCTCTATAAAATGGTTGCTGAATAAGGGTCATCTGACCAGGCAAGTCGCAGTCTCCTCTATTCAAATACATAACACCTGGCTTCTGCACTTTCACTATTGGGAGTTTAGTGTAGACGCAGTGTGTTTGAATGGAGGTTCTGAGTGATGTGTCTGGTCATCAGGGCCATCTTATGAACAGGACATGTATATGGGCAGAAATGAAGATTTGCCCAAGAAGGGGACATAGTTTATGAAATATATAGAGATGTCGCAAAAATAAAATTTTCCGTTCGCGAACGGTGAATGCGAATTTATGCAAATGTTCGCGAACAGGGCGAATTGCCATAAACTTCAATAGACAGGCGAATTTTAAAACCCACAGGGATTCTTTCTGGCCACAATAGTGATAAAAAAGTTGTTTCAAGGGGACTAACTCCTGGACTGTGGCATGCCGGAGGGGGATCCATGGCAAAACTCCCAGTTGACGCAGAGTGTGGTAAGTTGAATTCGCAATGCGATTAATATAACCTGCCTTAATCGCATTGCAAATTTAACTTAGAGCTGGGTTCCTAATGGTTTTATTGCTAGAATATAACGAAGATTGAGAATATAGCGCTATATTCTCAATCTTCATTATATTCTAGCAATACAACCATTAGGAACTCAGATCTAAGTTGTAATCGCAATGCGATTAATACAGGTTTTATTAATCGCATTGCAATTACAACTACTAACACTGCAGCTTCAGAATGAATCTAAGATGGATGCCGTCCTTGCTTTTTGATAGGAGGTGAGAGGGTCTGGGAGGAGGGTATGCTGATTGGCTGGAATGTGTCTGCTGACTGTGAGGTACATGGTCAAAGTTTGCTCAATGATAAAGTATAGTGGCGAACATCGCATATGTTCGCCCGCCGTGGCGAAAGCGAACAAGCTATTTTCGCCGGGAACCGTTCGCCGGCGAATAGTTCGGGACATCACTAGAAATATATAGGATGGCACAGAATATCAACAAGGACTAAGTGTCATATAGTCATCTTTTATACACATTGGTCAACAGTAACCAGAGTTTTTAAAAGATGGTTGGCCAAAATGGCTGAAATCAGCCATTTTGTCCAAGTTTTATTTAATTTGGTTTGAGCACCTTAAGAATATAAATGCAATATTGTAAGACATTGGCATGTTATGTATAGTCATGTAATTATTATCTAAAGCCATGAGCTGTGGTGGCTATTTATAGTCACGCCATAGGAAACAATTGCTTTTTATATACTGACTGAGACATTTTATGAAGCACAATTAAAATCATATATAAAATAATTTGGATACAAATTGATTTTGTACTACAAGACTTAGCAAAAGTAATTTAAATATTTATATGATTAAAAAATATATATAAATTACAAGTTTTTTTTATTTTTTAGCCCATTGGGCCATTACAACAGCACCATGTAAGGGTGTTTTTTAAGTGTTTTTATAATATTGATATATTGTATATTGATTTTATCATGAATATTAATTATACTATACAACTATGCAATAAAGAGTATAATAGATAAAGTTATTTTTGGCATTAATCTATATTTAAAATTTATATGTTTTAATATTTTTTTTAGGTTTAGGTATCATTCATGAATTATACATATACATAATAACTAATAAACTAATAAAAATATTTTAATAATCAATATAATTATGATTGTTATTATTATTACAAGTGGTAAAAGTAGTAGCAGTATTTTATTACAAATAAAAAGAAAATCTTCTTTCAGTCACTGACAAAATTACATATACATTTATTTCTTTAAGATCTTTAACTTTAGAGCATAATAATTTGATCTACAGGTGAAAGGAGAAAAAAATTAATTGATAAAACTGACTATATCTTTCAGCTACTATAGATTTTAATTTATAGCATAAGCGGACTGCTACAAATCAAAGGGTATTTAATGTAATATAATATATATAATTGTTGTTTTTTTGTGTAATTTGATATAAATATGTTCTATAAGTGCAGCAAAAGTCTCCATTGATTTAATCAACAATATTTCAATGCATGCATTTAATAGGAAAACACGTAAGCATGTTACACGCTGCCTGACTTTTAAGAAAACAGACAACTCAACTTTAAAGAAAGAAAGTTAAAGTTGAACTGTCGGATATGCATGCTCACTTAACTGCTTTCAAAATTAAATTGTATTTCAAACTTCTAGTCCATTTGAAAATCCAATCATAATATCTATTTCACCAGTTTTCATATGACTAATACATTGTGACTACAGCATTTTCTGTACAAAGGAGTTGTCAGTGTGTAACAAGTCACTTGTTATTTTGTTGAATTACATGGATGTTTTCTTGTGATAAATTGGTACATCCAACAGATTATTTGGTACCACTCTGGTGTAGCGATGGATCCGCAAGAAGGGATGGACTTTTTCGCAGTGAATCACCAGGTTACTCTCACCTGGATTAGTCTTGGATTGATGGTGGCGATGTAACAGTAACCAATGTACTCCAGTAATATTGCTGTATTTTCACCATAGGTGATTGCCCTCACAACATTTAAGGATCTCTCAGATTTAAACATATCATTTGTTCTAATCAGAATTAGAAAGCCAAAAATTTGTTGGTTTTGGTTTAAAATTATACTACAACATAGATTGTTTTAGAAAAGCTCTTTTTAAGTACCTTATTAGGGAGTTTATAGAGGGGAATCTTGTGTTCGGGATCTTTATTTATTACACAGAACACATAGGGGGTTATTTACTAACCAGAAATGCACCTCTATTAGGCGTATTTCTGGTGCAGATTGCAGTGCAGAGGTCATTTGTGCCACAATCTGCGACTTTTCCCCGTTCATGCCAGGTCTAAAAAAAATGGGCGTGGTGTGGGCCGGGTTTAGGTGTAGAAAATGGTCTACTTTTAAGATAGATCGGAAACTGTCTTACATTTAGAAGCAGCGTTGGATCCGCCAAAGTTATGTAGAGGCTGGCGCCTCTACATAACTACGTCAGATCCACTGCCAGCTATAGGGGTTATTAAGACCGACGTCAAACTCTGGAGGACCAAGTACACAATACTCATTGATTTTAATGAGAGCTATGTAATGCTTAATTTATACAGTAGCGGCACTACAGGGAAATTGAAAACTTGCTGTCCTACAGATTTGATGCTGTGTGTCACAGCAGTGGAATACCATTATCAGTTTATTTTCAAGGGACCATCTAACAAAAAAGAAAGTCCAGAAGTCGAAAGCAGAGAACACTGTAAAGGATAATATAAATTATTTTTTTATTCATAAATATATGGGATGGCCACCTAAGGCTGCACCTAGTGTGGTACATTGATAGTACAGTGGATTGTTTCTAACTTTATCTCACTACATAAACAGAGTTTGTACAATGAAAGGTAAAATGGGGAGTTAACATAAAATATTTTTGGTAGAATTAGTAACCTAGATCTGACACTGACATACCAAGTTCAAAAATGTTACTTTTGAATGTACTTTTTGTACTTAAAGGGGTTATCCCAGAGTTATAGCTTATCACCTATCCATGAGCTAGGTGTTAAGTGTCTAATCAGTGCTGTCTGACACCGGGGACCCCCACCAATCATGGGAAAGAGGGTGTCACGTGTCCTGCTTGAATGGAAGGGGAGTTGAGCTTGTGTACTGCTGCTCTATTTAAACTCCATGAGACTGTGGAGATAGTTGAGCACTGCACTTGGCTATCTTTGGTCATTCCATATACTTTGAATGGAAAGACAGTGTGCATGCTCAAGATGTCTCTAATGCAGTGCAGACATTCTTAAAAATGTCCATTAGCTGGATAGTTTGACATAAATTCATAGATAAATATTAGCAACCAATCAGTATAATATTGTTAAAGTAATACAAAGTTCATTATATTGAAAACAAAAAACACCAAAAATATCTTACCACACTTTAACAATTGCTAAAATCAGCTTTATGTTTATCGACAAAAAGTAAAAAATTCTAAAATCCATCTAAATATTCTTTTGGATAAATTGCACATTGCTATGTCATTATGACCCACTAAATAAAAAAGAAATCAATGATAGCAAATATAGTAAAATTTTACATTTTTTTATCAGTTATCCTAAAAAAACAAAATATTTCCCCCTTGAACATCATGTAACAGTATATATGTGTTATAATTTGAGTAAACACATTGAACTTCTGATCTTTCATTTATTCTGGGCTATGGCTAGTTATATAGACTAGAGCTGAATTTGCAAGGACCAATTAAGTAATGTTACATCTTGTATTGGTTTGTGCACCTTCATCAGTTATAGGTATAAAACACATCCTTAACAGCTTAGACTTGATTAAATTGAAACATTTTGTTTTTTCTTACTCAGATTCAAGAATTTGGATCTAAAGTCTGTAGAATTATAAATTCAGTTTTGTGTTATAACACAGGCTGTAAATCAGAATCATTAAAAGAAAACTAATGTACTTACAAAGTCTTTTTTTAACTTTTTGTGTTTTTGTAATTCTAGATGTAAAATGTAAAAATGTGTACAGCGATAGATTGAGTATAATGGGATTTTTCAATATATTTTTGGAGAAAGGGAAAAAAAATACACAAGCAATAAAATACTTTGCCATGTATACATCACATAAATCAAGTAGAGAGCATACATTTAGAAAGTATACACATCACAGTATATAGTATTATTAAAAAAAATAATAAGTCTCCTCTCCTTTAAGTGGCCCATTAAGTGGGGGGAGAGATACACATAAAAAGTTATTTGTCATAATTAAATAAAAAAGCAGCACATTTATTAAAATATAGTTTAAAGATTCAGTTAATTCAATACATGCATATAGAATGTATATTATTAAGTGTCTGAACAGGCATATTTTCATTTTAACTAAAATTACAATTCAGTACATGTTTATATAAATTTTATTTCTAAGAGTCTGAACAGGCATATTATTCACATTTCAACTGCTGTATTTTCATGATGCTCCTCTTCAGTGAATTCTATAGCATCTACTGGGTTGAAGAAAAAATTATAATTTTTCCATCATAAACATAGGGCCTATTACAAATAGGCATTATTGCGTGAACTGCTTTGTTTAAAATAAATTTTAGGCTTTGTTACATTTAATTTAGCTTAAGTCTGATGGTTTTATATGCAGTATACCAGCATGGAATTCTGTGATTTCCTCTCAAAAAAATACATATCGGCAGATCTTACAATGTCACAGTAAGTATTCCACATCCTGTACATAAACTTCTCCATAGTAAATAGTATGAAACTCTACTATGCTGAAATACTGTACATGGACACTCTATATTAGAGTCACATCCTCAACATAGATAAATCATCCAACTATAATGTTTATTAATATAGATGCTAGATTACCCATAGACTTTTTTGCTCTAGATTTGGACTTATGTAAAAAAAAAAATAAACTTTTTCCAAATTGAGTTTTACATAAAGAACTTCAATTCCAATATAGAGGAGGAAATAAAAATAATCAAATAATTTGACTAAAATTTTGAAATGAAATCTAGACAATATATGGTTGAAGACTGAAGTTTGAAATTGGGCACAGTGAAATACCAACCAAATGGAAATGGTTCCATTTGCTAAGAATGTTTCCATGCACAGAATGGAATAATAGTCTTAGCGAATACATCATTGCTGCTTGCCTAGCTCCAAATACATCATTAGTGGCTACTAGTTCAATGGTTTGCAAATGAATCATGTTAAAAATTTGCTTGCACTAGGACGTTTGATCATCTAACATTTCATCACCTGCATGTTTATCTAATTGCTTAAGCTATTATTCCATTTATAGAGAATTTAGTCCATCGCATCATGTTATTATAGTACCATATGTAAAAGCACAGTTTATATATTTAATGACCTCATCATGTTTTTCATATTTTGTTTTAAAAAGATATTTGCTATTTTACATCTATTGTTTACTTTTATTTTGTTTTCAAGTCTTGTGTTAAAAAGGTCAGTTTTGCAAAATCTTGTCTAACTTGTTTTTAAAAAATATCATTTTAAACAATTAAAATACATGTTCATTTTACCAAATTTCATTTTCATTATAGCCATACCCTGCTTTTTCCCCTTTCTGTGAGTTATTTACGTGTAATTTATTTTGTACATGTTGCTTGTGCTTCATTTCATAATTTTACCTTGTCATCTTGTTTTAATTTTTTTTTTTTTTTTCTGGCCTATTAATTTAAAGTAACTGATGAAAAGTGATACTAATATCAATTTCCCCTCTCAATTCTGTACTAGGTGGTTGTCAATGCCCTTATAGGCGCCATTCCTTCCATCATGAACGTCCTGCTGGTTTGTCTAATTTTTTGGCTAATTTTCAGTATTATGGGAGTGAACATGTTCTCCGGAAAATATGGCTACTGTATAAATGTCACTACAGAAGAATACTTTTCAATTGATATAGTTAATAATAAATCAGACTGTTTCGCACTTATAGCCCAAAATGAGTCTGCGAGATGGAAAAATGTCAAAGTAAACTTTGACAATGTTGGCTTTGGTTACCTGTCATTGCTTCAAGTGGTAAGTTATTTTTTTTTAAATCTAGTTTAACATTGTATTAAATCTAGTTTAACTTTAACATTGTATGCAAGATCTAACAAAAATTGTCTTTGATGGATGAGACTATAAATTTTAAATGAAATGAGACTATATATATATATATATATATATATATTCGCTTATTCATGCCAAAATCTGTGGTGCTAGTCTGAAACTCGCATTATTGAAGGAACAGATGGCTGGAATTGGCTGCATCCGGTGTAAATGCTGGCTTTTGGCTGGACAAGAAAAAAACCAACAAAAAAAAATCAGCATTTTTTCTCGGGCTGAAAGCCAGCAGGCCGGTTCCCGCAGGACCATTACAGTGAACGGAGCATATATGCCAGAAAGAAGTTGGATCCCGCCAGATCCCATTACAATGAATGGAGATCCGATAATGCATGGTGGTATCTGGCTAAGCCAGATCTGGCATTTTGTTTCCCGCTGGAATGGACTGTGGGAGTTCACAGCTCATACGTGAACCCAGTCTTAGTCCCCTTCTTTATCTTTCTTTGCATTTCCTTATTTCTCCTTGGAATTATCCAAGTCATGCCTCAAGGCCTGTTAAAAGGTCGAACATTGACTTAAAAGATAGCTGCCTTACATCTGGTAGCATTAGAGGCAGAGCTTGTTAAGAGCTCATTTTCACACCTTCTTTCTAGAATTCCAGAGGAGAATTGGCTGGCCTATAAGACTCCTCACGCTGTTTTAGGCACTTTCCATAAGGAGATATTGTATTCACCAAATGCTTGCAGGGGAGTAATATTGATGACTTGTCCTCAGGATAGATCCTCAACATCAAATCAACAGGGTCCAACTACCTGCATCCCTGACGACAAGCTGTTTTAAGGGGTTGCGGATGCTGCTTCCTCTTTAAAGTTTACCTCCATGTAGTCTCCATTGTAGCAGTAGTGCAATGTAATTACAGCTGCTCATCCTAATCACTTTAATGGGACGGGGCGAATGTACTTACACTGTGGAGCCGATACAAAGGAGACAACATATAAGTAAACTTTGAAGAGGAAGTAGTGCTCACCTCTTCAAATAGCTGATCAGCAGAACTGATGGGAGTCAGACCCCCTCATCTGATATTGATTACCTATCCTGAGGATAAGTCATCAGTATTACTCCACTGCACAATCCTTTTAATGCAGAATGCAGTTTTAATAGGTTTTCTAAGCAAAAGAAACCTTTTCAATGCACCCAGTTTAATGTAACATTTAATCATATATATCTAAGTTGTACTTTATTTTGATTTTTTTTAATGAAAACCGTATAGACTGTTAATGTTGTATAACTGCATTTTATGCATTTAGGTTTTTACATTTTAAATATACTCTTATACATCTTGTTCCATGATCATAATTTGAATGAATGGGAAACTTAATCAATGATATAAATTTTACAGGCAACATTTAAAGGGTGGATGGACATTATGTATGCTGCAGTTGATTCACGAAAGGTACGTTTTTGTTGTGTCAAAGAAACTAAAGTCATTGCTGTGCAAATGACAACCCTTTAGATACAGAGTATCGTGTAAAAACTTGTGAGTGCTATCATGTAATGAATCATTTGTCAGGCAAACAGTTATATTCCACACCCTCTGTGGCCTCTTCTGTGCTGTAAACTATACCTGTTTACACTGTTGGCAATGAACAGTGATTTAGGTGTCTACATCAGTGATTGCAAGAGCGAAATTTTACAATTGTTTGTGGCATCTGGCACCTTCACTAATCTTTTTAAATCTATGTGTGATTTGAAGTCATTAGGTTATACAGGGTGGCCCATGAAAAAGTAGCCTGTCTCCAATATCTCCAAATCAAACTGCCTAATAGTAAATCAGTCTTAGTTGCTCATAGCAACCACCTAAAAGCTGAGCTCTAATTGTTTGCTATGGGCAACTAAAACACATTTAATTTTAGGCAGTTTGACTTGGAGATATTAGAGTTGGGATACTTTTTCATGGGCCACCCTGTATAATCAACATTACAAACTCAATAAAATATCTAGGTTTGTAGTTCAAATGCCTACATATTGTTACTAGCCTAAAAGAACGATTTAAAAACCAAAAAACTTTAATTCTGATATTATGCTAAAATTGTAACAATTGTACAATTTAAAAAATTGTAACAATTTTTACATATCAGAATTAAAGTTTATTGTTTTTGTTATTCACATTGTTCTATCTGGCTAGTCACAATAGGTCATGCAATCAAATATAGTTTACTTTGGTTGCAGACACAAAGGATCCACTAAAGTCACATTTAATATAACGTTATACCCCATGGTTATGGCGAGACAATAACAACATTTTTCTATTTAAGTTATACGAGTTAGATATGCCACTGAAGTCATGTAGAGGGGTCCTAATTTACCAGAATTTCTTTCAAAAGTATCTATGCATGTTTCTATTAAAGACAAAGAGAAATACCATTTGGAAGCAGTTAACTGTGGTGACTTACCTTTTTTTCCCTGATATTATATTGACTTTAAAGCATGCATGGCCACTCCTCCTCTTGACATGGAGCCTCTTGGCATATCTAGTTGATTTTGGCAACATGTATACTCAGTGTTGTCTTGTAGAACTCGGGTCCTGGGTTTGGCACTAGCCAATGGAAACATCTGCATGGAGTTTGTATTTTCACTGTGATTTTATATTAGCTCCTCCAGATTCTTCCCACACTTTAAAAGATGCCAACAGGTTAACTGGCATTGCATGAAATTGGCCTAAGGTCAACTTTGAATGGCTGCAATAGACCCTTATATGAGTGCCTGAACCTCCCGCAGTTCTACTACACTGAACTAAAGCTCAGGATAATAAGGTTCTATGGTATTACATAGTTGTACGTTAGTCATGACCCCTTTAGATGTTTCAAGAATAAATCATTTTTTTTAACCTCTCCTCATAAATAAGACCCTCCCTGCCCTGTATCAATTTAGTTGCTCTTTTGTGTACTCTTTCTAACTCCAGGAAATCATTTCTGTGAACTGGTGCCCAGAACTGAACTGCGTATTTCAGATGAGGACACATCAATGCTTTGTAGTATAAATTGACAATATTATGTCCCTGCTCCTCAATCCTATGCCTCTTTCTATACATGACAATAGTCTGCTGGCATTTGAAGCAGTTGATTGACATTGCCTGCTGTTATTTAGGCCGAGGTCTACAAGTACAGCAAAAAACTTCTTAACAAGTGGCTCTCCCAGTGTCCTCCCCTACATGATGCATGTAGAGTATTACTACCCAGGTGCATAACTTCACATTTATCCACACTGAATAACATTTTCCCAAAGTTGCAAGTGTGTGACCAAACATTGTGTATCCTGGCCAGTACTTATGACCGGGAACAATTCAGATAATTGACCACACCTGTTTGTAGAATCTGCGTCTGGCTCAGATATTGAAGCCATAATACATCACAAAAAGGCTACACCTTAGTAAATTTGTGCATGTTTGAGATAAACTAATTTAAATATGATAATAGGTAGACATACTAAATGTCTAAATTAAGTACATTAAAAACACTTTATTTAACTTCATTAAAAAAGTAATCTCCACAAATTTTGACTGGTGGGGTAAACTTAAACTGATCAGACCAATATTATGCTGGTTCCTAGGTTAACCCTACCACAAAAAACTCCTTATTGTATTGAGGAGTATAGAAAGTAGAGGAACACTCCTGCTGCAGTCTTAAGGCACCAGTTATCTGCACCAGTCCCTCAGGGCTGCAGTCCCTATAAACTGTGCGTGACCCTATTACTGTGTAGGACTAATGTGCAGCAGGAACGTTCCTAAAAGATGTGTGAGATAGCACATCGTTTGAGATAGCAAAATTAGATTGTGAAACCCTTTGAAATCAGGGAACGCTGTGAATTTTTACAATCTCTGTAAAATGTTGTATAATATGTTGACGCTACATTGAAGAGATTGTCTCACTTCAGCAAATGCATTTATCAGGTAGAGAAAGATAATACAAGGCACTTACTAATGTATTGTGATTTCCATATTGCCTCCTTTGCTGGCTGGATTTATATTTCTATCACATTATACACTGCTCGTTTCCATAGGTTGCGACCACCCTGCAATCCAGCAGCAGTGGCCGTGCTTGCACACTATAGAAACAAGTGCAGGTGTTTTTTACTATAGTGTACAAGCACAGCAAGGAGGGTGGTTAGAATCCCTGGATACGAGCTGTGTATAATGTAATGGAAAAATGGCTTAAGCCAGCAAAGGAGGCAATATGGGTAAAAACAATACATTAGTAAGAGCCTTGTATTAACTTTGTCTACATGATAAATGTCATTCGCTGAAGTGAGACAACCCCTTTAAGGCAAAATAAATAAATATACAATGAAAGTATTTTATGAGAAACATTGATAGAAAACCCTTTTTATTATACATTTTTTGTGTTATTAAACGTAAAATAGTATTTCTTCTGTATATTTCTACACCAGACTACAGACTTTTAAATGTATGCTAGCAAAAATAAGCACCTTTAGAGCATTTCTTGATATTGTGGACAATTATGTATATTCTTAATATGCAATTAAAGTAAATTTGATAAATAACACACACATTGCTTGTATTGGTGTTCTGTGTAGTTCCCTCTTGGTCACAGTGCCAGTGCATTTTCTAGCTTTCTAAGTCACAGACTTAAACCTAGCCATTAATAAGCTTGTCACAAAATGGGCAGAAAGATTTCAAATTGAAATGGACTTTAGCTTTTCCTTTATTTTCATTTTCAGTTAGAGGAACAACCAAAGTATGAAGACAATCTGTACATGTATCTTTACTTTGTTATTTTTATAATCTTTGGATCCTTCTTCACACTTAACCTCTTCATTGGTGTCATCATTGATAATTTTAATCAACAGAAAAAGAAGATAAGTATTTTATGTTTACACTTTTATTGTCTAGAGATATAATGTTGCACTTTTTCTTTCGTAAATATGTTCAACTTTTTCCTTTACTTAAAGGATACATACTGGAAGGAATTTATCATTTGCGGTGTTAGTGAGTTTGCGCCAAATTTATGAAATGGCTAAGAGTAATAATATATTTGGTACAAATGCAATGTTGTGTATGTCTGTAAATGTACCCCAGGGGGTTGCCTGGCATGGAGACTAGGCTTTGTTGTGACTGTTTAAAATGTTGCACATCATAAATGAGACCTAAATGTGTTTTAATCTGAAATCCTGACCTACTTTTCACTCCATTTCTAAAAGTGATGAAGCTCACCAAATGTTGCAAAATTATGCACCACATTTCACATGCTGGCATCATTTTTTTCCATCACAAAACTGGAACAGCATATTTGATAAATGACTCCCGCTGTATGTACACAAATGCCTCCATATAATGCCATTTAAAGACCATTTTTTCTACTCAACTTTTGACGGCTGTGAATGTTGCACTTAAGATATACTAAAGAATTTCTATAGACTGCACGGCATATTATGACAAACACGTTGCGTACAGTATATTTTGTATAGAATACGGCGCTACCAGCATACACTCTGTAAGCCATTATAACAGGCTGACCAAAACAATGCTGGCCATGTCTCTGCCCTTTGACACCCATTGAAAAAAACGATATATGTTTTTCCACTGTAGTTCTATGAAGACACACATGTACAGTAACTGTCCCAAATGTCAATGGAGACATAGATCCACTATGTCACTGACAGATTTGATGCAAGGCTAAACCAGGAAGCAAGTCTAAAGCATTGTGAGTTCTTTACTCACAGGGAGTCCCCTTGCTACCCCCTGTGTATAGCTGACACATAGAGAGGAAGGAAGTTTTGCATCCCTGATGGTACCAAGGCGGCAGACAGAAGATGTAGTCAGTTCAGTTCAGAGTTCAGTCAAAAGTGGAGGTCATCCAGAACATGGTCAGGATAAGATGCCGAGTCAACCACATAGAAAGCAGAAACAAACACCAATGCTGAAAAGAACCAACAGTACCTTTTTGATCAGGCTCTGAGCACTCTGGTAAGGACTCATAAAGCCTGGGCACATTTGCATTGGTTGAAGTTAGGGATAATTATCAAGTAAGGACTCATTAAGAGACCGGGCATTCGCACCATCACAACCAATTCAGCATAATGCAGGGGAAGAGAGGTGATTGGAAGCAGGACGCAATGCACCACCAATGAGCCGAGGTGAGGAAATTGCCTCAGGAAGCACCAGGTAGGGGCAAGAAAAGGGCAGCAGAAGGGGGATTATCTGTTTCTGCAGTAAAGTATTGGGAAGCATAGTGGGCACAGTATGTGGCACTGTATTACCCTGTATTTTTCTAGCTCAGTATGTAATGTTTTCCAAGTATGTCTTTAACAGTAGGGCTGGAGGGAAGAGGTTAAGAAATTGGCATTGGGGGGTTGGGGCACCTTTCAGTTTTCGCCTCAGGCAGCAGAAAGGCTAGGCGAACCCCTGGCACCACTGTACACTTTTCCATACTACTAAGACGATACCAGTGTCTGTGACCAAATGTATAGTGAAATGACTGGAGAATTTCCCAGCAAGTACTTTGTTTCAATTCTGAGACTTTGGTATTTTAATGCACATATCCCAGGAACAGCAATACACATATTTCCAGAAAAGCCAAGTTTTGAAATTGTTGGGTGGTTGGATATTGGTGTGTACCGTATTTCTGTATATTTCAACATCAGACTTTTCAAATGTATCCTAGCAAACATATGCACCTTTAGATGGCTTGACTGAAAGTGCATAGATTAAGGTATGGTTGAAGAAGCCACAGAGTCTGTACTGAAGCACATGCTGATATATACTGAAATCTATCAAATCTATAACTCCATAAAAAAAGCAGTAGGACATCAAAACATCAAATACTGAAAGGGCATTGTAGGCTCTTGGTATGCTACAGAAGAACAACCTAGCATAACATGATATGGCAGTATATCTTCTGTAGGAGAGTATGTACCTAATCGGGGGCACACAGAGGCACTTTATGGGTGCACAGAATTATATGGGTGGCATATCATAAATCCATTACACATGGATCCATGGTAGAACCTTATGTTTGAGAACTTAACCTAATTTATTACCCATTATGATTTGATACAACAGCATTATGGCGTGTGGGTGGGAAGAATATGTTCTATTGAAAAGTGCATACCGCATAGATGATGCATCAGAATACAAAAGAATTCCTTTGTCATAACCACTTTTGATTTTTTTCCTATAATTCGGAGGTCAGGATATCTTCATGACAGAGGAACAAAAGAAATATTACAATGCCATGAAAAAGCTAGGATCGAAAAAACCACAAAAGCCTGTTCCAAGGCCTCATGTAAGAATTTTAACATTGTACATGTAGACAATGATGTAGTAGTACAGTACATATTTTCAATTTATGTTTTAAATTATAACTGTACAATGTTTTACATTTTATTTCAGAACAAATTTCAAGGTGCAGTCTTTGACTTTGTGTCCATGCAACCATTTGACATCACCATCATGGTTCTTATCTGCTTAAACATGGTAACGATGATGATTGAAACTGATGACCAAAGTCAAGAAAAGGAGAACAACCTGTACTGGATTAATGCAGTCTTCATTGTGCTTTTTACTGGGGAATGTGTGCTGAAGCTTGTTTCTCTGAGGCATTATTACTTCACAATGGGGTGGAACATATTTGATTTTGTGGTTGTCATTCTATCTATTGTAGGTAGGTATATCTTTTAGGTATAAGATTTAATATGGTACTTGAGAAAGTTAATTTTCTCATTGAATAATTATATAAAAAAAAAAAATCATGTTGCCACTTAAAGGTGGGCCCATACAATATTCTTAACTAGCTGAACAAGTGGGATGATTTGCTCCTATGAACCAGTGCATAGTTTTATAGCCAAACCTAGATGGGCTCCTTGAGGTTTAGTGAAATGCTCCACATGCACAATACAGTATAGTAACAAAGTATGATTAACTCAAAGAATGGTGATGAATGGCACAAACTAAAATAAAATCTATAACTCCATCATTAAAAGCAGTAGGACATTAAAAGAGCAAATACTGAAAGGGGGAAACAAATCACGTTTCAAACCCAAGTGGCCATTACCAGGGGAGTAACTAGGAAAGGCTGGACCCTATAGCAAACTTTTGAATGCTCCATTCAGCATGAATATTATGTTCCTTATGCATACTATATGTGAGGCTTGAATCTGTAAAAGGAGTTTTAAAACGTAGCATAACTATAGGAAATCAGATTTTTTTAAAAAATGAATCGTTAGTCACTCACCTGTTAAATCCCCTGCCACTACTAATACAACACTAGCCTACTATGTTCATGAGAAAATTCCATCCCGACACCAAATATGACAAACATCAGGCTGTTTCCAGAAATCCAACTTGTAGAATTATATCTCTTAGGATAATCATCCAGACAACTCTTTCAACAAGTTAACCATCACTAAATCTTGTGGCAGAGAATTCCGTAGTCTCACTGCTCTGACTGAATTTTGTTCAGTTGGCAATTTGTAAGCCCCAATAAGTACCTAGGCAGGGTCTAAAAGCAGTGGTCCTCAACCCATGGTCTTCCATCAAGATGTACAATAGACTGGTCTAGATTCTTAATATGGGTGATTTTCTTAATTATGATGTACCTTATTATATATCTTAGAAGGTGAATATACTTGATAATTATGGAAAAGATGGGATTGTCTACTTTGGTTCAGAATCTTGAAATCTGTTCATAATATGAAATGAAAGATTGGCTTCATGATAGCCCAGAAATCCAGATGGTATTGAGTCAGTTTTAATTTGTTTGATTGGATGTAGCATAAATGCCTATGCATGACAAACCTATTTTTCAATGAATTTTATCTGGCAGTTTTGTTGTTTTATGTTCATTATGTGGATACATTTTGTGTGAAAATATTTAGGTCAAGTTCACATCAAATATTTCTTCAGACTCGAATCTTTTGAAACCATGTATTTTTCAAAAATTGGGCAATCGAATAATCATTATTTTTGACCACTCATTGGGCAGTAGATCATATAAATCATCATCATAGGCTGAGGCTTATAGGCTGTATATAAAAAAATGAATATTTACAGAATATATGTTGTTTATATGCACTGATTCCATTTTATTTTTTACCCACAGGAATGTTTTTGGCTGATCTCATAGAGAAATATTTTGTATCACCCACCCTGTTCAGGGTCATAAGACTCGCCAGAATAGGTCGCATCCTACGTCTTATTAAAGGAGCGAAGGGGATTCGTACTTTGCTTTTTGCATTGATGATGTCACTTCCTGCATTATTCAATATAGGTTTATTGCTTTTCCTTGTTATGTTCATTTATGCGATCTTTGGAATGTCTAACTTTGCTTATGTGAAGAAAGAAAGTGGCATCGATGATATGTTCAATTTTGAAACCTTTGGCAACAGTATGATTTGCTTATTTATGATCACAACTTCAGCTGGGTGGGATGGTCTCTTGGCACCAATTCTTAACAGTAAAGCACCAGACTGTGACCCAAATGCAGAACATCCTGGGAGTTCTGTCAGAGGTGATTGTGGTAACCCCTCTGTTGGGATTTTCTTCTTTGTGAGTTATATCATCATATCATTTTTAGTTGTAGTCAACATGTACATTGCTGTCATTTTGGAGAATTTTGGTGTTGCTACCGAGGAGAGTGCAGAACCTCTAGGGGAGGATGACTTTGAGATGTTCTACGAAGTGTGGGAAAAGTTTGATCCAGATGCGACACAGTTTATTCAATATAGTAAATTAACCAACTTTGCGGATGCACTGGATCCACCTCTTCGTATACAAAAACCAAACTATGTTCAACTTATTGCAATGGATCTTCCCATGGTAAGCGGTGACAGAATTCACTGCCTTGATATCCTTTTTGCCTTCACAAAGCGGGTGTTAGGTGAAGGAGATGAAATGGATAATCTCAGACAACCAATGGAAGAAAGGTTTATGGCCTCCAACCCTTCCAAAGCCTCTTATGAACCAATTACATCTACATTACGTAGAAAACAAGAGGAACAGTCTGCCGTCATTATCCAACGAGCTTTCCGATGTTACCTTCTGAGGAAATCCATTAAACGTGCTTCCTTTCTGTACAATCAAGAGAAGGGCAAAGATGGAGATAGTCTAATAACACGAAAAGACATTTTGAGTGACCGACTAAATGGAAATTCCACCACAGATAAAGTAGACATCACTCCCTCAACAACCTCTCCCCCATCCTATGACAGTGTTACCAAACCAGACAAAGAAAAACACGAAAAAGACAAAATAGAGAAAGAAGACCGGGGGAAAGACGTCAGGGGGCGTAAAAAGTAATTTTTATGTGGCAAACTGTTTACAGCCTGTGAACATTCTTGATGTCAGCAGGACTCCTTTCAGAGATTTATGCCAAACTGACAGTTCTTAAAATTATGTACCTTTGGTCAGTGCCTACAATACGATAGTGACCCCCTGTCAGGAACGAACTATGAAGACGCTCATCAACCTTGACTGGAGGTTACTGTTTTAACCACTTCACTGCTATAGAGGCTTGCCAGGCATCACATGGATGCTTTGCCGGTCCCTGCGGAAGTAAAGGGGTTAATTTCCCAGCTGACACTGCTGAAGAGGATAGTCAAAATGGCTACTCAGACTGTGCGGAATGGGGACCATTTTGTGAGATACAAAACCTATTGTTTTTTTTTGTGTGTTGAACACTTTAGTAAACTACTTGTATCCACTGTTTGCATTTCAACTGCCATATTTGCCATATGTTTACAAGTTCTATGTTTATGGATTCATCATTTTTTTGAATTCATAGGTTCTCTACAATTATATGCGACTATTTTTGTAAATGGGTTTTATGTTGGGAAGGAGCTGATAATTACCACTTCAAAGGTATGAGGACCAGGTGTTCTTCAATATCTTTCTCTATAACATATATGAAGAAAACTGATTGCATGAGAGCATGCCAGGCACATAGGTCATGCATGGGAAAAAAATATATAAAAAAATAGAGATGCAAAAAAAAAAACATTCATTATCATGTGACACATATTGTTGGGGTGCTTAATTGTTCATGATGTGTCACATAGGGAAAAAAATGAATCTGTGCCTGTTTTGTCCCTTCAAAGTCCCACATCAGAGGACAAATGGATTCACTTTTTATGCAACCTCAAGTCACAGATCAGCAAGGTCTCATTGCCGGGAGCCGTCAACAGTATATGAAATTACTTTAACCAGTAGCACAGGTTGATCCCAAAAATACAGTTTTTTAGGCCTTCTCCTGCATTGTTATGATTATGTTGGCCATCTTCAGCTTGTCAGCCAGGTTAACATTGTAGAAGCCAATGGAAATGCCTATGTTACGGTATGTAAATAGTTCCTTTACTATGTGGTGGATGTTTGAGCAAGAAAATAATGGTTTGGGCACAGTATTTATTGCATCAAATATGTACCACAATATGTGTAGTTTGCAAGCTTTTGGGAAAAAAAAATATAGAAATATTCTCTACCAATATAAATAGTTTGGACGCTATCACAGGTGCATGTTTGTATTGCCAGGGCTGCTTATAATATTTAATTTCCCCACTGTCCAGCAGTATATCATGGAAAGCCATAAGTCAATGGTTCAGTAAGACAAATTGTTCAAAAAAGACCTCATTTCTTTATTAACCTCTTTGCTGCTGCTTTGCAGTCTTGAAATGGTTAAGCAATACTTTGCAGCTATTTCGGTTTGCTCTTTCTTGTGTTTTTTTTTTCTTCCTTTTTTCATTTTTTTTTGTGGTATTATTTTGTTTCTCGTATTTCGTATTAATCCAGATTTGGTCGGATCTGTTGTAAACTGCATTAAAGGATACAGAGTTTTTAAAGAAAAACAAAGTCTATAAATACTGTAAATATTCATTTAGCTTTATTTTTCAGCATTTTGTACATAAGAGAAGAGATGAAAAAAAATAACTAAACTTCAGGGGTTAATGTTGTGGTCACTTTTTGTTACTCGCCCATGCTTAGCGCTATTAAATTGGAAAACTTTGCAAATAAAAATGACAGAGAGTTGCAAATTTGTTATTTTATTAGAATTCCTTTTTTATTTTATTTTTGGTGCATTCTCTGACTATGGAACTAAATGTGTGAATTCCGGGGCCACAGCTCGCACAATGAAAAAAAAACATGTATGTTTGATGACAAATATAATTTAAATGAAAACATCAGGCGATAGAGGAACTTTGAGAAATGCCTGCATCAGGGATTTAACTTTTTCAATGCCAGATTCCCCAGAAATGCTTAACCAGCAAGTTATTTCAGGAAGGGCTAGCTGGAAGGGTTAAATATGTTTCTATATTTTTTTTGTGTTCCTTTACATAAGGCTTAGACATATTGTTGCTCCCTGGCAGCTGTGTTAAAGTGCAAACGTTTGACGTTGAAAGAGGCCATTTTGTGGGCGGGGCTGGAAGTCAAGTAAATCTAAGATGCCAACGTGCTGCTGATGTCACCGATACATGTTTTCCAACTGTCTTACACATGGTTGGATGTAGGCCCTCACAGATATGGTGGCTTGGAACTGGTCAAAAGTGTTTTCATGATTGGGCAATGATCTCTAAAGTGCCTAATGGAATTGCAAACTTCATTCTTAGGAATGAAATTCCCCACCTATGTGGTGATCTCATTAGGAAGCACCTAAAGGGTGTGTACACTTGTGCAATCATTTAGCATTGTACCAAGGCGTCTAAAATGAAAAGTGGACCAAATGTATTCATTAGAAATAACTGCTTGTACAGCTCTTTTGCAGAAATGTGTGACTCCGTGGTCACAGACTACAAAGAAGATCTCCGTAGTCCTATTCTGAAGTTCTACTCTGCCCTCTACGTCTTGCTCATAAACTGTCAGTAGGATATCAATACTGCAAGTAGGGAAAAGATGGAAGGGACTGCAGTATTAGAATACGCTGGGTCTGCTTGTTGTGTGTCACCATGGAAACTCATAGGTCTGCATGGGAGCTGTAGACAAAAGGCTATTATTTTAGTTTCTTATATCCTTTAGGACAGTGGTGGACATATCCTTTAAAGCTCCCATGGCCTGTCCTTCTCAATGATCAGTGTTGCTGCGGCCTAAGCGTTCACAGTGTTACAGATATTCACTTAGACATCTATAGTGCCTAAGGCTAAGGTTTAGGCATTGCAGATGGGTATTAATAAGCAACTGCTGACAATCTATATATACTCCCGATAGGGATTTTCACACTTCCTTTAAGCCCACAAAATGCCCTGTGTCTGGCATGAAAGGTTTGCACCTTCCAGCATGCTTCATCAGTTAACAAGCTGGTAAGGCATCTTCAGGATTGTAGTGGATCAGTCGCTGGTAAGCCACAAGTTGTATTAGGCCTGGTTTACATTTCCTTTTTAGAGTCTGAATTCCTCATTCTATTGTTGTTCATGCTGCACTGGAATGTTTTAGCCAATATGTGGGATCCACATTCTTCTTCTTCTTTTATTTTTATTTTTCCAAAGAAACCTGAATTTGCTTATGACACCATGTTCAACTTAAGTTCCGTTTTGGACACACGCAGACGTTTAATGTAGAATCCGTTGCTTTCCAGGAATAATGACTTGTAGTGTACTGTGAACTGCATGCAGGAAAATGCTATTACCTAAAATTACAGCTAACTACATTACAAACAAGCCAAAAGAATAAAGATTACATTTTGTATTGTATATTTGTGTTTCGGCTCTCTTTTATTATTTCATTCTGTTTTTTTCTTCTGATGCGCTATTAAACATCAAGAATTATATAGCCTCGGCATTAATCCCAGTAATTAGCAGTTCTGCTGCATTAATAATTTAGTATCTTTTATGACTCCATAGAAATGTAGCAGACAGAGTATTAAAGGGGTATTTTTATCTTATAAACTGCTGGAAAATGTAGGCCTTGACCTCTGGAACCCCTGCCGATCCTGGGAATGAAGGGGCTGCGGCACTGTTGTAGCAGAACGCCAACTGCCCGTAGTGCAAGGGAACTGCACTGCTGCTCCATTCAACTGGGTGACCAGGAGCACTGCTGCATAGGAAAAACAGTGAATTGGCCACAGTCAGCACTGTGCCTCCTCATTCTCGAGAGGTCGGACCCCTCCACTGATCATGAAGTGATGGCATATCAAATGGCGTCATTGTATAAGATGGGAATACATGCATGAGCGGCAAGCTGTCCATTCATTTCTAAGGGAGTTCCGAAAATAGCCAAGCCAGCACGCTCGACTATTTTCGAAAGTCCCATAGGAATGAATGGAGCGTGGCCACTACTCCTTTCACCTCTATGGGACTGCCAGAAATAGCTGAGAACTTCCATAAAAGGAGTGGGTCCCATTGGAAATTTTGTGGCATATCCTAGTGTCTGAGGTCAGACAACCCATTTAAGTACAAAGCTATGACAGAGCTGCCATATAGTTGGCCGTCATATGTCTCTGATGGTCCATTAGATTCCATTTCTACAGTGGTAAAATGAAGCTTTGCTTCTAGGAGAGATTATCTCTGTACATATGGCACCATATGAAGCCTGTATTGCAGTTGATAGAGACTGTATAAGGGTTAATAAATCCTACCAGTTCTTAGTTGGAGATCCTGGGAGCACATGGAAAGGTAAACTTTTGACATCTGTTCACATGGTGCGGTACTGCGTGGTTGCCATTGTTGCTGTGGTGGTCGGTTGGTGGGACACAGTGCCAGGGTGGCTTTGTCTAGCAGCAGGGATGCTGTTTGCTGCTGACTGCTGGTGCAGTGCTGCAGCGTCGGTGGTCGCCGTGTGGTACTGGGCCAAAAAAGAGTAGGTCCCACTCGAGGAGGCAAGCTGGGCGTATACCAATGCCTCATGTACAGTACAAATATAGGAGGGCTGTATATTTATTACGCTGAGAAGCGGTGTAAATTGTGCTGAGAAGCAGTTATAGATCAATGCATAGCATGTAGATGTACGATCTATGTTGTTCTCTTTTTTGGATATTGCAGTTTATGGAGGCTATAAGGCTCAAGACTAAAAAAAAGCCATATAGACTCATGGGTGCATGGTTTACATATTTTTAAGCAGCAGTCTCCCAGAGTCAAGTAAATGAAGAATTGCTTGTAGATATATATTTATTATTTATTACATATCCTGTTCTAATTATACAGTACAAGCATGTGGAGTACAGTGGTTGAAGGCATTCTGCTACCAGGAGAGAGCTGTTCAAACCAAGGTATCTGCAAAATGTGTTGATTGAGATAAAGCTCATCAGCCAATGTACAGTCTGTCTTTCCTTCAGTGAGCCTTCTTGGCCAAAAGCAGCGCACTAACAAGACTCCATTTACGCTAAAGGTGGCAATACCCATTTTGGCAGGATAGACTGATGAGTCTGGTGGCAGCCTGCAGTCCACCTGATACCTACAGCAGAGTGAAAGTCAGTATTAAATTATTCAAATCTAAGTTGTCCTAGCACCTTTAGGGGAGAGTGGTAACAAACGTTCAATTTTTCTACAGGTTAAACCTTAAAGGGGTTATCCCATGACTAGAAAATCCCAGCTACATATGTATACTCAACTAAGGGGCTAGACTTATAACACTATTTCCAGCAAAATATACCCCTTTAAAACATCACTTTTATTTGTATTCAGTTAAAATAAAAATTACACATAGGACCAATAATGCCCCAATAGTTATCAACTTCTACTCCAAGCCCACTTCAGATATCAACATAACACCACCTCAATACCTGGGGGTACTCATATACTCAATAGGGATTGGCATGGGCTAACAGGGTAATATTCTATATCCAAGGCAAGAGTCACTTTAGGGCGATGTGTCTTGATGACACCCACTTTCCCTAACACTTGACCTGAGTATCACCTGTGCCCAGAGACGACCCCTGAAGGTGGGGTCCCCCTGTCCTCGTGCCTAGAGCTGTCTTACCCGCTTTCTTGCCCTAAGGCAGTGCTTCTCAATTATTTTCTGTCATGCCCCCCCTAGGAAGAAGAAAACATTTTGCGCCCCGCGCGACTGTAAATAGTATCATTTGTCTAAAAAATTGTTATAAGTACACCAATCTCCCCACAGGCGAGGGCCATTAACCCCCCTCCCCCCCCAAATTATGTGCAGGCTCCATTAACCCCCCCTCCCCCCAAATCATGTGCAGGCTCCATTAACCCCCCCCCCCCCAATCATATGCAGGCTCCATTAACCCCCCTCTCCAATCATGTGCAGGCTACATTAACCCCCTCCGCCCAAATCATGTGCAGGGTCCAGGCTTCCTCCCTCCCCCCAAATCATGTGCAGGCTCTTCCCCCAACCCACCCAATACTTACCTCCCTGGAAGCGCTGGATGCAGGCCTCTTCCGGCCTGTGTCCCGCTCTGCACTCTGCTCAGGCGGCGCGATGACGTCATCGTGCCGCCTGAACCGCTCTGATAGGCTGCGGGCCTTGTGCCGGCAGCCTATCAGAGGAGCAGGGGAGGGAGACGCCTCTCCCTCCCCTGCCGCACAGCACAGCGATCTGTATCGCTGTCCAGAGGACGACGATACAGATCACTATGGAGATGAACGCTTCCACAATGGAAGCGTTCATCTCCTGTCACCTGGAGCCCTCCTTTACGGAGCCTCGCGCCCCCCATGGGGGGCGAGCCCCACTATTTGAGAGACGCTGCCCTAAGGGGAGTATGTTACTCCAATTATTGCTACCAGACAGGTATTTAGTGTTCATCAGGAGGCATTATGTAATCAATAGATAGTTATCCATTTACAATGATACAAAATTGAGTCAAAATCCTGATATGGCAATCCTGCCTAGAGGAGGAGGGTGAGTCAATGCTATATGTGCGTACGGAACCAAGATAGCGGTTCAGTCCTGCTCGCATTATACCTGAAACAGAGTATAAAATTCAGCCAAAATAAATCCAAGGTCAAGCGGCAATTATCTGATAGCTCAGGGGAGTGTCTTTTCTGCTGCAGCTCAGGGGGCGTGTCTCAGCTCTCCCTATCACAGCTCAGGAGGAAGTTGGAGGATAAAACTGAGCATGTGCGGCCATCTCAGTGAGCAGGTCAAAGAAATAAGAAAAAAAAACAGCAGGTGGCGCTATACTGATACATTTTATTGAATAACTAAGTGGCTATGCAAAATTTTTAATTACATGCAATTACTAAAGTAAAAAAATAACACACCTAGAGGCTCAGCTCTCTATACAACTGCCACGCCTCCTCCGCTTTGATTGACAGGTAGGAAAAATGTCATCACGCCTGCCTGGTCCTGTCAATCAAAGTGCAGAGGGTGCATCAGATGCAGAGAGAGCCGAGCCTCTGGGAGTAAGGGCAACACCCCCGTTGCTCCTAGAATACCATTTGCATATATTAAAACATCACTTTGCAGGCACATAAGAACATGGGACCAACACAGATGTCTTCAGCTTCCAAGCGCACATGTAACAGGTCAGCCAGTTTCATAGGTACAAATCTGCTGAGAGATGCCATTTAATGCGATGACCTCTACTTTAGAGAGACAGACCCCACTTTACAGCCTCTTTTTGTTTCAGCCAATTGATGAAAATCTTAGAATAAGGATCCCCTCCCCCATTAACTAAAAATGCCCCTAATAGGGACAACAATTTGCATTGCATGTCTGGGATATGTAACAATAGTGAAGATTATGACATCTGTTCAGGATCCTTGCAAACTATCCCATTGCCTTTCCCGTCTTGCTCGTATTCCTTTTTTTTCTCAAGACATTAGTCTACAATGAATTACCGTTATGGAGGGGTTGTGGTACAGATAACGGTAGAGTAAATGTACAAGATGAGTGCATCATATTAAATAATGGAAAGAACGAAATAAATAATGCACTCGCCTCAAGATCTCTCCACACTCCGGCCCACAATGCTTTTCAAGAAATATTTTATTAAGTGCAAAGACATCTGTTATATGTAAAGGGAAAGGAAGGAGAAATACAAGTTGCAGTCTTAAGATCATACTTTACTTCTCAGAGGGACCTCACATAATCTACAGCAGACACGGCAAAAATATTCTCTTTGTGATGTTGGTAACTGATGGACGATATTTACTGTTATTATCGTTTTTTTTTTTTAAGATTTCTATGTCACTATAGGTTGTGTTTCATATTCCACACTGTTTCACCGCTGATTTGGGATCTGATTTTGATGCTGACATCTGCTTTTTTTCTGCTTCCCATTGATTGAATACGATTTGCAGCACTGATCTGCACAAAAATAGTGCATTGACTCCCAATGAAATACCATTTGAGGCATTTTTGAAAGATTCTGAGGCTGAAAAAGTCCATTTGAACATACTCTCACACTTCCTAACTCACTTTCCAGTCTTGTGCTGTGTACACTGAGGGCAGGGTCACTTTATTACCATCCTAAGACAGGATTACAATAAGGCCTCTATCCGTTTTGAGGTCCGCAAAACACGGATCCCGGACGTGTGCATGCCACCATATTTTTTTCGAACTCCTCTAGAAATGTCCTATCCTTGTCTGCAAACAGAAAAGTATAGGACTCTTTTTCTGTCCACGGAGCAGACAAACAGATGGGGCCCCGTTGTAATGAATGGGTCTGCATCCGATTGGCAAAAAATGCAGATTGAATGCGGACAGAACAAACGGTCATGTGCATGAGCCCTAAAGGTAACACCTTGATTACACAGCTGGAGTCTGCCCACAACCACAACATTGGCAATTGGTCATGGTAACAATTCACCTCGTCCTCCATGCACAGTGATTTTGGAAGTTTTCACTGAGCATCCTACAACAATCTTACATGTTAATCAATAGGCCTAAAAGCCAAGTACGTTTTTATGGCCTTCCTTTATTTTATCACTCTAAGGGTCCATTCACACGTCCGTAGTGTACTGCGGATCCGCAATACACCGGGCGGGCACCCCTATGGAAATGCATATTCTTGTCTGCTATTGCGGACAAGAAGAGGACATGTTCTATCTTTTTCGGGAGCCACGGACCAGAAATGCGGGCAGCACAATGTGTGCTGTTCGCATCCTTTCTGTCCCTATTGAGAATGGATGGGTCCACACCCGTTCCGCAGAATTGTGGAATGGATGCAGACCCATTCTACAGACGTGTGAATGGACCCTTAGGCTACATGCACATGACCGTTGTCTGCCTCCGCGTCCGCTCCTCCTTGAAATTTTGCGTCCGTCAAAAAAAACGGATGACGACCGTTTTTTTTGACGGATCCGATTTTTATGGCAGATCCATTGTAAAAATGCCTATCCTTGTCCGTAAACGTGAAAAAAATAGGACATGCACTATTTTTTTTGACGGAATGAAAACACAGATCACGGATGCGGAACAAAAACGGTTGACCATCCGCATTTTTTGATGGACCCATTGAAATGAATGGGGAAGCATCCTATCCATGAAAAAAAAACAGAACGGACACGGAAACAAACAATGGTCGTGTGCATGGGGCCTTAAAGGGGTTGTCCAGGTTTTCAGATTTTTTTTTATATATTTCAAATTCTTAGCTTTTTATTCCTCAGAATTTTAGTAATGCCTTACTGCGGTTCTCTAGCGCAGCGAAAAAAGTCTTATATTCAAAAAGTGTAATTCTAAAATAGATTTAAAGGATTTTTCTTATCTAACAACCCTACCCTGTCATTTGATTGGTCAGCATGTAATACTACTTCCAGCCTGTAGGGGCCACTGAAGGTGAAATGTTGTTCCAGGAGTCAGACCAGCAGCAATCAGCTAATTCCTGGGCAGGTGTCTTTACATCTACTGAGAGAAAGCCACCAATAGAAATGAGAAAATTTCTTAAAATTTGATTGGGGTCCAATTCAGCCAAATTGGAAGGACAATTCAATTCAATAAAATTGACTCGATTCAAAAATGCTCAGATTGCCTGGAAAAGTCTCTCTCTTCTTAAGGCCTCTTGCACACGACCGTATGGCTTTTTCAGTGTTTTGCGGTCCGTTTATAACGAATCCGTTTTTCCGTTGCCGTTTTGGTTCCATTTTACCGTTCCGTTTTTTCGTTCCGTTTTTCCGTATGGCATATACAGTATACGTAATTCCATAATTAAAATTGGGCTGGTCTTAAAATTTTCAATAGGTTGTTCAGCAAAAACGGAACGGATACGGAACACATACGGATGCCTTTCCGTATGCTTTCCGTTTTTTTGCGGACCCATTGACTTGAATGGAGCCACTGAACGTGATTTGCGGACAAGAGTAGGACATGTTCTATATTTAAACGGAACGGAAAAACGGAAAAATGGAAACGGAAGGCATACGGAGACACTTCAGTATTTTTTGCAGACCCACTGAAGTGAAAAGTTCTGTATACTGTCAGCATACTGAACTGAAAAAACTGCCAGTATACGGTCCGCAAAATACTGTCGTGTGCAAGAGGCCTAATCCTCTCTCTCTCTCTTTTATCTCTCTCTCTCCCTCTCTCTCACTTTGATTCCCCTGAATTGAATCACACACAATTAGGGTTTGTTAGAATCAGAGCTTTTTGAAAAATTTGTGTTGAATTTCCAAAATGTTCTATTTGCTCATCCCTAGCCACCTCCTCACACACCCAGTGATCAGTTTTAATCTGCCGGGCAACCTGAAGGCAATTGAAATGCCATCCATTTAGGACTTGACAGATCAGATTTATTTTTCTCTTTATCCATTTATTATTATTTTTTTTAGTAAGATACATTGTCCATAAATACTCTTAATGTTACATAGCAATCAAAACGACATGAAATTTATCCAGACGATCGGAGAGAATGGTACCTTTATAAAAATGTCTCCTACAGTACAGCGGATATCATAGACCGGCGTAAATTCTATCATAAATTCCTCCTGCCCTTGTTTTCATCTATTGATCCTGAGGAAGGCAAAAAATAAAATAATTAAGGAAAGAACCAATCTGCCGCAATAAAGATAACGATTACCTATTCTCAGGATAGGTCATCATTAGCACATTGGAGAGGGTCCGAGTCCCGACATCTCCGCTAATCAGCTATATCAGGGAGCCTATGCTCTTACGGTGACATCACATGGACTAGCAAGAGGCCATGGCGCTTACAGATCACCCTCTTCTAACAATTGATCATGGTGGTCCTGTAAGTCGTCCCCCCACCAATGTGACATTAATGACCTATCCTGAGGATTGCAAATACTAGATTCAGCGCAACTGGAATGCATCAGCCCATCCACAACCTCAGACCCACCTTGGTCATCCGATCGGCATACAAACACAAGTTGACGGCAGCATATCCAGAAGTGAACTTTATTCACAGTGGGTCCATGAAAAAATGTGCGATAACGCCAATAAAGTGCCAACTTCTTTTATGCATCATTGGCTAGATACTGATTACGACATATCGTATTAATCAATACAACTTACATTAAACTCTATATTTAAACCCTGGGGTTGTAGTGATCGCAAAGTAAAAATCCATCTCAATTCTTTTTTCCGAAGAATCGTTTCTCTGTCCGCACCTCTCCTTAATATACCAGCCGAATCAATCACACAAAATCTAAACTGATTAATCGAGTGGCCACTCTCCACAAAATGTTTGGCCACTGGTTTGTCTAGCATTTTCTTCCTGATCGTACTTTTGTGTTTATTAATTCTCTCCATAATTTCCATGGTTGTCTCTCCAACATATATCAAGCTACATGGATATTGTATCAAGTAGATCACGTCCTTGGATCTACATGTAAAATGTCCATTAATCCTATAAACATGTCCTGAGTAAGGGTGTGAAAAGGTAAAGCACGTTATTGCCGTTATTGCACATTTTTTCATGGACCCACTGTGAATAAAGCTCTCTTTTGGATATGCTGCCGTCAGCTTGTGTTTGTATGCTATCCTGAGGATTGGTCATCAATAGTCATTCCCAGATAACCCCTTTATAGGAAGTGTAGAACTGATTTTTTTTTTGCCAGTTAAAACCAGATAGTAGCACATCTGTTGTTGTTTTTCTTATTGCAGATTTTTCATTCTATGTCCTGAAGATGATTACGGGGGCGGCCATCTTGCCTGAGTTGTTCTTAACAGCATTTAGAAAGCATTAAGAAAATTGCTTTACGGCAGCCCCATGGTCCATAGGCCAATGGTCAGGAGGGGACCTCATTGACTTCTGTGGGAAAGTTTTCTAGCTTTTCATGTTCTATGACCTGTGCAGAGGTCAGAAGGGAGTAGATAAGCTTTCACAATCACCTAATGTGAAGGGTGGATCCTGTATTACCTATACACAGAGGTGATATCTGCCATTATAATTCTGCCTGTAAGGACAAGCAGATAACTGCAGTAAACTGATCTGTACAGACCATGAAGTGGCGCCTGTTATTAGGCTTTGTGGCCAGTGAGAAAACTGCAGGATTTTTTTTTTTTGTTTAAATACAATGACATGGAAAATTAAAAATAACATAATTAAAAATTGTTTGAAATTATATTTAACATAAAAATTAAACGTGATTTAAACAAAAGGTCATTTGTTTGGTGACACATTCCCATTAAAAGGAAAAAAAATCCTGATCCCAAGTGGCGATCAGACTGGATATACATTCAGACAAGACTCCTATATGCATTTATCTTATTTCATACTAAAGATTACCGTATTTTTCGCTTTATAAGACACACTTTTTTCCCCCCAAATGTGGGGGGAAATGGCAGTGCGTTTTTTAAAGCGAATGGTACAATTTTTACATTCCTGACACTGATATATCGCCGGCCGTTATGCTGCACAGCGCGGCCTGCGATGTATCAGTTACAGTAAGCGGGGTGGGAGGAGGGGCTGGGGGCTGGCAACTGCTGTTGCACTCGCAGTGGGGCCCGGTGCAGTCACTGTACTCCATTACACCGGGCCCCGCTCACAGCAGTCTTTACATGTAAAGTCTGTTTATTCAATCCTTAACCAGTGGCTCTGGTTTGTTAAACTAGCGTAATCGTCTGTAGTAGTACTCACTATCAAAGCGGCGGGCAGGCCGGCAGCGTAACCGCACTCACTCATTCATGCTCCTCCCACTTCATGAATGGAGCAGGAGGAGCGTGAATGAATGAATGACGTTACACTGCCGGCCTGCCCGCTGCTTTGATAGTGAGTACTACTACAGACGATTACATCATAGTGTCATCCACAGATCCCCCATAACAGTATCATCCACAGATCCCCCATAACAGTATCATCCACAGATCCCCCCATAACAGTGTCATCCACAGATCCCCCCATAACAGTATCATCCACAGATCCTTCATAACAGTGTGTCATCCACAGATCCCCATAGCAGTGTCATCCACAGATCCTGCATAACAGTGTCACCCACAGATCCCCCATAACAGTGTCATCCACAGATCCCCCCATAACAGTGTGTCCTCCACAGATTCCCCCATAACAGTGCCATCCACAGCTCCCCCCCATAACAGTGTCATCCACAGATCCCCCATAACAGTGCCATCCACAGATCCCCCATAACAGTGTATCCTCCACAGATCCCCATAGCAGTGTGTCAGACACAGATCCTCCATAACAGTGTGTCATCCACAGATCCTGCATAACAGTGTCATCCACAGATCCCCCATAACAGTGTCATCCACAGATCCCCCATAACAGTGTCATCCACAGATCTCCCCATAACAGTGTCATCCACAGATCCCCCATAACAGTGTCATCCACAGATCCCCCATAACAGTGACATCCACAGATCCTCCATAACAGTGACATCCACAGATCCCCCATAACAGTGTCATCCACAGATCCCCCATAACAGTGTCATCCACAGATCCCCCATAACAGTGTCATCCACAGATCCCCCATAACAGTGTCATCCACAGATCCCCCATAACAGTGTGTCATCCACAGATCCCCATAACAGTGACATCCACAGATCCTCCATAACAGTGACATCCACAGATCCCCCATAACAGTGTCATCCACAGATCCCCCATAACAGTGTCATCCACAGATCCCCCATAACAGTGTCATCCACAGATCCCCCATAACAGTGTCATCCACAGATCCTGCATAACAGTGTCATCCACAGATCCCCCATAACAGTGTCATCCACAGATCCTGCATAACAGTGTCATCCACAGATCCCCCATAACAGTGTCATCCACAGATCCCCCATAACAGTGTCAATCACAGATCCCCCATAACAGTGTCATCCACAGATCCCCCATAACAGTGTCATCCACAGATCTCCCCATAACAGTGTCATCCACAGATCCCCCATAACAGTGTCATCCACAGATCCACCCATAACAGTGTCATCCACAGATTCCCCATAACAGTGTCATCCACAGATCCCCCATAACAGTGTCATCCACAGATCCTTCATAACAGTGTGTCATCCACAGATCCCCATAACAGTGACATCCACAGCGCCCCCATAACAGTGTCATCCACAGATCCCCCATAACAGTGTCATCCACAGATCCCTCATAACAGTGTCCTCCACAGACCCCCATAATAGTGTCATCCACAGACGACCATTAGTTCAAAACCCACCAAAAGCACACCTTTTGGTTCAAAATATATATTTTTCTTATTTTTCTCCTCAAAAACTTAAGTGCCTCTTATCATCAGGTGTGTCTTATAAAGCGAAAAATACGGCTAAGTCTAACGACAGGAAAGGCATCATATCCTGGGCAAGACAAGAAGATGCATATCCGATAGTCACATGTTCTGCTTAACAGACCCCCGTTACTTAGTGAAAAATCATTGCCGCATTTTTACTACTCCACATTGTCTAAGACAAAGGAAGAATATTGCTAATTCAGGAGTATTTACTTGAGTGCTTTATTGTACTTTCTTTGACCTGAATGTTGTACCCTGGGGAGCAGAGTTAAGGCAAGCGTCTAGTCATTAATGTAATCCATTTAGGTATTCTGAACTATTGAAAGGCAGTAAATGATTTATTACAGCAGAAACATGGAGAGTCTGACAGCAATATGAGGCCTAAAATCCATATTTTCAAGTGTTAATGTAATAGTATACATTTTGTTCTTTTTGTTTAGTGCAGGATCCATTATATAAAGAGACTTGGCTGTATAGTCAACAAATGTGTAATGTAATGTACTGTGGCATATGTGTAGAATGTTTTTAATACCTTTTGTGCTACTTTTTTGCTTACTTTTCAATAAGTTCCTAATCTCTAAATATTGTGCTTCCTGGAAACCATAAACAAGCAGGCTAGATGCTGTTAACAGATGCTATTATGGCATTATGTTAATTCTTGTGTGAATCTCCTGGGCATTTCGGCTAATTACCTAATACTTATTAATGTCTGAACATATGAATAGTTGATGCACATGGTGTTTTGCAGCTTGCTTAAAGGGCACCTGTCAGCAGTTCTGTCCCTATGACACCGGCTGACCTGTTACATGTGCACTTGGCAGCTGAAGGCATCTGTGTTGGTCCCATGTTCATATGTGCCCGTATTGCTGAGAAACGTGATGTTATATCATATGCAAATAAGCCTCTAGGAGCAACGGGGGCGTTACCATTACACCTAGAGGCTCTGCTCTCTCTACAACTGCCGCACCCTCTGCACTTTGATTGATAGGGCCAGGGGTGATCATGTTTACACTGCCTGAGCCTGTCAGTCAAAGTACAGAGGACACGCCAGCTGCAGAGAGAGCTGAGCCCCTTGGTGTAATGGTAACGCCTCTATTGCTCCTAGAGGCTCATTTGTATAATTTTTTTAAAAGATCTCAGCAATGCGGGCACATATGAACATGGGACCAACACAGATGACTTCAGCTGCCAAGTGCACATGTAACAGGTCAGCCAGTGTCATAGGGACAAATCTGCTGACAGATGCCCTTAAGAGGGGTTGTCTCCCTTCAGCAAATGGCATTTATAATGTAGAGCATGGGTAGGCAACCTCCGTCACTCCAGCTGCTGTGAAACTACAACTCCCAGCATGCATACTTGCTCTGCTCTTTTAAGAACTCTCCTAAAAATGAATGGTGCATGCTGGGAATTGTAGTTTCACAACAGCTGGAGTGCTGGAGGTTGCTGATCCCTGATGTAGAGAAAGTTAATACAAGACATTTACTAATATATTGTGATTCTCCATATTGATTCATGTGCTGGCTGGATTCATTTTTCCATCACATTATACACTGCTCATTTCCATGGTTACAGACCACCCTGCAATCCATAAGCGGTGGTCATGCTTGCACATTATAGTAACAAGTGCCGGCCTCTCTGGTGGGATCACGTAGGCTGGAGCTTTTTCCTATAGTGTGCAAGCACGACCACCACTGCTGGATTGCAGGGTGGTCTGTAACCATGGATACGAGCAGTGTATAATGTGATGAAAAAATGAATCCAGCAAAGGAAGCAATATGGACAATCACAATACATTAGTAAGTGCCTTTTATTAACTTTCTCTACATGATAAATGCCATTTGCTGAAGTGACAAAACGCCTTCGAGTAGAGAGCCAAAATACGGCATCTATTGGAACATCTGCAATTCTCCAAATTTGCCAGTATTTTTTCTAGTAAATTCGTATAGAATTCAACTGAAGAAAAACTGTGGCATGTGACAGAAGTAGTAGGATGCCATATGGTACCATAAGGTGCCATGTGCATGAGCCCTAATGCTTGAATGGAGGGCTAATGTTTTAGGCTAAGTTTACATCTGCATTGTCTCATACTTTTTCCATCAAAACGAAGAACACCTTGGCGAAAGCCAGACTCCATTACAAGTGAACACTGCTATAGAATGAATGGTGGTGTAAAGTTAGGCAGCACTTACACAGATGGTGAATTCTTCAGTTTATTTCACTAGCGCATTATGCTTTTATTTGCGTAACCATATTGTAACACTTTCTATGGTCCTTTGTGTTTTCTTGGCTGCCACATTATGTGCAACCCTACTCTGAAGCTGAGTCCTGTTGCTTGAGGGTGGCCCAGGTGACACAGTACTATAAATCTTACATGGATGGTAGATAGGGAGCCTTTTACATTCGTGGAATTAGGGCTCAGAGTCAGGATCTTCAAGTTAACAGATATAGTTATGAAAAGGAGCTCCTGCAAGGAATATCAAAGGAAGTTCTGTCCAGGTGATTAATGTGCAATTAATGGTGGCATACAATAAAGAGTTATTAGCGGAAGATCATCACTAGGGATGTGCAAATCGACTTCGGATGAAACATCTGAAGTCGATTTGCATAAAACTTCATTTCAATACTGTACAGAGTGAGCATTCCGTACAGTATTAGAATGTATTGGCTCAGATGAGCCGAAGTTATTACTTCGCGAAGTATCGCAAGACTTTGCATAATAACTTCAGAAATTGATTTAGACTGTAAAAAAACATTTCCTGAACTAGGGTTAGGTTCCAAGCTCCGGAAATGTTTTTTTACAGTCAAAATCAATTTCTGAAGTTTGGCTCATCAGAGCAAATACATTCTAATACTGTACAGAGCGCTCACTCCGTACAGTATTGAAACAAAGTTTTATATGAATCAACTTCGGATGTTTCACTTCTCCCCATGTGTGGATGAAAACATAAGGTGTCAGGGGGGCGACAGGAACGAACCTCCCTAGTGTCACCCACGATGCTATGGAGGCTGGTCCCCATTGACGCCTGCCATTGGCTGAACCCCCGCCACCCCCAACATCGGATGTTTTCATCCGTGCATGGAGAGAAGAGAGCGGCTGTGCGGGGACCAGAAGCACAGCGGGGAGTGGGGTTAGTGTATTCCCTCTGAGGGGCCTGGGCATATAGTGAAGCATTTCTAATCTATGGGCGATTGAACAGTGACACACTTGCATGGTAATAGCTGCAGGTGTATACATATATATATATACATTACGCATGCATGTAATAGACCCTCAACAGCCAAGCAATGTCAGACACTTTCAGAAAATTGCTGAGGAGACAAAAAGACACACACAATCCCTTTTTTTTCCATCCTTTCATCATCCTATTAGGTTATGCTTGTGCAGCGACCCCCTGGTGTAGAGGATAGGAGTAGTAGTGGCCCTAACGAAGTGTTGTGTCACAGTGAACACCCTCAGGTCGTTGTTTCCTGGGGATCGATGTAGTGGAATTATAGTACTGAAGAACGAGGCCAGAGTTAAACCTAACAAATTTTTTTTTTTTACTAAGTGCAAAATAGAACTTAAATTACATACATTAGCAGCGGGCATTGTGCAATTCTTCTCTGGCACCAGCACAGAATCTGGAGGCAGGTGGGAAGGCTGCAGTTCTGCACTTAGGTGATGCTGGCATACTGGTTATTTGGTGATGGGTGACTTGGCTGTAGTCCCTCACCTTCATTTCAATCTGCTGTCTTGGACCTCAAGACTTTACTGGAGGATGATTGGAGTGGTTCTCTTTGAAGAATCCTGTAACTGGAAGCAGGAGCTCAGCAGGTTGCTTCCTCTCGTCTCTGTCTCTAAACAGCAGCTCCTCCTCTTGGCATCCCACTTCAAGAGGGGAGGAACAGGGTGGTTAACCCTGTTGCTGCCAACCTTTGCCATCCTTTCCATGATGGAAACTGCAGCCAGATGCAAACAGTAAACTACATAATATATAACCATATAGAAGTTGTAGTACTCCCACGTCTGGGGTACTACACTTGAACGCCATGGGTTCTCTCTGTCTTGTCTTTTGATAAATAGGCTGCTGTGAGAAAGAAGGAACTGGATCCTTCTACGTAGATCCAGCTAGTTGGGAGCTTTGAGGACAATGCTGCCTGGGGAAAAGGTGCGTTGTTTTGTGCACTGGTACATAAAAACATTTAACGGAGTTGCGCCTAGATATGAATACTTTTGTAATTGCATGTCATTAAAAATCTAATATCACCACTGAGGTATTCAATGTAATGTATCAGTATACTGGCACCTACTGTTTGTTCTTTTCCTTATTTCTCTGTCCAACTCAGGGATATCATTGAGGTGACACACCCCGTGAGAAAGGACACACCTCCTGAGAAAGGACATGCCCCCTGGGAAATGAAACACCCCCTGAGCCGCCTGCCTCAAATGAATCTAGCAGGTTTTTTGTTAAAGTCTTTGAGAAATATGAAATGCAAGACACAAAACATGATTCACACAATCATTCAGAAAAATACACCTTTAAAAAATGCCAAATGCATGTGGTATAGAAAATACAAACAAAAACCACTTGAGCGGCTTCTATGTTATTTGAAAATAAATTGTTTTTGCTTAAAATACAAAGGGAATGTGTCTTCTTTAACTGTTTGAGATCATTTTATCTTCAACTTGCTTAACTGTTCACGGTAAGGGCTCATGCACACGCTCATGCAAATTGCAGTCCACAATGCAGAGGCATCGACTGCGGTGCCGCCGCATGCAGATCGTGGACCCATTCACTTGAATAGGGTCCGCGATCCGCACCTGACTGTCCGCACCGCAAAAAAGTAGCGGAGGCACGAACAAAAAACGGAGTGCTTCTGTGGGCTTCTGATCCGTGCCTCCGTTTCGCACCGAATCTCCCGGATTGCAGACCCATTGAAGGGAATGAGTCCGCATCCGTGATACGGGGTGCATACGGACGGTGCCCGTGTATTGCGGACCCACTGTTTGCGGCTCCATGTGCATGACCCCTTACAGTAATTTTGACCAGAGATGCCTAAACTTTTGCATTCCACAGTAAATGATAAAAGACCGGGGCCAGTGGCCCCCCGCCCACACCTCTTCCTCACCACTCCCCCAGAAAGGTTGCAATAGCATTGAAATTTTGCAAATTAGGAGAATATGTGAATTTTCTATGGCAAAAAAAAAGGGCAATAATGAATTTTGCTCTTAGGGTTCATTCACACGTCCGTAGTATTTTGCGGATCCTCAATACACCGGGTCGGCACCCCTATAGAAATTAGTATCACCAGTGGTCCTATTAGGTTACTTAATTTTTATAACTAAGGAGCACTCCTAAAATGTCTATTCTTGTCTACTATTTATTCCAGGAACCGCGGACAGGAAGTAAAGAGCCGCAGACTGAAAATGAGGAGGTGGACAGCACCTTTCTGTCCCCATTGAGTTTGAATGGGTCCGCACCTGTTCCGCAAAATTGCAGAACGGATGCGGACCCATTCTACAGACATGTGAATTGACCCTTAGGGTGGGTTTCAGCATGGTTTTAGCATGGATTTGGTGCTGAAAACTGCACCAAATCTGATCTGAAACCACCTCCATTGTTTTTAATGGGAGGCCACGCTGCAGTTCATGCCGCCAATGATTTTCTCTGTGCGGTTTTCCAAACCATGGCAAGATTGTACATGTCCGTTGTCAGCGCGGCTACCACATGGACACCTTGGAAAGCCACAGCAGGAGGCTGCTCGTGGTTCAGCTCCATTTAAAAAGAAAACTGAAGGCAGAAAACAGAGTGGTTTCTGCTGTGGGCTACATGGCAGATTTTGACGCGGTCAAAAGCCATCATGTAAATGTACCCTCATAGAGGTCTTGGATTCGAATATAACAAGTACAAAATCTGCTGGTTAAGACCTCATGCACATGACCGAATTTTGCATCTGTGTCCGATCTGCATTTTATGCGGATTGCACATAAACCCATTCATTTCTATGGGTCCGCAAGATAAGCGAACAGCACACAGATGTCATCCGTGTGCTGTACGCATCCGCGTGTCCTTCCTGCAAATGATGTCCTATTCTTGTCCATATTGCAGTCAAGAATAGTCATTTCTAGTAATGGGAGTGAGATAAATGTGGACTGCATGCGGAAGGTTGTCTATGTTTTGCAGATCCATGGTTTGCAGACCGCAATATGGACACAGTCGTGTGCATGAGGTCTAATTGGCTTTCCCTGATAGTAAGAACTTAGGAAATACAACTGTAAGTCCCACTGTGGACCAGGACTGATAGAAATTTTAACCATCTCATGCACAGAGCTGTGGAATATGTTACCTCGAATTGGAAGTAAATAACATAAGTATATTACATTTCCATATATTACACAGTATAAATCTCCGCCCTAATGTGCTGCAGTAAACTGTAATTCATCAGCACTCTCCGAGTTTCACAATAAGCTGATATTAAATTAGCCAAGTCTTAATGGGCATCGTCATATTGATTGAGATGATTACGTTGGGCGAGAAAGTGATTTTTAGTTTGGCCGCTGCAGTGGGTAGAGGTGAAAGAAGCCTCCTGACGCAGTAATTCTGCAGAACTGGAATACATAATGACTGCTGTGTCAAGCGTCTGCACTTCCATCGGCTGCAATGGGGGATGGTGCGGTTTATACAGTCTTGTAGATAAGAATGGAGACATCTCCAGCTTGTTGCCCCCATCCCTTATTGCAGGCTGCAAGTGCATCGACATCACATTAAGGATAGTCAGGCATCACTGCTCTGCATACATTACATCATCCCAGAAAATGGCTTGTTTCCCGTCTGCCAGCTATAGCATGTTACTGCTTTCTTGAAGAAGAGAAGAGCTCCACATGGTCTCCTTTGATGGAAGCTGTAAAAGGCACATCATTTATCATTTATGAGACACTCCGCCCTTCTGTACGTTGTACATTGTGCTACAGTCAGTGTGGTAAATTCTACTAAACTGACATTTGGTGGTTAATTAAATGCTAATCATACCAAAAAAAAAAAAAATGAAAAAGTTATCTTAGAAGGGTCAGCAAAAATTCAGCTTTAAGGTCAAGGATATCCAGCAATTTTTCCATGTGCTGCCTGGGGCACTCCCATGTCTGCTAAGTGTCTCCCTCCTCCCTCAACCAAAATCCCCTTAGAGAGTGCATCTTGTATAGCAATTCAGCATCATGATCTGCTGATTGATACCGAGTGACCGCATCGATGAATGGAGCGCCAGTCTGTTAAGCCGTACCACGATTGCTTCTGGGTCTTTCCTGGTTAAGCAATTACAGAAAAATTTCTTTAAACTGGAATCCATATGCCTGTAATTTTATACAGGAGCATTCAGGTTATTTTGTTGGACCCTGCATGCTGCCTCAAACTTCATATCGCATAACTTCATAACGGCATAATAATACCTCTGAGACCCACCCAGATCACGAAAATATGGTCCGCGTACCAAGTAGTTTAGCCCCCTAAAGGAATGGAGCTGCCGGTTCAGCATGCGCCCAGCTACTCCATTCCTTTCTCTGGGACTTCTGGAGATAGCGGAGTACAGGGTTTGACTATCTCTGGAACCTCCATAGAGATGAATAGAGTGGCCACGAGGATACCTGACCGGCCATTGTGTTTAGGCTTGGACTGGCCCACAGGGGTACAGGGGAATCCCCCGGTGGGCCCCTAGTCTCCCACCCCCTGCACAAGTGGCACATAAAACAGTAGACTTACTGCACTACATACATATATTCAATGTACAGCACCTCAGCCAGCCTATGTTCATATAAAGAACTTATTAAATTATTTATTATATTTGAATGTATCCGTACGGTGGGCCCCCAAAATAAATTTTACTGGTGGGCCCTAGGTACCCCAGTCCGACACTGATTGTGTTCATTTCGGAGGGCTCCATGGAGTATGGTGCCCTTGTTCTCGTGCTCGGTGAGGTTCCCCCCTTCTCTAATAATTATCCCCTAATCTGTGGATAAGGGATAACAATATGACTGAAATATTTGTTTAAATGGGGTATTTTCCTCTAAAGGGGTTGGCCAGTTTCCAATATTAATAACCTATCCTCAGGATAGGTCATCAATATCAGATAGGTTGGTGTTTCAGAAGTTGGAACCCTAAGGCACATGTAAATTTTTTTAATTGCCATCACACGTCCGTTTTAAGACCAATGGTAGTCTATGGGGTTATTCACACAGCAGTCTTTTTGACTGTTAGTGAAAAACGGACGTCAAAAAATAGAACATGCTCTATCTTGACTGTTTTTCACTGACAGACTGCCCCCATACAATTGAATGGGTCCGTTTTTAATGTCGGTTTCTCAGAAAGGCATCAGTGAAATAAACGTCAGTTAAAAATGTCCGCTTTTAACTGACTTTTTCTTTACTGTTGCGTGCATGTAGCCTAACCGATCAGCTAGTGAATCTATCCTGTGAAGCCTGGTTAAAGGGGTTTTCCAATATTTTACTACTGATGATAGGTCATCAGCCTTCTCACAGAGGATAGGTCATCAGTATCAATATCCCGGAAAACCCCTTTAATATTGAACAGATTGATTCCAAATACTAATGCATGAGGCCCCATGTGAACTTGGAATGCTTAGTATCGGGAAGAAGAGCAACGTAATCAGAGGTTGTGAGCCTTTTATTGGCCATCTGACCTCTCACACAAGGCACAGTATATATTACATCTGCCTCTAGGGAATGTACTCACTTAGTGAAAGCATCAGGCCATTTCCAAAATGCTTTGTAGCTTCCACTCTGCACAGAAGTATACTATTTAGCCAATTATCAGTTCTGAACATACGTTCACCTTTCTGTGTCGAAAATAGCCTTCAAATGTTCTTGTGCTAGCTCGCCTCCATGCTGTGAGGTGTAATTGAGCCACAGTATGAAATCTATAGTACAGGATATCAGGGGTCAGCAAATACCGTAGTTTATGGCTATATCAGGGTAGTAAAAATCAGACTGGGCCAAAGGCCTCATGCACACAAACGTATATTCTTTCGGTGTCCGTTCCATTTTTTTTGCGGACCGTATACAGCACCATTTATTTCAATGGGTCTGCATAAAAAACGAAGTTAGTCCGTGTGCATTCCGTTTCCGTATGTCCATATGTCCGTTCCGCAAAAAAATAGAACATGTCCTATTATTGTCCGCATTACTCACAAGGATAGTGCTGTTCTATTAGGGGCCAGCTGTTTCATTCCGCAAAATGCAGAATGCAAACGGACGTCATCCATATTTTTTGCGGATCCGTTTTTTGCGGACTGCAAAATACATACGGTCGTTAACATTATTGTCAATAGCACACATACAGGATACCAAGGACCCATCTGAAAAATAGTTGCTTTTACTGACTATGACTGTGGCTCCATATCCCATAATACATGGAATGGAGTATCCCACTTTTTGGTTTCTCTTGTATTTTCATATGAAATCAAATGGGGGTAAAGTATGGGCCCACAGATTTCTGTGGGTGCTATACTACATATCAGTACAACATGGATCCATAATACCACTGTGCATAAGGCCATACAATGCATAGTAATGCATAAAGGACGGGGTGTTTGCAGACCATAGATGCAATATATTATTAAGTTATTTTGCAAAGCATACTCATAGCTGTGAATATAGATAGTGGTCGTACTGCACCATATTGTGCTAAAATGTTTTTGCCACAATTGACTACAGCTGGTCATACACCTTGTGCTTTTGGCACCAGTGGCGTAACTGAAGTTCGATGGGCCTCAGGGCAAACTTTGGATAGGGGCCCTTCCCTCTCCATAATATGTTTGAAAAAGTTGTACTACTCTGCCGCTGATCACTACACAAACCCGCAGCGTCTTCAACACGTGTGGACTCCCCGAACCCTACAAATTACGGTAAATTATGCCCCAAATTTATAAAATGTAAATGACCTGTTTTAAAGTCCCTTATGCTAATGAAATCTATGTAATGAAATTGATTAAATTAAAATTGATTACCAGCTGGCTGCGCTTCTGACTGTGCTGATGCACGAGCATGGCACAATAATGGCGAATCTCCTTCCTCTCCACAGTGCCCCAACAATATTATCCTGCTGATGTCCCCAAATACTATACCGCAGGAATTATATTGTCATACAGATTAGTCCCCCTATAGTAATATAAAAGTCCTACCAATAGCAATCATTCTCTCCCAGAATGCCCTTATTAGTAATAGTGCCCCCTACAATGCGCCCAATAATGATACTGCTCCCGAAGAGTGCCCGTGTTAGTGATAGTACCCTCCATATTGTGCCCAATAATAATGTCCACCATAGTGCACACAGCGGTAATGAGGCTCTCTATAGTATTAATAAGCCCCCTCTGTAGTGCCTCCAGTAGTATTTATCCACCTTTATAATGTCCCTAGTAATTATAGTGTCCCCTATAAGACCCCTAGTGGTTACTGTCTAATCCCCCCCTATAGTGTCCCTATAGCTATAAGGCCCCTATAATGCCCCCTCAAGTGTCCTAGTAGTTCAAATGTCAGTAATTTTCCTCCAGTCTTCACTCACTGTACTTCGTGCCGGGCCCCTGTCAAAGCGCTCATCACAGTAGCGTTTCGTCCAGCATCTATCACTGCCCTACTAGTAGTATTCACGTATGACGTGGGTAGGCAGAGCCTGACCAATGGTAGTCAGGCTTCGCTCATCAACTTAGTTTGTGGACACTACGAGTAGGGCAGCGCTGGGGCCTGCTAGATGCCGGACTGAATGGGTGGAACACTGCTGTGATGAACTCTCTTTTCTACAATATACAGCTCTTGGGGTTAAAATAACACAGTAAAATACATTAACCCCTTTAGCAGTAAACCACATTACACAATATCATTAACCCTTTTATCAGTGAACCTCTTGGTCACTGCATGAGGAATTTGTCAATAAGTTCTACGTGTCTCCATTAGTGCAAACACACTTGATGTAATGATGTAAGAGCTAAAGAGGTGCAGTATTCTACATGCTGCTTAACAGCATTGTGTTTAGGATTACTTTACTACCCCTTTAAGTAGCGGGGAATTGTGCCCAGTACTTATGTGTCCATTGGTCTTCCAAGCATATCATAATTATTTCAGAAACTCTTCTGGTAAAGTCTACAGATTCACAGCTGGCTTAAAGGAAAACTTCCAAAACACGCTTGTGGTTATGGTTTATGGATTTTCCAAGGAAGTTTCAGGCGGAACCATTACCGTTTTGTAAAACCTACTAACTCCTGTGTGCATACAATGGGAATACCTTACTGATGGATAATGCATTCTCTGCAAAATAAAACTCTTCCAGCAACATCTAGTGCCCTTTGCAGCCTTTCGCCTTGCCCCTGCCTAGATGCTCTCCTGTCATTCTTACAGCATTGCCTTCACCTAATTAACATAAGTGCACATAACTTGGAAATGAATACACATTGTACAGTTTTTCCTATTGCAGGCACCCTTCCCTCAGGACCACCCTTAGACACCGGCCTACAGTGCATATAGGTACACCCAGCTCTAGATAGGAAGTATTAATGGTAAACCCTAACTAAGGCAAGAGGTGTAATCCAAAGGAATCGCAGCACTCCAGTCACGTTAAGTGATATTTATTCATCCGCCTTTAGATTATATAACTGTACTTTAACCCTTAATCAGTTTTCAGTTCGCGAGCCAGGAAAAATACATTCACATTGAGCTGCTCTGTCTTTGGACAAAGGCCAAACAGCAGAAGATCCCTGTGTAGGAAAGGCATGTTCACCCGTTGCTAACAGTTAAGGGTGGGTTCACACTAGCGTTATGCATTCCGTTATGGCCTTCTGTTATAACGTGGTTATAACGGAACATAACGGAATCCATAAGACGGAAGGACGGATCCGTTCTTTTGCCCATAGACTTCAATTATGACGGAATGCAAAACGGAAACCTTTAAAAGGCATTCCGTTTGCTTTTCGTCATAATACAAGTCTATGGGAAAGCATAACGGATCCGTCTGGGTCCCGTTATGCAAGACGGAAAACAAAGTCCTGTGGACAGGACTTTGTTTTCCGTCTTGCATAACGGGACCCAGACGGATCCGTTATGCTTTTCCATAGACCTGTATTATGACGGAAAGCAAACGGAATGCCTTTTAAAGGCTTCCGTTTTGCATTCTGTCTGGGCATTCCGTTATTTTCCGTTATAACATGTTATAACGGAAAGCAATAATGGAATGCCTAACGCTAGTGTGAACCCACCCTAATTTGGGGTTCATGGCGGAGGTCCTATCTAATAGTTTAAAGAGGTTGTGTCATCTTAAACATTGGTGGCATATCACCTCTGTAGAACAGAGCCTGCAAAGTGAAGGAGAGCTGATCACTCATGTGCGGTCGTCCTCCTTACATTTCTATGAGACTTTCCCTCAGCCCCACAGAAGTGGATGGAGAGGTGGCGCCACGTTTGCTCGGTGCATTTCCCATTTATTTAATGAGCTGCTCGGTCCACTCTCCTTCACTTTGCAGGTGGGCCACCAATGTTTGAGATGACACAACCCCTTTAAAAGTAGATTCTTCACTGGTGTGCCATTTTTTTAGGCAAATTGTGAGTTTGCAACCCACCAACAAGGCATACGGTATGCCATCATTTTTAGAAAGCCCATATGACTTTCTGCTGGACTGCAGTATACAGATAGAATGCAGTTCTATCCCTTTTGATATTGCACTGGCTTTCCGGTTCCAGCACCAAGATTCCTTCTCCTTTGCTTCCGGTCCATGCTGAACCTAAAATGTGATGGACTGCCTACATGCTTGTCACCACTGCTGGCCAATCAGTGGACAGGCATGGTTGCCACCGCTGAGGCCATTGATTGGTCATCAGTGGCGAAATGCGTGTAGACAGCCCATCACACTTAAGTTTCAGAGGGTACCGGAAGAGGAGGAGAAGGATGCTTGGCGCTGGTACCAGAGCACCATTGGCAGGTGAGTGTTTCTTTTTATAATCCCTTCTCCCTGCCTAACAGTTTTAAAAGGGGCCCCCGGTCTCAAAGGTCCCCATTAATAAACTAGTACTGAACTCAATAAATTCTTTAGAAAAATGAAACATGCACCTCTATAAGAATATTATGAAATTAATCAGCACAGAATTTTGGATCAATCTGATTAACACTTAAGGTGGCGGAGGTGGGCCTCTTTCCTACCGGGCCCTGGTTCTGATGCACAAGCTACACATATGGCATTATTGACCCAAACTGAGGCTCGGTTAGAAACAGGATGGGACCTCATTGTGAGATATGTTGGACCTTGTTGGGATCTGATTCAAAATGGACTTATCACAGCAGTGATGGCCCCGTGATTCTGTGGATATAGCCTAGAGTAGTGATGGCGAACCTATGGCACGGGTGCCAGAGGCGGCACTCAAAGCCCTCTCTGTGGGCACCTGCATACTGGAAAAAGTCTATGGTGTACCAATATGCCTTAGACTTTTTCTGCCATTCATCAGCACAGGGCACACTATAAACAGCACAGGCAGAGCACTGAATGTAGGCAGCTATTATAGCTAAATGATAAAGTACATGGAAGATACACTATACTGGACTGTGGTATTCAGGTTACATTGCCGTTTTGGCACTTTGCGATAAATAAGTGCAGTTTGGCCACTCAGTCTCTAAAAGGTTCACCATCACTGGCCTAGAGCCTGGGTGCACCGAGTCTACATCCCTCTTACATAAGCTGCATTGCTGCTACTAACGCGTTATGACTATATATTGCTATGATAATGGCACTAGTAGCATAAATTGGCCTCCTTCTCTCTGAATTAATGTGTTGGATAGTATCTGTTTATAGACCTAATGGGTTTATGTGCTCGTATACATAACTGTAAATGAGTATTAGTTTTGGGAAATGCCATGCTCTATCCGTTCTGGTTATTGGCCTGCGCCTCGATAATGTATTTACATTAGATCCATCGTACAGCTCAGACCTAGGAATTGTAGACCTCTTGGGAACATATGGATTCAGTCACTAAAAATATGCTTTGCTTTCTCTTAATCTGATTTCCTTAAAGGAAAATGATCACAGAAATGTGATATTCCCCTAATAATGGATCAGTACTACAGCATGTGTCCACTGGTGTCCAATTCCTGTTATACTTTGTCTGCTTAATGTTAAATAGATAAGATGATGAGTTGGAGGAGGCTCTATTGTAATTTAAAGGAAATTCTGGAAAATACCTTTGTGTTCCCCTACTAAAGTTTTCCCTTAGGCCTCTTTCACACAGGCGTCATGTTTGACACCCGGATAGGATGCGGGTGCGTTGCGGGAATATGTGCGATTTTTCCGCGCGTGTGCAAACGTTTGTAATGCGTTTTGCACACGCGTTGGAAAAATCGCCATGTTTGGTACCCATCACTGAAGTCCGGTTTTGGGTTGAGTATTCCGGAGAATTTATTATTTCCCCTTATAACATGGTTATAAGGGAAAATAATAGCATTCTTGAAGAATGCTTTGTAAAATGAGGATAAAGGGGTTAAAAATATCTTACCTTATCCACTTGACCGCGTAGTTGGCGATCTGTCTTCTCTCTTCAAGCTTTAGCTGTATTCTAAAGGACCTGTGATGACGTCACATCACATGGTCCAATCACAAATTTGAGTTCAGCAAGGGGCGGTCTACAAGGTGCCCCCTAATTCCTTGGGCCCCAAGCATTTGCTCTGTTTGCATGATAGTGAAGTTGGCCACTGCAGCCATTCACTGACCACAATAGTAGCATGTGCCCCAAGCAGCACGTCACTGGGTCACATGCTTTCCGTTACAACTAGAGGCTCTGCTCTCTCTGCAACTACAGCACCCTATGTACTTTGATTGACAGCACCACGCAATGTAAACACATTGCGTGGAGGGGGCACAGCAGTTGCAGAGAGAGCAGAGCCTCTAGGTGTAATGGTAACGCCCCCGTTGCATTAACATGCAGCGATCTCCTTCAATGTATGAGGGCGGGGGACGGCTATTGTGATCCCTCGTCCTCAAACAGAAGCATGGTTTCTGAGCAGCAGATTGCTGGTTAGACTACACGATCTAATGATTGGTGGTACCCGCATGATCGACAGGATCACCTGATGAATAAGCGTTTTGCTCGTTCACCGGGTGATCGGCATCACATTTACATGGGCAGATTGTTCACAGGAACGGTCATTCCCGATTGTAAATTCATCTCCCCTCGCCCTATCCAGAAAACATGCAGGTGCAGAAATGGACATGCTGCAGAAAACACCCCCACTCAGACGTACGGAAGGGATTCTCAGTTGTGACTACTCTTCTACTTTACTCTTCTGCTGATTTTCATTCAAGCATGGTTCATAGACATACAACAGATGACACTTTATTCAATTCATTAGATACTGAGCTTGCTGCAAAATTAAATAACAACTGGTAATAGAATGAGCTCTTAAAGGGGTTTCCGACAAATACAGTTTATCACGTATTCATACGATAGGTGATAAAGGCATGATTGCTGGGGGGGTGACCTCTGGGACTTCCACTGATCACTAGATAGGGGGTTCTCAAATCCTTCATTCTTACTAGCTGCTCGCCCTCAACTTTGCATTGAGCAGCAGTTGATTTTGCGCCATGATGCTCTATTCGGAGCCTACGTGTTCCTGTCCACCCAGTGGATAAGCGAGGAATGTCATTTGTGGGAAAACCCTTCAAACCTTGGTCACCTGTCTCACCTATACAGAGTGATAGATATAGGCCATATAAAAGTTGGATATCCAATGACATTACACCACTATGCTATGGCTGGTGTCACCTCTGATAACCAGAAGTTAAACTTCGTCCTAATCGGCAATAAGAAATTAAAGGGGTTTTCCAGGACTCGGCAGGTCCCTCAAAGCCACCTTAATTACACATAACTCGCCTGTAGCCTGTAATCTACTTACCATTCCAAAGTTGTGTGGCCACGTCCCTTACTTGTGGCCACGTCCCTTACTATGTTTGTGGCCTGGACTATGGACAGGGTGCCACTTCTGCTGCGGATGGGACCAGAACTATTCCTCTCCCTGGCGCATGCGCAGATGAGGTGGATTTGGGAGTTTGCGCACGCGCCAGATAGAAGACTAGACTTGCCCTACTTCTGCCTACAGGAAATAAGGTGGCTTTGTGGAACCAGCAAGATCTTGTAAAACCCCTTTAGGGGAAGCACTTACTTAAAGGCAATGTGTCATCAGAAAATGACCTGATGTTTAAATCACTTTTTTTTGTTTAACACATTTTTAAAAAAATTTCATGATACTTTTAATTTTCCATGTCACTTTTTATATTTAAACTAAAACGAAAAATCCTGCAGTTTTCGCACTGGCCACTTCTTGGTTTATACAGATCACTTTCCTGCAGTTAACTCATTCTAGTCCTGCCTGTAATGATACCACCTCTGTGTAAAGATAAGACGGGATCCACCATTCACAATAGGTGATGTCACAGCTTCTTCCTTGTACAATGACCTCAGGTCACAGAGCTGCCTAGAAAACTCTCCCATAGAAGTCACCGAGGTCCCCTCCTGACCATTGTGTCTATGGACCATGGGGCTGCAGTAAAGAGATTTTCTAAATGCTTTCTAAATGCTGTTAAAAACAGCTCAGGCAAGATGGCCGCCCCCATAATCATCTTCAGGAAAGAATAGAATAAAAAAAAAATTACTATGAGAAAATAAAAACAGATTATGAAAAAGGGATACGTGTCACTATCTGGTTTGAACTGGCAGATAACATTTCCTTTAAAGAGATTACACTGAACAAGTCATTGCAGGCGATGTCCTTATGTGGAAGTGTTGGAGTTTGTAGATGAGAAGAGAGACATATAAATCTACAGGGACATGTTGTAAGCATTAGAGTCGTCTTCTTCAATCAAGCTTTTAAAAAAAATTCTGGTTAGATGATACCAAGATATATCAGTTTCTGCTGGATGGTAACCAATATGATCGATATTACAATGCTCCCAGGGATTCCGGCACAGCTTTCCCAGGCTCTTAAGTGGCATAGCTGCTTGGCGAACCAGAGCTATGGGGGCAGGGGATGCATGGCTTTATAAGTGGGCAGATGGGGCACAAAGTAGCACGAGAGTTCCAACAAAACCTGAAGGGTACCTCTATGTCCGTGGAAAATCCGCGGCAAAATCCACATTAGTTACGTGTGGATTTGTTGCGGATCTGGTGCAGATTTCAGGATGTGCATTGCAAGGGGCGAAATCCACAGCATAAGGCCTCATGCATACAAACTTTTTTTTGCGGGTGTACGGGCCATTTTTATGAGTTCCGTATACGGATCCATTCATTTCAATGGGTCCACAAAAAAAGCGGAAGTTTTTCCGTGTCCATTCCGTTTCCGTATTTCCATTTTTCAGTTCCGTTAAAAGATAGAACTTGTCCTATTCTTGTCCGCATCACGGACAAGGATAGACTGTTCTATTAGGGGCCAGATGTTCCGTTCCGCAAAAAACTGAATGCACACGGATGTCATCTGTTTTTTTTGCGGATCTGTTTTTTGCAGACCGCAAAACCATACGTTCATGTGCAATAAGCATAACTTGACATCCTGCAGGTTCAAAATCCGTACCACAGGTCAATTCACATTGCAGATTTCTTTTCCTGGAGGTCGTAGATCTGATTCATTAAAATTTAATCCACTTTGCTGGTACTGTAAAATGGTGTGGACTTGCTAAATGCAAAGCTGCAGCCTTTTAATGCTGTGTGGCCACACCCTTAAAGGGGTCATCCCATGATTGATGTAAAAAAATGAAAATCAGACATCGTATAGTACATGGGTTGACCATACCTTTCTAACAGGGCTAGAACCAGCCCTGCACCTCATATGGGTCCGGAGATCTCCACATTCACTACTCCAATTGCTCGGCTAGATCATCTTCAGCCTGGCAGCTCAGGGAGTGTGTCCTTTCTACTGCAGCTCTCTCCCGGTAACTGCCACAGCTTCGAACAGAACATATAGCTGGTGGCAGTTGAAGATTTAAACTGAGCATGTGCGACCAGCTCAATGAGAACTATAAAAAATAAGGAAGAGATCAAACAGCAGGTGGCGCTATACAGATAGATTTGATTGAATAACTCAGTGGCTATACTAAATTCTTAATTACACGCAATTCCAAAAGTATTCAGATCCAGGTGCTGGTTTGAAAAATGTAAAATATGTCACCTTTAAAGGGTCACCGAGTTTTCAGAAAACGTTTGAGCCATTTGATGAGTGGTGGAGGGGGTCTGAGTGCTGAGACCCCAGGTTGAGGAGAGAGAAGTGTTTGCATATCGCACTCGCTCTCCTCGCTGCACGAAACTGACGCGGGACGGAACCATAGACTTTTTAACGTCCGCCCCAATTCTTCTCCTTCAGTGGGGAGACCTACGATCATGTACGAGCCCTTATCTCTCCTTGTTGTCGCGTTCGGACCCCCACTCAGCACTCAGACCCCCACCGATGAAAACGTTTGATATGTCTCTATGACTCTGTTGAGTCCACCATAATCAAATGATTCCTATGATTTTTATAAATGAAATGAATATGGTCTTTCTCTTCCAGGTGGTCAGCTAATACGGCAGGGAACAAGTTAAAGCGGTCAATCTAACGTCACACAAGATTCAAGTCAAACGTGTTTTGAATACCGGCAATAAATAATGAAGGAGAGCCTGTCTTGCAGAGATCATGTTGCATAAAAAAAAGACCTGACTTTGCTTTTTCCGTCTAATCTGTTGTGCTAAGAGCTTGAGAGCAGGGACCGTCTCTCCCTGAAGTGCATGCAGGCTCCATGTCATCACTATCGATACATTAGGTCAAATCCTCCACGGCACCATCCCTGGAACAGAGGAGCAAAAACTTCATATTTCTAGGGCTTCAGGAATAAAATGATATAACATATGTAATAAACGGCTCTATTCGCATCGCTATCTGGGTTATTGCTTTACAGGGATATATTTTATTTATAAAGCTGTCTGCAGAGCCGTGTAACACAGAGACATGGAGGAGCGAGCACATCGCACTGTATGGCTGCATAACTGGGTCACCAAACTCAACTGCGGTCTAAAAGCTGTAGATGAAAGTATATCTGACGTCAAAGGGAGATATGGGACCTACAGTACCGAGAGAATGGTTGTACTTCATCTTCCTCTCCAGAGGTGTGACCTCTGCTTCTGGTCCCCGATTCATAATCTACAACCGCACCCACCCTTTTAAGACCTCATGCACACGAACGTATTTTCTTTCCGTTCCTTTTTTTTGCGGACCGTATGCGGAACCATTCACTTCAATGGATTGGCAAAAGAAATTCCGTATCCATATGTCCGTATTTCCGTTCCGCAAAAAATGTCCTATTATTGTCCACAATTACGGACAAGGATATGGCTGTTCTATTAGGGGCCAGCTGTTCCGTTCCCCAAAATGCAGAATGCACACGGATGTCATCTGGACCGCAAAATACATACGATCGTGTGCATGAGGCCTGATATTGGTGTCTTCACTTCATATGGCTGAGGGAGCTTTGGGCAGCAGGGTTCGGAAGTGATTGCTACTACTGCACAACCTAAGTTGATCCTATAGCCATGCCTCACTTTCCCTACTGAATCAGCATAAGGGCTCATGCACACGAACGTATTTTCTTTCTGTGTCCGTTTATTTTATTTATTTTGCAGGCCGTATGCAGAACCATTCATTTCAATGGGTCCGCAGAAAAAATGGAAGTTACTCCGTGTGCATTCCGTCTCCGTATGTCCGTATTTCCGTTCCGCAAAAAAATTGGAACATGTCCTATTATTGTCCGCATTACGGACAAGGATAGGACTGTTCTATTAGGGGCCGGTTGTTCCGTTCTGCAAAATACGGAATGTACACGGACGTAACCCTTTTTTTTTGCTGATCTGTTTTTTTCCCATGAACTGCACATATCTCCTATCCACAAGTCCAATTTATCCATACATTTCCAAGAGGTGTAAAAAAGGAAAGGCACAATACACAAAATATGCTCCTTTATTACTGTTTCATGACGAATACTAGCAAATGCTCCACAGGGGCATGGGGGGGGGGGTGCCTGAAAGTCATTGCAAAGTTGTGATATTATTGTAACTTACACACAACATCAATGTTTACCTATAGAAACAGTTGTGTGAAAACTAGAGAGGAGCGAATTTCATATTTTGAATTTCGTTCACGCTTCGTTTGTTGGTAAAAGGTGAAATGCGTTATGGATTCCGTTACCACGGACCATAACCCAATTCTATGACGGAATGCATAACGGAATGCCTTGAGAGGCATTCCGTTATTCATTCCGTCATAATAGAAGTCTATGGGCTGCAAAACGGATCCGTCCCTTTTCTGTTATGCAGGGAGGACTCTGCATTCCGTTATGCATTCCGTCATAGAATTGCGTTATGGTCCGTGGTAACAGAGTCCATAACGCAATTCTGCTTTTACCACTGAATGAAGCGTGGACGAATTTCATAACATGAAGTTCGCTCATCTCCAGTGACAACCATGGCTTTTAACCACAGAGGGAAATGTTGAGCTCATCACAATGTCATGGCAATGTCTGATTTTACTGGATTTTCCATATGCACTCCACATTATTGCCTGTGAATTAACTATTTCATGTGCTTTTTGTACCTTGTTATTTGCACAGGTGCTCATTATGTTTGCAGGTATCTATTGCTTTAAATCACTATGCAGGTGGTTCATTTTTGTTCTGCCTTGTATTCAAAGACTATGGAAAATCATTATTTACCCTAAATAAATTTAAAGGAGTGTTTTTCCATACTGTGCGGGGACCTGACAGGCAGACAAGTAAATCTGTACATGTGCCACCAGCAGCTGGGCAAATATAGTGGAGGGATGAGCTTTCCCTGATTCCATGAATGTGTCCTCTGAAGTCATCATCCCTTTGATGTGTGTGTTTTATAGGCAAGATACATTGTCCTCCAAACCTCTTTTATCTAGGCTTTAGTGTTTGCGGTTCTCTCCCTCGTTCCAGGTTATTTGGCAAATAAGTGATAACATTACATAGATATTTTTTCGTAGAAAAACAGCAATATACGTTGGGACATTTCTGGGACCTATCCCTTGGTTAAACTTGATGGACTGATGTCTTTTTTCAACCGTATTGAACTATTTAACTATATATTTTTTTTAACTTAGCCTTCAATGTCCACTGGCCTTAGGCCTCTTTCACACGGGCGTCGCCTGTGAGGGCCGGATAGGATGTGGGTGCGTGGCGGAAAATTGTGCGATTTTTCCGTGTGAGTGCAATGCGTTTTCATGGGTTTTGCACGCGCGTGTGAAAGATTGTTTGGTACCGAGACCCAAAACCGGACTTCTTCACAGAAGTTTGGGTTTCGGGTTGAGTATTCTGTATATTTTATTATTTTCCCTTGTTACATGGTTATAAGGGAAAATAATAGCATTCTTAATACAGAATGCTTCCTAAAATGTGGCTTGAGCGGTTAAAAAAGAAAAAAAATGAACTCACCTTATCCACTTGATCGCGCAGGCGGGCATTGTCTTCTTTCTTCTCCTTTCAGGCCCCTTTGGTGACGTCAGCGCAGGTCCTGCTGAATGAAGATAGAAGGATTACGTCACCAAAGACGATGCCGGCTGCGCGATCAAGTGGATGAGATGATTTAATTTTTTTTCTTTTTTAACCCCTTAAGCCACATTTTATGAAGCATTCTGCATAAAGGGAACATAACACAGTAAATTGACTTTAATCAATTTACTCACATCTTCTTCATGTAACCATGTGTGAAAATCACATTGCATCCGCACTTGCTTGCGGATGCGATGCGATTTTCACGCAATGCATGAAAAACGCTGAATATAGAACATTGTGCGATTTTCACGGAACGCACAAGTGATGCGTGAAAATCACCGCTCATGTACATAGCCCCATTGAAGTGAATGGGTCCGGATTCAGCGCGGGTGCAATGCGTTCATGTCACGCAGTGCACCCGCACGGAATTCTCACCCCTGTATGAAAGGGGTCTTAGAGAAGCTCTGATGTGGAGCCTCATCTGTTATTGTGAACAATCAGATTCATTACATTATATTCCTAATATGATGATATTTTTGCATTTATTCCTGGGAAGCAATCTAATAACAGCAGCTCTGCCGGACGGTGTAAAAGAGCCCTTAGTCAAAGTGCAAGAAGGGGTTAAACAAGATCACTGACATCGATATGCAAATAAAAAGGTCATAGAAGAAAATATTACTGTATAGCAGATCTCCCAAATAAATGTTCTTTCGCGTAGCCCCAGCATTCATTGTGGAAAGCAGGAGCGCTCTCCTGACACGCGGGGCCCTCCGTGCTTTGCATGCATTTGCGTGGCTTCCTCTTCTGGCAGGTGATCTCTATGTACACACACAGGATACAACGGTGAATATGTGATGAGATGTACACAATGCTGATGCCATAATTGATCGTCGCTCCCCGCCTACACCTCCCCAATTTACCAATCAAAGATATCATTTCCTGGAAAGATTACGGTTTGAAGCAAAGCCAGGTTTTAATGAACACAAAAAGTATTGTGCTGAAGGTCACGAAGGATGAGCAGGGGAAGCGGGAGCTGGATATTGTGGGATGGTCTTAGATTAAAATTTAATGGGTTCAACGTCTTGTGCTGCCAAGCCCCTGCTATCCTTATTAATAACGGCGGTTCAGAACATTTTTTAAATAAAATTAGGCACATTTGGCCAGGTCCACACATTAGCCAGTTGGGCAATTCCTGTGGATGGAAATTTGTGAGTCTTTTGCAGAAGGCAGTTTCAACTTTTAGGTGACATAAAACATTTCATCACGCTGCATTTAAATATTGTTAAGGGCTGACGCACACGGCCGTGCCCGTATTGCGGAGAGCAAACACATGCGGGCACTGGGCGTGTGCACTTGAATGGGTCCACAATCCGGAAAGTCTGATGCGGAACAGAGGCACGGAACCCCACGGAAGCACTCCGTAGTGCTTCTGTCCGTGCCTCCGCAGTACTTTTTTGTGGCGCGGACGGACCCATTCAAGTTGAATGGGTCTCGATCCGTCTGCGGAATTCGCACAGATGTTGCCCGTGCATTGGGGACTGCAACTTGCGGTCCCCAATGCATGGAACGGCCAATCAACGGCCCTGTGCATGAGCCCTAAAGGAGTATTCCCTTTGCTAGGCTATGCCATCGCTTTATGAGGGTGAGGGTCTGACTTCGGATACTCCCATGATCCTGAGAACAGGGGGCGCAGCATGGGTTTAATGACGTGTTCCAGACATTTGGACAACCTCTGAGAAGAGAACTAACTGCCGCTCCATTCAATTCAATCAGGTCGACTGAAGTTCCATGACATATGACTACAGATCTCCTTGGAAGATTTCAATGTCTTATAACATACAGTGGGAATATATTAAAGAGGACATCAAAGGCACCAGGGCTGCAGCTCAGTCCTATTCACTTTGATGACCTATCCTTTGGATCGACCGTGAAGCTTTTAGTCCAGGAAAACCCATTTAAGGGGAATCTGTCACCAGCTATTTGCATAGACAAATGGTGTAGTTCTTGGGATTAAAATGCTGTCTTGATTTGCGGCTCCTTTCCCGAGTTATCATACTTTTACTTAATATGCAAATTAGGCTTTTGGTGCAATGAGGATGTCCCAAACACTATTGTTGCACCCAATCTCCATACATTTCTGTGGCTAGCAAATCCCTCACTGCTTTGTCACTGCCTGGCCATGTCAATCAAGGCAGCCAGGGACGGTCTGGCCATGGAAAAAAGCAGTGCTTGGGTGCAACAAGAGCAACGGCGATGCCGTCGTTGCACCAAAATGTCTAATTTGAATAGTAGGAACAAGTATCATAACTTGGGAACAGAGCGTCAGATCAACACAAGAAAAGCAGCATTTCTATCAGGCGCACTACACCCATGGATAACATGTGAGAGTGAATCTGGATCGCTACTATGCTTTTGATATAACAACTGATTTCTCAGCAAAATTAAGCATGGCTTCTCAGCCCAATTCATAATAAATATACCCTATGCTATGCATCAATGAGGCATTGGTATACAGTTTGATCAAAGAGCATAGGCCCACTTACCACGACAAGGTTGCCTCTTCAAGTGGGGACCTACTTTAACTTTGGCGCAGCACTGCGCGGCGACCACCGGCGCCCCAGCACTGCACCAGCAGACGGCAGCACCCCGTAGCCACACAGTGCCCTCACTGTGCCCTCACTGTGCAGCAAAGCCACCCTGGGACTACACCCATGGGTCAATGGAAACAGTTGGATAGGGAGGTCGCTGGTGACAGATTTTGTTTAAGGCCTTATTCACACGTCTGTGAGTCACGCATTATCCACAAACAGCAGAAATATCCATTCATTATAATGTGTGTATTCACAAATCTGTGTTTCAGCAGGGTCTGTCGGTCCGTGGTTTTAGCACATAAGCATGCTCCATTTTGTCCATGTTTACGGATCAATCACCCCCTTTATAGTCTATGGGTCTGTGAAAAGCACCATCCGTGTTTCGCAGATAGGAAATGCTCTGAAAATGAATTTTAAACCGTGTAGTGTCACTGGAACATGGAAGTCACATGCAGAGCAAAAAACGGACACACAGACCAAACATGGATTTTTCAAGGAAATCTTCATGAATGAATCACTGACCATCTTATCACAGATAGGCCTCATGCACACGACCGTTGTTTGTTTCCGCGTCCGTTTCGATTTTTTTCACGGATAGGATGCTTCCCCATTCATTTCAATGGGTCCGTCAAAAAATGCGGATGGTCAACCGTTTTTGTTCCGCATCCGTGGTCCGTGTTTTCATTCCGTCAAAAAAATAGTGCATGTCCTATTTTTTTCACGTTTGCGGACAAGGATAGGCATTTTTACAATGGATCTGCCATAAAAATCGGATCCGTCAAAAAAAAAAGTCCGTCATCCGTTTTTTTTGACAGACGCAAAATTTGCAGGAGGAGCGGACGCGGAGGCAGGCAACGGTCGTGTGCATGTAGCCATATCATCACGGACATAGACGTATGACTAAGGACTAATAGCAAAAGGTAAGGGGTTAGGCTTCCTATATAGCCTGCAAAGGCCCTGAAAGAGGTTTCACCATCTCAACATTTACAGTATATTGTTAGGATATGCCACAAATGCCAGAAAGATGTGGGCTTCATCTCGGAGACCTTCTCATATCTCCAGAATGGGTCACCCGAAGTGAAAAGAGAGCCATTACGCATGTGCGGCCACCTTCCATTCACTGCTAGGGGACTTCAGAAAATAACCAAAAGCTGACTCGCTACTCCTGACAGTCCTACAGCGGGGAGTTGGCCGTGCTTGTGAGGCTTGCTCTCTATTTCCTGCTATGGGACATTCGGAAATAGCCAAGTACGCTCGCTCAGCTATTTTCATAGCAGTGAATGGAGAGGATGCCGTGCATGTGCAGTGCACTCTCCTTCACTTCGGGGGCATCGTTCTGGACATAGGTAGGGTCCCAGAGGTAAACTCTTGTGGCACATCCTAGCAACATGCCATTACCGTTCAGATTGGACAAGCTCATTTTCTTCTGCACAGTTCACATGGATAGTGACATTAGTGATTCTTACATAATGTGAAGTTATGCATGCATCAATAATTAACAGTACCTCTCTGTATTGAGCTCGTTATCGGACCAGAACTGGTGTAGACTAATACTGCTCGTTGTAACTAAACATTAGCAAGGTTTTTACAATGTAAGTGAAAAATTAAAGGCTGAGTGTGCAGCACTGTAAAACCAAATAGTACCATCCAGGGACCAGAGTCAGTTATAAAGACATAATGCACGAGAGCTTTCTCCCGGGGATTTTGTGATATTGTAGCTGTTGATGGAAGCTGCTGCACTCAGAACGCAGACGTGTTATGTTTTCCAGAGGCTTTATTACTGCAGAATATAAATTTCCACCTCAGAATGCCTCTCTGCAGACCCTGCTGAGTGCACTCACATCTGCTTTCTTCCAGGACACTATCTGATCGGACAAATTTGCTATTCCTCTCTGCTAAAAGCCCCCATACACATTAGTGTCTTATTAACTGTAACCCAACAAGAGCGGTGGGCTTGGCTGACAATCTAATGTGTGTATGTGGGGGGCTCCTGATGATATGGAGGATCCTGTCCTTCAAATGTTTTGTTCTCCCAGGGGATTACGCACTGCCAGAAGTGCCTGGCAATGGCGTCCTCTTCTCCCCATTGAATACACGTACATGCTTGGCCGAAGCAAACATGCATGTATATAGGGCAGTGGTAGCCAATAGAGATGAGCGAATCAAACCCTACCTGGTGGAATTCAATCCGAATTTCAGGATCAATTCGATTCGCCGCGAAGCCGAATTTCCTAGTGCTTTGTGGAAGCGAATCGATTTAACCTGAAATAGTGTAAAAAACTAAAAAATCATACTAACCCCCTCCATTTGCTCACCGCCATCTTAATTGAAGATCCAAGCCGAAATCCCGTGTGAGTTGACATATGACGTCACCACGCTGGCCGGCGTGACAACGCATTCTTGGGCTGCACAAGATTTCGCTCCAGATCTTCAAGCCAGATGGCGGTGGCCGGCCCGTCGCAAGCAAATGGAGGAGGTAAGTATTATTTTAATTTTTTTTCTGTAAATTTCACACTGTTTTTGCTCTCAGATGCCACGATCATATATGAATGTGGCATCTGAGGGGTACAATGATGTGGAGCGGTAATATCACAGCTCCCTGTCATTGCACCCACTAATTTGTCACGAAGCAAATTTTTTTGTAAAATTCGGCAAAGTGGCCAAATGCAATTTCCCAATACTTTGTTCTAGTGGCAAACCTATGGCACATGTGCCAGATGGGGCCCTCAGAGCCCTCTCTGCAGGCGTGCGTGCAGGGCCATATTATTTGCAGGCAAGCACAGACAGGAAATCTGAGGGCCGGCCAGTCAGCTCTTTAAATGTGAGGCACAGTGACAAGTCCTCGCTGGCGGCTTGCCCCTCCTCTACTAGTTCAACGCGGACCATCGGCAATATTGCCGTGTGCAGGAAGGAGTGCTGACGTCAGCACATCAGACACTCTGCTGCGCTTCCGCCTCCCGCCCTTCCACCTACAGCCTCAGCACACGATGGACTCCTATACAGTTTGGGACCCCCCGAGTCAACATAGGTAGGCCTCAGACCTTGGACCTGTATATGGACTCCATATTATGGAGGTCCTCTATTGGAGGATGTATGTAAGAAGACTATGACCCATGTATTATACTGCCCTGTATATGAAGGATGTATGTAAGAAGACTATGACCTATGTATTATACTGCCCTGTATATGAAGGATGTATGTAAGAAGACTATGACCCATGTATTATACTGCCCTGTATATGAAGGATGTATGTAAGGAGACTATGACCTATGTATTATACTACCCTGTATATGAAGGATGTATGTAAGAAGACTATGACCTATGTATTATACTGCCCTGTATATGAAGGATGTATGTAAGAAGACTATCACCCATGTATTATACTGCCCTGTATATGAAGGATGTATGTAAGGAGACTATGACCTATGTATTATACTGCCCTGTATATGAAGGATGTATGTAAGAAGACTATGACCTATGTATTATACTGCCCTGTATATGAAGGATGTATGTAAGAAGACTATGACCCATGTATTATACTGCCCTGTATATGAAGGATGTATGTAAGGAGACTATGACCTATGTATTATACTGCCCTGTATATGAAGGATGTATGTAAGAAGACTATGACCCATGTATTATACTGCCCTGTATCTAAAGAATGTATGTAAGGAGACTATGACCTATGTATTATACTGCCCTGTATATGGAGGATGTATGTAAGGAGACTATGACACATGTATTATACTGCCCTGTATATGAATGATGTATGTAAGAAGACTATGACCCATGTATTATACTGCCCTGTATATGGAGGATGTATGTAAGAAGACTATGACCTATGTATTATACTGCCCTGTATATGAATGATGTATGTAAGAAGACTATGACCTATGTATTATACTGCCCTGTATATGAATGATGTATGTAAGGAGACTATGACACATGTATTATACTGCCCTGTATATGGAGGATGTATGTAAGAAGACTATGACCCATGTATTATACTGCCCTGTATATGGATGATGTATGTAAGGAGACTATGACCCATGTATTATACTGCCCTGTATATGAATGATGTATGTAAGGAGACTATGACCCATGTATTATACTGCCCTGTGAATGAATGATGTATGTAAGAAGACTATGACCCATGTATTATAATGCCCTGTATATGAATGATGTATGTAAGGAGACTATGACCCATGTATTATACTGCCCTGTATATGAATGATGTATGTAAGGAGACTATGACCCATGTATTATACTGCCCTGTATATGAATGATGTATGTAAGAAGACTATGACCTATGTATTATACTGCCCTGTATATGAATGATGTATGTAAGGAGACTATGACCCATGTATTATACTGCCCGTATATGGAATCCATATACAGGGAAGTATAATACATAGGTTATCGCTGCAGCCCAAATCGCTGTGTTTGTAGGCTGGTGAGGTTTGGTGCCAGGGCTGCTTTTAAGTCCCAGTCTGGCCCATGTTAATGTATGAGTTGTTTTTTCTATAAAATTTTTTAAAAAACTCAGTATTCAGGGTAAATTGCCGTGTTGGCACTTTGCGATAAATAAGTGGGTTTAGGGTTGCAGTTTCGGCACTCGGTCTCTACAAGGTTCGCCATCACTGATATAGGGGAAGAGATACTCCCGGCGACAGCTATTGAATGTGCATGGCCAGCTTAAGTAACAAATATTATCTTTGTGTTTTCTTCAAAATGAGCAATACATTCCTTTAATCAGTCTGAAAATCTAGATAATCCTAATCTCATAAATTAAGAAAAAATTAAATCATCTGATGATCCAGAAATTTCAGCGTAAATTTTATCATTCTTGTACGCTAGTGTTCTGCATACAAAAATGACGAAGTATGGCGCAAGTGCCGGTTTGCACCAAAATTTGCTACTGTTTTTGCACCACTCTTGTCACTTTAAAGAAATGCGTAGGGCATGGGTGGGTTACCCACGGCTGAACACATTTACCACGATGTGCACCAGAAAACCGACGCGTATTACACCTGAAATCTATGCCAGCTCCCTTCCTTGCATAGATGTTGTTTTCTGGTGAACAGAGCGCCCGATAATATGACAGAATTATTACCTCTTAATAAATCTGGTGCCTCATACCCACGTAAGAAATGAGAGTGTTAACACATTTCCCCCACAGACTCAAGTCATCAGCTCAGAGACACAAAGAATCAAGGGGCACTCCATACTAGAGAGGATCTGAAATGTCCACTAAAGGGGCAAGTCTGACAGTCCCACAACTCCAGGTCCCATGTGTGTTGGGAAACAAGTAGTCTGCTACTTCCTCCCAGCTCACCATTATATGTGCATATATTATATGTAATTTGTGCCCACAAAGCACTGCCATTGAGTTTGCAAATAATACCACCATACAATGCCTGAATAGTGGAGCCGTTATTGGAACCCGCTGATCTAGGGCAGAGCCACACTGTGATCTTTGGCTGCACAATGTGTCAAGGCTAAAGTCCCATATATCACCAGCCAATGGGTTATACTGACGAGCAAAAGGGTAACAATGTTTTGAACTTTTGACTTTCAGGCTCCATATCCCACCATCTATTACAGCTTTGAATGTGAGACTCCCATCATTTTATAGACAATCATCTTGGCTATCTCATACATAAACTGGACTGTAATTGGGAGCTCCCATAGAAAATGTTACCACCCTCTAAAACCAGCCCTGGTGCCAATTTATAGGAATGTCATTGTGCTAAGACGTTCAAGGTATCATCAGGTGGTAATTTTAATATTTGGCTCACAGGGAGTTCCAAAAAGCTAAAGTCATCTTCACTGTTCCGCAGGGGCAGACTGGGAACAAGTTGATCCTGGAAAAACCTTAAAAGTGGCTCCATGTTGCACGTCACCCCCATGTTGTACGTGGCTTCGGTTCTTCTGCTCCCCTCTGCGCTGGCATCAACATCTATCAACAGCTGTGACCTGCTCACCTTGTGTCATGTGTGACCAGAGCGGGAGCTACACGGACCAAATCCAGCAGCGGGGACCAGGTGAGTATCATCAACTGTCGGGGTCTGCCACATCTGGAGGTCTGATTTACACTAGTATTTTTTTTGTTTGTTTTTGAGAATCTACTTAATGCAGTGTAAAATCCTTTAAATAAATCGTTGATGCCACAAGACTGAAACTTATAACGGGAGAATTATATAAGAAAATAAGTAGATGATCATGGGATGTAGGAGTATATAGAACAAGCATACAGTACTGACCTATATTCATACTCGGGAACTATTTTTGGCTGAGTGAGTCACAATACATTCGCAGATAAAGGATCCCCTCATAATATTACTTCATTATTTTTCTCTTCAACAGTTATCAGATTTTGACAAGTACGCAGTCACATCACTGTATCCTATACTGATTTTTAGTGTAAGGTCATACACCTCTTCTCATCAATGCCCCGTTTGCCTCCCATACAGCCTCAGCAGCCATTTCTTAAAGTGTACCTCCTGTCTCATAACATTTACAGGTAAATTACAGTAAATCTGGCCATGTACACCGTGAACCTTTTATTCATGTAGGGTTGGCAGATCCTGGCAGCAGTCTGTGTAATTCTTCACCGAGCACCCCATGACAAGCAATCCTCAGTCAAGGAACTTCTTTGTGGATATTGATGCCAAGGAGGTAGATCTACAAATTTAAAGGCATTGACCATGAAGATTGACTTTTTTCTTTATTCCATCCTCACCTCGCCAGACCTGTGAAGGGAACTATACTTACCTGCTCCCAACTGCTTGGTTCTGACCCGACTCCGAGGATACCGGGCATGCTTTACTGCACTTCTAGACCCTGCATACAAACCTCCTACAGAGATGGAGTCAAGTGTGCCCCTGCAGCCAGTGACTGGTCTCAGCAATGACGTGTCCCCAAGTGGCATGTGATCCGGCAGTGAAGGCAGCTCAGGACCCTTGGGGCAAGTAGGGGAGTAAGTAAGTATAGTTGCCTTCACAGGTTTGGCATGGTGTTTTGTTTTTTGTTTTTTTTCAATTATGAATCTGTGTCTAACCTCAGGACATGGTCACACCAGGAAAAGTGGAAGCTTTTGAAGAAGGCTTAGATGAATTCTTAGAATTAAATAACATAAGGTAGAATTCAGGCTTCTCACTCTTCTTTCCTAAATTCTACTCCTCCTCCATCCTCTGGTTGAACTTTTTTCAGGCATACTATGTAACTCCTAAGTATTACTTATACAGGATGGAGAGTAACATGCTTTTTATACCTTATAATAGTTAATATTACACCCCCCAAACATTCCCCCAGGTGCCCATTAAATATATATAATGGGGAACAAGATGTAGGCTGAAGGATATAGCACTGGTCAATACTTTTTATGACCAGGAGGCTGCTCGACACAACAGATATCTGTAGAACTAAGCAGGTTTGAAAATCATTCATGATCATGTACAGTGCTGAACTCATGATCTCAATCCATATTATGTATCACGTCTCCTACGTACTACGTCTCAGAGCTACAAGGCAAGACTGCCAACCTCTGAGCCATTTTAAAGGCGGGTATACACATTGGACAAACTAGGGACAATTTCGGCAAGACCACCCAAGTATCTACTGCGCATGAGGATGTTCTGGCTTCCTCCCGAGGGCATATGTTGGGGAAAGATACATTGGGCACGTTGGATATTAAAAAGCTTGATCCTTTATTGTCAGTCAATCGGGTGCATCAGCATTCTGTGTCATGGCCTCTGCTATGTGAACTGACAAACTGCAGGCAGCCATATTGATAGAAACTCCGTTTCATCCATACACCCATGTTGTCATCAGCTACATCGCTATGAAACCATAGTGCCAGATAGTTGTGCCATTCTTATAGTGATCCGTGGCTCCCTTGCAGATAAAATGAGATTTTTTTTAAAACATGGAAATAGCATTGCGCAAATCGAATGAATCGAAAGTGGACTTCGTTCCAAATTTAAGGGAGAAGTCGATTCGCCACAAACCGAATTTTCTCGTGCTTGGTGGTAACGAATCAATTTTGCCTGAAATGACAGTAAAAAAAAAAAAATCATACTCATCTCATCAATTTAAGAACGAAGAGGCCGCTGCGGCCATCTTAATTTAAGATCCCACTCGAAACCATGTCCGCCAGCGTGGTGACGTCATCATGCACCGTGCAAGATTTTGCACGGGATCTTCAATGAAAATGGCTGCGGAGGCCTCTTTTTCCGCTGAAATGGATAAGGTGAGATTTTTCTTTTTTTAAACAATTAACTCCTGCAAGCCCTAATTCTTTATCTCAGATGCCGCAATCAGTGATGAATGCGGCATCTAAGGGGTTTACCGCAAGCAGCTGAATCAACGTTTTGTAAACTTCGCTCATCTGTACATGCAAATAATGGCATTAGCACAATAAGGGTGCATCATTGCACAGAAGCTACATCCTATTCACTGCCCAGCCCCTCCCTAGGACTGCAGATTGACAGGGCCAGGTGTGATTACATAACTATTCAATAGTCCGAAGTAGGGGCTGGGCAAGGAATGAAGCTTTTGTGCAATGACAGCAATGCTGCCGCCCCCATTATTCTAAAGACAACATTTCATATTTTAAAAAAGCAGATTTTATCTGCGAAGGAAGAGCGCATCATAGGGAGAACCATCAAACAGAAACAAGAGGAGCTAGATAAGGAGCTTCTCATCTGATGGTCTTGCGCCAACGGTGCAACAACCCACAGAGTGAAACAGAACACAGAACATGGACTCCACCCGGATTATACACAGAAGAGAAGGAGAAGATCGGGAGTATCGCAGCAGCGCAACCAAGGTATACAGTAGGGATTTCACTGGTTTGCAGAAGATACTTTATTTAAAGTTGCACTGTCTCCTTTATCAGGCAAATAAAAACGTCACGAAGGGGCTGGTGTGGCCCCAAAACGCATTGCTAGGACAACTTTAACTAAAGTATCTTCTACAAACCAGTAAAATCTCCACTGTAGGTTGCACTGCTGCAATACTCCGATCTTCTTTTCCTCTTCAGATTTTATCTGCAGGGGAGTCATGGATTCGGGTGAGCTAAGCCTATGTGGCGCTATGCTTATTTGCATAGTGATGCTGCTGATGACACAAAGTCACATTTTTATGTTTAACATATTTTTAAAGAAGTTTTAGTGATGTTATTTTTAATTCTTCATGTCAATATCTATAATTAAACAAAAACCATAAAAGCCTGCAGTTTCCCCACTGGCCACTAAGCCTAATAATAGAGGCCACTTCTTCGTCTGTACAGATCACTTTACTGCAGTTATCTGCTTATCTATACACAGAGGTGATATCATTATAGGCAGGATTAGAATGACAGATAGGACAGGAGCCACTATTCACAATAGGTGATGTCCCAGCTTGTCTATTCTTTCCTTGTACAATGACCTCAAGTCACAGAGCTGCCTAGAAAACTCTCCTATAGAAGTCACTGAGGTCATCTCCTGACCACTGTGTCTATGTCCCGTGGTGCTGCCGTAATGCTTTGTAAGTGCTGTTAAGAACAGCTCAGGCAAGATGGCCGCCCCCATAATCATATTCAGGAAATAGAATAAAAAAATCTGTAATCAGAAAATAAAAACAGATTAGAAAAAAAAGTAGTGTTAAGCCTCATTTACACGTCCATGTCTGTGCCTAAATCCGTGAAAAGGTGGTCGGTGATGCCTCCATGAAGATGTCCATGATGGATCCATGTTGGGTCCGTGTTTTTTAGCTGTCCGTGTGCCATCCATGTTTCACTGACCCTGCACAGCTGAAAAGTAATTTTCAAAACATCTCTTCCTAATGATTCATGAAACACGGATGAAACACGGATGTGTTGCATCCCTGTTTTTCACGGACAAATAGACTATAATGGGCATGATGGATCCATAAAAACTGACAAAATAGAGCATGCATCCATGCTAAAAAGACGGACCATGGTAAAAATCTGATGCGTGAATGAGTACATGTGCTGTCTGTGGAGAACACATACAGCACACGTACGTGGAACATTGGTGTGTGAATGAGGCTTTACTCTCTGGTTTTAAGTGGCAGAAAAAAAGTTTTGGTGACACGTTTCCTTTAAAGGCATTTCTAAAACCTTTGCAAACCTTGCAATAGGCCATCAATATCAGATTAGTGGAGACCAACTCCTGGCATTCCCACCAATCAGCTGACTGAAGGAACAGCGTTGCGCCCCGTGACTGCTTACCAGGCACAGTTCTGTAAGTTTTGTAGTTGCCATGCCCAGCACTGCAGCTCTCTGCACTTGTTAATGGGACCGAGAATACCTGTCCAAAAAAAACCTCTTACATCCATTTTTAGTATTCAAAGTGATATTTATTTACAATTATTATTGCTTAATTTTATTTGATTATTTTTTAGACAGTGAATCGGGAGAGACATTTGTGTAGTTCTTTTGTGTGTTTTGTCTATACCAGCACGACAATCACAATGACATGGTTATCCAAATGCAAATGGGGCTCCTTTCTTACACAAGGTAAGCCCAATGCTTGCTCAAATTCCAGAGAATAAAAATGGAGAATAAACTAATGATTTTGCTTATCTCTCCTGAATAATAAGCGAGGCCTATAACCGGAGTTTCCGAAACAGCAGTTTCATTATTTATTCATGTTGTGATCAAGAAGAAATGAACTTGTTCTTCATGTGAAGGATGACCTACTTTTTGAGACATGTGTTGGATCCAGGAGTACTGTACCACACAATGTCTAGTTAATAAAGTGGAAGTTTATCATTTTCCATTTACAAAATGTAAGGGTTTTTGGGTGGGTAACTGGAGGACTTATCCTTAAGATAAATCATCATTATCAGATCAGCAGGGATCATTCCCCCCAACCACCACAACACACACACACCAGGCACCAAAAATACACAGCGCCGTACACTGTGTAGTGGCCATGCTTAGTTACTGCAGCCCTGCATCGGGGTGTGTTACAGTGTATATAATTCACCATATACAGTTAGGTCTATATATATTTGGACACTGACACAAATTGTGTTTTATTTACCTGTTTACTAAAACATATTCAAGTTATAGTCATATAATGGACATGGACATAAAGTCCAGGCTTTTACCTTTGAGTTGAGGGTATCCACATTAAAACTGGATGAAGGGTTTAGGAGTTTCAGCTCCTTTACATGTGGCACCCTGTTTTTAAAGGGACCAAAAGTCATTGGACAATTGACTCCGAGGCTGTTTCATGGGCAGGTGTGGGCAATTCCTTCATTTTTTTCATTCTCAATTAAGCACATAAAAGGCCTGGAGTTGATTTGAGGTGTGGTGCTTACATTTTGAAGATTTTTCTAAGAAGTAAACATGCGTTCAAAGGAGCTCACCATGCAGGTAAAACAGACAATCCTTCATCTGCGAAAACAGAAAAAACCCATCCGAGAAATTGTTACACTATTAGGAGTGGTAAAATCTACAGTCTGGTACATCCTGAGAAAGAAAGAAAGCACTGGAGACCTCAACAATGCAAAAAGACCTGGATGCCCACGGAAGACAACAGTGGTGGATGATCGCAGAATAATTACCATGTTGAAGAGAAACCCCTTCACAACAGCCACCAAGTGACCACCACTCTCCAGGATATAGGCGTACCAATATCCAAATCTACCATAAAGAGAAGACTGCATGAAAGTAAATACAGAAGGTTCACTGCGTGATGCAAGCCACTCATAAGCCTCAGGAATAAGAAAGCTAGATTGGACTTTCCCTAAAAAAAATCTTAAAAAACCAGCACACTTCTGGAAGAACATTCTTTGGACAGATGAAACCAAGATCAACCATGGTACAGCTCATGATCCAAAGCATATCACATCATCTGTAAACCACGGCAGAGGCAGTGTGATGGCAGTGTGATGGCTTGGGCATGCATGGCTGCCGGTGTCACTGGCCCTAGGGTTTATTGATGATGTGACACAGGACAGAAGCAGCCGGATGAATTCTGGGATTTTCAGAGACATACTGTGCGCTCAAATCCAGCCAAATGCAGCCAAACTGATTGATCGGCGTTTCATAATACAGATGGACAATGACCCAAAACATAAAGCCAAAGCAACTCAGGAGTTTATTAAAGCAAAGAAGTGGAATATTCTTGAATGGCCGAGTCACCGGATCTGAACCCAATAGAACATATAACTTGTTAAAGACTAAACTTCAGACAGAAAGGCCACAAACAAACAGAAACTGAAAACCGCTGCAGTAAAGGCCGGGCCGAGCATTAAAGAGGAGGAAACACAGCGTCTGGTGATGTCCATCACTTCAAGACTTCAGGCAGTCATTGCCAACAAAGGGTTTTCAACCAAGTATTAGATATTAGCATTTTATTTACAATTATTTTAATTTTTCCAATGACTTTTGAGCCCCTGAAATATAGGGATTGCATTTAAAAAAATGCTTTAGTTCCTCACATTGTTATGCAATCATTTTGTTCAACCCAGTGAATTAAAGCTGAAAGTCTGAACTTCAACTGCATCTGAACTGTTTTGTTCAAAACTGTGGTAGTGTACAGAACAAAAATTAGAAAAAATGTTGTCTCTGTCCAAATAGATATGGACCTAACTGTATATCTAGAGAATAAACTGTGTCTTAAAGAGGACCTGTCACCGCTCCTGACATGCCTGTTTTAATAGCCTCATGCATTCCCCATGTAATAACAATCCTGGGGCATCTTTTCTTATGGCTCTGTGTTGTTCCATTCCTTTATTATTTCTACTAGAAGTTATGAATGAATTGCTAGCAGTCTGCAGTAAGGGTACAGAGGGGAGGTAACCGTTGGTGGGTGTATCTACACAGTCTGACAATGGCAGCACTGATTGGATAGAGTCAGACTTTGCAGGTGCTATACAGATACATTTTATTGACTAATATATCTCATTGGATATGCAACAGTTTTAATTACAAACAATTACAAAAGTATTCAGATCCCAGTG
>CM065595.1:137835764-138023264 GCA_033119425.1 Bufotes viridis | reverse complement strand
CACAGGAGAACCTCCGCTGATCTAGTCCTCCAGGACGACTAACTGCAAGTACTGCTCCGGTTGGAGCTTGCTCCTTAACGTCGCAGCTCTCTGTTGGAGCCTGGACTGTCCGGCATAACACTGCTAACCAGATACGGCACTCAATAGAGACTAACCAATTCTAATCTTGTTAAGTTCACCTGTATGCAGGTTATGAAGGAATAACCTTGCGTACTCGTCCATATTACTCTGGCTGTGATGTATGGGGACTCAAACTCGCCGTTGAGATTGTGAGTGACGCCTGAGCCCCAAACTGAGAAGCCTAACTCCAAATACATCTCCGCAGTTGCGATCCAGACACCATAGGTCCATATAGGCGTTACAGTATATTGGTACCTTTAAGATTATGGATCCAGCGGAGCTTGCCAGACATCTTGTCACCCTGTCCCAGAGGGTGGAGACACTTACCACCTCCATGCAGGATTTACAGGTTGAAAACCAGAGATTGCGCACTCTGATAAACCAAAACCCAGCTGCTGGGCACCCCGTGAAGCCCCTGAACCCAAGGTCTGCGTTCCTGATCCTTTCTGTGGCGACAGGAGGACTTTCAGACAATTTGTAAGTTCTTGCCGCTTGATGTTCGACCTGAGGCCACGTACGTACCCCACCGACCGTGTTAAAGTGCTCACACTTATATCATACCTTAAAGGGGAACCCAGAGCCTGGGCTGAAACATATCTAGAAGAAGAGGATGAGGTGTTAGATTCCTTCCCCAGGTTCATGGAGGCCATGGCTCTTCTCTATGAGGATGCAGGCAAACAATTGACAGCAGAGACCGCCATACGTGGACTCAAACAAGGCCGCAGACCCGTAGAGGACTATATTGCAGAATTCAAACGGTGGGCACGTGAAACTGAATGGAACGACATCAGTCTCCGTAACCAGTTCCGTCTCGGTCTCTCGGAAGCTCTAAAGGATGAGATCGCCCGAGATGAGTTACCCCGCACTCTGGACCAGCTCATCCAGCGGGCAGTGACCATCGACCGCAGACTCCGGGAAAGGAGAGCGGAACGCCTATACACCCCTCTCTTAGTCCCCAATAGAGCCAGATCCCCACCAAGGGACGAGCCAATGGAAGTGGGAACCATGAGGGGACCACTCTCTCAAGCAGAGAAAGCCCGTAGACGTACTCAGCATTTGTGCCTATACTGTGCTGCCTCCAATCATGTGGTTGAAACATGCCCAGCAGTCAAGAAGAAGACTGAAGGTAGTGATCTCCACATTTGTAAATTATCACCCACTCCAGGCAAGAGCAGTTCATACATATACGTTTCTCTCGTTTTACAGTGGGATCTCGAGAGGATCACCGTTAAGGCCATGGTGGATACAGGAGCCTGTGGCAACTTTATTGACCTACACCTTGTAAAACTCAATAAAATACCCCATATAGTGAAGCATAACCCTATGTCTGTGAGTTTTCTAGATGGATCCACATCTTCCTCAGGGCCTATTACTCACCAGACCCAGCCACTCCTGGTGACTTGTGGAGAGGGGCACACTGAATACATTTCTTTTGATGTCCTCCCCTCCCCTTATTTCCGGTGGTGTTGGGTCTTCCCTGGGTTACCCTTCATCAACCAACAATCCTCTGGTCAAGGGGAGATACAGTTGCAATCAACCTACTGCGGCGAGACTTGTTATCCGGTCATCCCGGTTATGCAAGTTTCTCCACAGGGGTTACCTCCGCATCTCCACGAATTCTCTGATGTTTTTAGCAAACGTGGGGCGGACAATCTCCCTCCACACAGGCCGTATGACTGCCCGATAGATCTTGTCCAGGGAAGTCCCATCCCTACCGGACGGATTTACCCTCTTTCCCAACCCGAATTAAACCATCTAAAGGAGTATCTAGATGAAAACCTAACCAAGGGGTTCATTAGACCCTCCACGTCCCCCGCTAGTGCTGGGATGTTCTTTGTGAGGAATAAGGATGGGGCCTACGACCCATAATTGATTATCGTGCACTTAATAAAATTACCATAAAAACCGTTACCCACTCCCACTCATACCTGAATTGATCGAGAGATTACAAACCTCTCGGATCTACACTAAACTAGACCTTAGAGGTGCTTACAACCTCATTAGGATGCGAGAGGGTGATGAGTGGAAGACAGCCTTCAAGACCAGATATGGGTTGTTTGAGTACACCGTGATGCCCTTCGGGTTATGTAACGCTCCCGCAACTTTTCAGCATTTCATCAATGACATCTTTAGAGATCTGTTGGATGTCTGCGTTGTCATATACCTCGATGACATTCTCGTGTACTCGGACAACTCCATGGATCATAAAAAACATCTCCGGTGGGTGTTAACCCGCCTTCGGGCTCACTCCTTATATGCTAAGATGGAAAAATGCGTCTTTGAACAGTCATCCATCTCCTTTCTGGGATACACCATCTCCCCAGAAGGGATTCAGATGGATCCATCCAAGGTCGACTGTATCCTAGAGTGGTCTGTCCCACGCACCCGCAAAGCTTTACAAAGATTCTTAGGGTTCTCAAATTACTATAGAAAGTTCATAAAGAACTTCTCTGCAATCGTAAAACCCCTAACACAATTAACAAGTTCCAAAGTCCCCTACATCTGGACTAAAGAGGCCCAGGAAGCCTTTGTCGCCTTGAAACAAAGATATACGTCAGCTCCTATTCTCCAATTGCCCAACCCAGAATTTCATTTTGTTCTAGAGGTCGATGCCTCCACTCTCGCCATTGGGGCTGTACTGTCACAACAGCAGTCTCATCTAAACCCACTACACCCAATAGCTTACTTCTCCCGAACTCTGAGTACTGCGGAAAGGAATTACCCTATTGGAGAGAAGGAATTACTCGCCATTAAAGATGCCTTGGGAAATTGGAGGCATCTCTTAGAAGGTGCCAAACACCCCATTATGATCTTTACGGATCATCGCAATTTACAATTCCTCAGGACATGTAAGACTCTCTCGGCACGTCAAGTACGTTGGAGTCTCTTTTTTGACCGTTTTGATTTCCACATCTCATTTAGGCCTGGAGCCAGAAATGCAAAAGCGAGTGCACTCTCCCGTATGAATGAAGAAAATTCCAATCCAGTTCAATCTGCACTTTTACTCCCTCCAACTCGGTTCCTTGGTCTAACAACCAATCTCACAGAGCTATTGAAACAGGATGGTACTATGGATAGTTCCCCTATTCCTCCTGGGTTAGTTCAGAACAACGAGGGTTTTTTTTTTAAGGAATGCAAACTGTATGTGCCTTGGGAGGTGGTGTCACTCGATTTTATAGTTGACCTACCTCGCTCAGATGGTCATAATACCATCATGGTCACTGTCGATCTACTAACCAAGATGGCCCATTTTACTCCGTTAAGAAAGTTACCCACAGCTAAAGAAACGGCTCACGCATTTTTAGGGCAAATCCTCCGACTACACGGCTTACCTTCCAGAATTATCTCTGATAGAGGCAGCCAATTTGTCTCCAAATTTTGGAAGGATTTATGTAAGTCACTTCAGATCGACCATAGACTATCAACGGCTTACCATCCCCAGACTAATGGCCAAACAGAGCGGGTAAACCAATGTTTGGAACAATATATTAGATGCTACTGTACTCATCTCCAAGACGATTGGTTCAAGTTACTACCCTTTGCTGAGTTTGCACACAACAATGCTACTAATGCATCTACTCAACATTCTCCGTTTTATGCTAACTACGGGTTTCACCCCACTGCGTTGCCTTCGTTCGCCACAACTGGTGAAGTGCCTGCAGTAGAAAACTATCTTGTTCGCCTAAAGGAAATCTTCCAAAGTCTACGAGCTAACATCAAAGATGCCCAGGAACGGCAGAAAAAACATTACGATATCCACCGCTCTGTTCCCCCTACGTGCCAAATAGGTGATGAAGTTTGGTTATCTACAAAAACCTCCGCCTTAATATACCCGCTAAGAAACTAGGGGCGACGGTATGTTGGTCCGTTCCCTATTGAGAAGATCCTAAACCAAAACTCAGTACGACTCACTCTTCCTCCTGAATGGAAAATCCATCCTTCTTTCCATGTGTCGCTACTCAAACCTTTCAAACCCAACCAGCTTCCTTTCAGAACACCTCTCCCTGCTCCTTCGGTCGAGGTGCAGGGAGAGATGGAATACGAAGTTGATAAGATAATAGATTCCCGGAGGAGAGGAACATCTCTACAGTATCTTATTCGTTGGAAAGGATATGGTTCATCTGAGGATTCCTGGGAGGATTCGCTGGATGTGCATGCCCCCCGTTTAACCCGTCTCTTTCATCATAGGCACCCCGAGCGTCCTGCTCCAGGTTGGAACCCCTGAGGTGTTCCTTTTTGAGGGGATACTGTAATGCCGCTATGGGTTCTCTTCTGCTCGGCGGCGGCTTCCTTGCGTTCCACTGTGGAGCGCGGAAGTCGTTGCTCTTGTTGCGTGCGCCTGCGTTCCACGCTGGAACGCGGAAGTCGTTTCTGTGGAGCCGCTGCTCCTCCCCACACCTGGCGCTATTTAAGCGTGTCGGGGAGGCAACATGGCGTACCACTATCGTGGGTTGAACGCCTGAACCTCCCCGACCCGTACCCCGCTGGATACCACGCTACCTCGGCAGAGCTGTGTCAGCAGGCCGCTACACAGGAGAACCTCCGCTGATCTAGTCCTCCAGGACGACTAACTGCAAGTACTGCTCCGGTTGGAGCTTGCTCCTTAACGTCGCAGCTCTCTGTTGGAGCCTGGACTGTCCGGCATAACACTGCTAACCTGATACGGCACTCAATAGAGACTAACCAATTCTAATCTTGTTAAGTTCACCTGTACGCAGGTTATGAAGGAATAACCTTCGCGTACTCGTCCATATTACTCTGGCTGTGATGTATGGGGACTCAAACTCGCCGTTGAGATTGTGAGTGACGCCTGAGCCCCAAACTGAGAAGCCTAACTCCAAATACATCTCCGCAGTTGCGATCCAGACACCATAGGTCCATATAGGCGTTACAGTTTCATTTATCATTTGTGTAGAGGTCGGGTGCCTCTTCATAACTTTGGCAGATCCACCGCCAGCGCAAGGGGTTATTAAGAATGGCGTCTAAAACGCCAGTCCTAATAAATGACCCCCATAGTGATAAGGAAGGTTAACAGGAGTGGGTGATCACTCAGGTGTAAAGTTCTAGACAGAGATGGCCGTTCCTCTAGAACAGAGACTCGACTCACATTCTTAGGTTCTCCTTCCCATGTGTGGAATCCGCTGCGTGAAAGAGAGCCAAGCCCCGCTCTGGACAGCAGAGACACGGAGCATTAACATGATTGATAATGCTCCGTGCCTCTCTGATCTTTTTACTACAAAATCACACTGACAACTTTATCTCACCTTTATCATTCATGAATTAATAGCAGTTTACAGTGAAGGTCCAGATGGGTGTTACCAGTTGGGGGTATATCCTTGCACAGTATGACACTATCCAATCAGTGCTGCCAGTGCAGGGAAACACAACCAACTGGTAACATCCACCTTCACTGCAAAATGCTGGCAATTCATTCATAACTTCTAGCAGGAATAATAGAGGAATGACACAACATGCAGTTTTACGAACAGATGCTGCAGAACTGTTATTACATGGGGAATGCAAGTAGCTGCTATAACAGACATGTTAGGGGCAGTGATAGGTACTATTTAATCAGCAAAAAATGGAACATTAAGGGGCACATTACGGCTCCATATAAGCTGGGTGTTGCACTGCGTCCTCCTAGGTCAGTGATGGCTCCATTAATTTCTATGGAGTTCTGAGAACAGCCGAGCAACTGTGCATCTTGGGAGTTGTAGTTTTACCACCACAGGTGGAGTGCTGGAGGTTAGCTATCACAGTCCTAGGGCACCCATAGGTGTCAATGATCTCCAGTGGGTCACATACTGTTTATCATGCAGGACCCAAGAGAAAATAAAAATGCGTCACATTCAATTAGACCTGGAATTACTGGGAATACATACATCCATGTGCACAGGGCCTATAATAAACAATTTTGGGGTTAATTTCTGAGGTTTTCCAATGATCAGCGAGGAAAAAGTAGGACCTCACTGACATCTTGTCATACACAATATAGTTCGGTGCAGTTTTCTATGACGGACACAACGGGAATGGCAGCAGCTTAGAAAGCCACCTGATAACCTGAGTCATGCTGCTTCCTGCCAGCAGAATGTGATAACATGCGTCGTCCATATGCTCCTGTGCCCCGGGGACGACGCGTGGCAGGAGATGGCGGAGTAATGAAGAGCATTTTGAATTAATAAGAATGAAAACGGAATTTCTTGCCGTTAAAGAACTTTAGTTCCTGTCTTTATAAAAATCAGTGAATGAAAATCTTGTAAACTCCCGGGTATAATGAATTTCCCAGAATATACAGAACTAATCCCCACTTGTCTTGTTAGAATAAAAAATACCGTCAAACAGAATTTCTTCGGTCACATAGCTATATATAAAAGCAAATGTATCTAGGTCAGCTGTGTGACTAAGGCTGCCCCAAAGGGGCTGTCACCCAGCTTTCCTACATTCCTGAACAGCAAAACCGCCAGGGATACATCCCCTGTCCGATCTGCCATTTAAAGGGGTTGTGCAAGAATGAGGGGAGAGGTTGGCTTGGCTTTACCTGTAGAGACTACTTACCTGCTTCCTTGCGCTGGCTCCCCGCTCCTTCCCCTCCTAGCCTGCAATGCTCCGCTGGGCTTTGACGCTGCCTGCAGCCAATCAGTGCCTGTGGCCAGGCTTGGACTGGCCCACCGGGGAGCCGTGGCAATCCTCAGTGGGCTCCCAAACCAGCAAGTGAGCTTCCTTGCTTAGAAGCTGTCTGCAATAAGCTCCGCCTACCTGCAATTCATCCTAAATGAGAAGGAGGGATCCACACCAGCGTTGATTCATGGGAAGTTTTGTGTAATCGGCACTCCTGGTCAGAGTAAGGCTGTTTCCACATGATCTGATTTTCATAAAACTGCGGCCAAAAAAAACTAGGCATTTTGCCGCAATTTTATGCAAATTAGATCATGTGGAAACAGCCTTACTCTGACCAGGAGTGCCGATTGGACTAAAACCTGTCAGTCAATGGCACTGACAGGATCTCCTCCAATGAGGCAGCTCTACTAGAAGGACTGCTGCCTGTGTGATCAGTCTGGAGCCCTGCTGCTGCGAGGGGGAGGAGTCTGGCTCAGGACCTGGGGACACAACAAGCAACACAGAGGGCCATGAAGTGAGAAAGGAATGTACATGTATTGTAATTGGTTTAAAAAAGTGCCTGCATGCATGACAGTGTGTGTATGTAAGGGTGCCTGCATGTATGACAGTGTGTATGTATGAGTACCTGCATGTATGACAGTGTGTGTATGTAAGAGTGCCTGCATGTATGACAGTGTTAAGGAAGGGTTGAAATATATGCATGTATATTTATATATGCATAGGCATGCATGTGTAATATACATGTTGTGGGGAGTCGCTCTGGTAGATAGCGGTGCGGGTGCAGTACAGAGGCAAAAGGAGTCCAGTAAGTGCAGCAAACAGTGTTTAATTCACACTTGCACAACATAAACAGCATACAGTCACTTGGGGTTAATTCACACCCAGCAGAAAAACGTGAGGCAAAACAAAAAGTCAAATACAGGTTCCAGTCACCTGGGAGGTTTAGGTGCGGATTCACACCTGGCTGTCAGTCCAGCCGCAAGACAGTCGACGTCAGGCTTCCAGGCCGTCTGCACTCCTCCTTGCTGGGCTCTTGCTTCCAGCCCCGAGAACTCCCAAATTCAAATGATTCCACAGCCAACAGCAGCTCCAGGACATTCACACCACCTGCTGGTGCTGGCTGTGTTTTTAAACCCAGCCCAAAACCAGGACTGGGTCGTGGGGAGCAGCCACCCACCCTACACTTTAGCTGCTCCCGGTAAGAGCCGGCCCGGATCGGCTTTGCAGCCATGCTATTTAACAACTATGTCAGTAGCACTAGCTGCTGCTGACATCAACAAAAACGGCTCTTACCTCACCGAGGCTATGAACCTCGGTGACACATACCTGCCATCCACGACGGCACCCTGCACCTTACCACATACCCCCCTTTGTTCAACCCTGAGGGGTGGACACATGTGAGGCAGTGGACGCGGGAAAGGGCATCTGCATTACCCTGCAAGCGGCCTGCCCTATGTTCTACTGAAAACTTGAAATTTTGTAAGGAAAGGAACCACCTGGTGACCCGAGCATTCCTCTCCTTGGCCTGGCTCATCCACTTGAGAGGGAATGGTCGGTCACCAGACGGAACCTCCTCCCTAACAGGTAATAGCGGAGAGACTCTAGTGCCCACTTGATGGCCAGGCACTCTCTCTCCACTATACTGTACCTGGTCTCGGCTGGGGTGAGTTTGCGACTCAGGAAAACCACGGGATGCTCCTCCCCATTGATTTCCTGAGAGAGTACAGCCCCGAGGCCCACTTCAGAGGCATCGGTCTGTACCACAAATTCTCTCTTGAAGTCGGGCGTCACCAAAACCAGGGACCCACACAGGGCCGACTTCAGAGCAGAGAAAGCCTCCTCCGCCTTCTCACTCCAGCTAACCTTCCCAGACCTTCGCCCCTTCAACAGGTCTGTCAACGGCGCTGCTATTGTGGCAAAGTGGGGCACAAACCGCATGTAGTACCCTACAATTCCCAAGAAGGACTTTACCTGCCTGGCAGTGACCGGTCGGGGCCAGTTACGTATGGCTTCTACTTTAGTTACCTGCGGCTTGATGACTCCCCGCCCAATTACATATCCCAGGTATTTGGTCTCTTCCAACCCAATCGCACACTTCTTTGGATTGGCGGTTAGACCAGCTTTCCTCAGGCCATCCACTACCGCCTGCACTTTGGGCAAATGGCTTTCCCAGTCGGTGCTGTGGATGATTACATCATCTAAGTAGGCCGAGCGTACCGACGATGAGGTCGCAGTACTATATCCATTAACCTTTGGAAGGTGGCGGGGCGCCATGCAGGCCAAAGGGTAACACCTTGTAATGATACAGGCCCTGCGAGGTAACAAAACGGTTTTTCCTTGGCCGCCTCCGTTAAGGGTACTTGCCAGTATCCTTTAGTGAGGTCTAGCACAGAAAAATAACGGGCTTGCCCTAAATTCTCAACAAGCTCGTCTACCCGGGGCATGGGATACGCATCGAACTTGGACACTTCATTTAACTTGCGAAAATCGTTGCAGAACCGCAACGTCCCATCCGGCTTAGGTATTAGAACTATGGGACTGGCCCACTCACTTTTCGACTCCTCAATGACATCAAGCTTCAACATTAATTGCACTTCCTCCGCGATGGCCCGTCGCCGAGCCTCGGGTACCCGGTATGGTTTTAACCGGATCTTGGCCTGAGGCTCAGTGACGATGTCATGTTGGATGAGAGACGTGCGACCAGGGAGGTCCGAGAACACATCCGTGTTCCGACTGATGAACTCCTGACTTCCTGAACTTGTTTGGAAGACAGGCTGTCTGCAATTTTACCGTGGCTACAGCTTCGCAGGCCTCGAACTGTGGGGCTGGACCCTTCTCACCCAGAAGCCCTGGCCGGGGCTGTTGTCGTCGGTCGTGTTCCTATCCTTCCACGGCTTTAGTAAATTCACGTGGTACACCTGCTCCGGCTTGCGCCGCCCTGGCTGGTGTACCTTGTAATTTACTTCCCTACCTTCTCAATCACCTCATAGGGGCCCTGCCACCTAGCTAGGAACTTGCTGTCAAGGGTGGGTACCAGAACCAAAACCCGATCTCCTGGATTGAAGTCCCGTACCCTAGCCTGACGATTATACACCCTACTCTGGGCTTGTTGCGCTGCCTCCATATGCTCCCGGACCAGCGGCAACACCCTCTCCATCCGTTCCTGCATCTGGGTGACATACTCAATGACACTTTTGTGGGGGACAGGCTGTTGTTCCCACGCTTCCTTGGCGATATCCAACAGGCCCCGAGGGTGTCTGCCATAAAGCAGTTCGAAGGGCGAGAACCCAGTAGAGGCCTGGGGCACCTCTCGCACTGCGAACATGAGATAGGGCAGAAGCAGATCCCAGTCCTTCCCATCTCTAGACACCACCCTTTTTAACATATTTTTTAAAGTTTGGTTAAACCTTTCGACAAGACCGTCCGTTTGCGGATGGTAAACGGACGTCCGCAATTGCTTTATGCGCAATAATTTACACAGTTCCCTCATAACTTTGGACATAAAAGGGGTCCCTTAGTCTGTCAGAACCTCTTTTGGCAGGCCCACACGGGAAAACATTTCCATTAACTCTTTGGCAATGAGCTTAGCTGAGGTATGTCGCAGAGGCACCGCCTCCGGATATCGAGTGGCATAGTCGATGACTACCAGAATGTGTTGGTGGCCCCTGGCAGACTTTGGTACAGGCCCAATTAGATCCATAGCGATTCGCTCAAACGGGACCTCAATAATTGGAAGAGGTACCAGAGGACTACGGAAATGTGGCTGGGGGCTATTTATCTGACAGGTGGGACAGGACTTACAATAATTTTCTACCTTCTTGAACACACTGGGCCAATAAAACCGCTGCAGTATGCGGTCCTGCGTTTTATGCCACCCCAGGTGTCCCCCAAGAACATGTTGGTGGGCAAGCTCCATGACCAGCTTGCGATACGCTGTGGGCACCACCAACTGTTCAACAGGCTCACCTCGGATTTGGTTCACCCGATACAACATATCCTGAAGAACAATGAATCGCGGAAACATTAATTCAGCCCCAGGTTTCTGGGGTTTACCATCAATTATTACGACACTTTCCCAGGCCCTGGTTAGGGTTTGGTCCCGGTGTTGTGCGGTCCCAAAATTTTTCCCGGAGACATTGAGGTCTGCCAACTCAGGTCCCGGTGGCAAGTCCTCCGTGTCTCCCACCATTACACTCAGTGGGGTTGTCTCCCCCTCTACCGCTGGAGCAGTGGTCACCCTTACCGCTGGCCCTTCAGACTCGGGCTCCCAGGGTTCTGGCCTTCCAGTGGTATCAGGCCACTCTCCTAGGGTCACCCCTGTCTCGGGTCCGTCAGACAGTTTTATCGCCGGCCACAGTGCCGGGAAACCTGGGAAGTCCCTCCCAAGTATCAGTTCATGTGGGAGTTTAATAGCGACAGCCAGCTCGTGGGTCCACTTACCAGCCGCTGTGGACAAAGTCACTAGTGCAGTGGGGTAGTCTTTTAGGTCTCCGTGGATGCACAGGACCCCGATTTTACGGCCGGTATACTCCGCCGGCCGTACCAGGGCAGCCCTTACCAGGGAGACTAGACTCCCGGAGTCCAGCAGGGCCACCGCCAGAGAATCTCCCACCTCTACCTGACACAGGTGGTTATTGTCCTGCACCTCACGGGTGCCAGTTGCGCACAGCTTCCGTGCATACAGGGAGTGGCGACCCCCGTAGTTCACATCCATCGGCTCATCCCGATGCGGACAGTCGGCCCTGATGTGGCCTGGCTCCTGACACCTCCAGCATACCACGGGAGGCGGATCCGCAGGGGGTACATTCCGTGCAGGCCTCTCTGTCGCCCCTGCAATTCATTTATTTTTTTGCCATGCGACTTGTATGGCTGCCAGTCCAATGAATGCGTTTTACTTGCACCGTACTCCCTATATTGTTTACACAGACGTGACCGCTTGTCCGTACGAGTGGCTCAGTCCCATTCAGATAAATGCCCCTCTAAGGGCTTATTCACATGTCCATGTCCATTTTGTGGATGCAAAAACTTGGACCTTCCGCATCCGAGTTTTGCATCCACAAAGTTCAGGACACGTCTCCGCGTTTTTTCACTGTGGTTGATCCACTGGAACTTTTTTTTTCCAAGCTTTTTATCAATCTTCTACGAATTGGATCAGTTAAAAAAAAAAAACATTGGATTGCACAGTTGGCGTTTTTCCCAGATCTATTGAATGAGCACATTCTGTCTGCAAAGCGAACCAAAGTAGTGCCTGCTCCCGTGGTTTTCCTGTGGACCAGTAGTCTGTGGAAAAAACAGGATGTCTGAACAGACATATAGAGTTCAATGTAACCGTGTGTTGTCCGTGCAGCATACGGGCATGAACCACTGCCGTGTGAGAAGCCCCTACAGACGAGCTGATCCGTGGCCTCCAATGACTTTAATGTGTGTATTCACACCTCAGTGGTTTTTCATGGACCATGGAAGCATGTCCTATTTTTGTCTGTGTTTACGGATCCCTCACACACATTGTAGTCTATGGGTCGGCGAAAAACCACAGACACAACATGGCTGCGAGCTTTGGTCGGTAGTTTTTACGGATCATTGCTGGAAAACACTCTGGAAACCAATTTTCAGCCTAGCAGTGTCCGTGGAATATGGAGGACACAAGAAGAGCAAAAAATGGACACACGGACCTAACCTGGATTCTTCACAGATGAACTACAGACCGTCTTGTCACGGATGTCATCATGGACACCTCAAAGAGGCCTTATGGAAAATCAGGACACTGTGCTGCCCAGTGGGCTTCACAGAGGTCACACCCCCACCAATGGTAGAAAACCACGGCGTGGGTAAAGAAAAGACAGATTCCCTGTAACATCTGATAACATCACTGTCCAGTAGACGCAGGACGCGGGGTTTCATCTTACACATAACGTAACCCACTTACGGATGCTCTGCAATATTTTCATAACTGTTGTGTGGGAGCGCGGGTCGATGCGCTGTCAGCGCACCGTCTGCTCGCGTCTTGGCAGGTGCCCGTGTTGATAGATGTTTTCTCTGCCTTGAATCAATTTCTGCAGCTCTCGGGGCAGACGCCACTGCAACCCCACCCACGCCACAATCTTTCTAGTTCTAGATGCTACCCTCAGCCATACGGGAGCGTAGGAACTTCTTCCCATTGTGTTTCGGGAAGCTGTCGCCATTTACTTCCAGCACTGCTATTGATCTGGTTACCGTGGCAACCCTCCTTCCAATCCATTGTATCACTTCCTTTCGGCGGTGATACATTCCTCGTCTATTGATCCTTTGCACAATCCAGGCACGAAGGCGTTAAAAAAGACTAAGGCTACAATGAATCCCCTGCAGGGTTGGCGTTGCCCTGCACAATGGATCTTTTTTTCCTGTTTTTAACCCCGTCATTCCTGGACGGTTCGCACGGAAGCTTGGTCTACTTGGTTAAAGATTCATGCTCTGCAGCAGCGCTTTTCTGAGGCTGTGCCTGGTGCATACACTAACGACAATGTAAATGGGAGGGGGGCCGGGGATAGACATATCTGGCTCTGCACTGCCAGTGAGGGCTGATGACATTGCTCCGTGCTATTTTTGGGAAAGGAACAGTCAGAAAGCCATCATCAATGACCTCTATGGGGAGCAGATGTCTGCTAGAAACACAGTCACCCGGACGTCTTCTGCACCCCAACGCTTGTCTGTCCTGCCCTTGAAATCAGCCCAGAGCTGATACCCTTGTGTGGATGGTCATACACACAAACCTATTCAGGAGCCATATGGAATAAGCATAGTCTATGGCGGGGATTAGCAACCTTCCACACTCCAGCTGCTGTGAAACTACAACTCCCAGCATGCATATTGCTCGGCTGTTCTTGTTTCTCCCATAGAAGAGAATGGAGCATGCTGGGAGTTGTAGTTTCAGAACAGCTGGATTGGAGAGGGTGCTGATCCCTGCTCTATGGGCTTGTGCTGTATACTTATACAGTCTGTATAAGGGCTCATTCACATGACCGTCTGTATTTTGCAGTCTGGAAAATGTGGATCTGCAAAAGAGATGGATGCACACTTTTTTTGTGTGTGGGGGGGGGGGGGGGCATTGTAAGAATGCCTATTTTGGGAATAGGTCATGTTCTATCTGTGGGGCTGCGGAACGGACATATGGATGCAGACAGAGCCTGTATTGTTTGCGGACCCATTGAAATGAATGGGTCCACATCCGATCTGCATAAAAATTGCGGAGCAAAAATACGGTAGTGTGAACAGTCCATCAGAATCCACGTTTCCCCCCACGGTAGTCGATACAGGCCTGCAAATTTACATCCGTAATACGGCGTGCATGCGAGTGCTGCATTTTCTATTGACCATGGCGATGGAATGCAGGATCAATGCGAAGTCATACAGAGCGCCATACCGGTGCCACGAGTCCACGGAGGTGCAGGGATGGCGCCTGCAGCTCATACGGCCTCGCGGTGACTTCCTTCCCCGATGGACACTGCTGTGAACGCAGATGATACGGGCTCATAATAACCACGATATGTGAGGGTCTCCGAGAACAGATGGCGAACACGTATCAGCCCCTTCTGTTCCAAAATGAGGAGTGGCGGAGGCATGAACAAGCACCAGGAGGAGGGGGCGCTGGATTGTAATTTTGGCTAGCACACCCCTCTCCACTGTGCACGTCACCTACAATGATGAGAGTAATAAACTTCCATAAGGTGAACTGATAAAAGAAGTGAGCAGTTCTCCTTTAAATATCTGCACAGGGTGTGTTCATGGCTGCAGGTACCACATACTGGTGCTGAGGGCAGTGCCAGGCTGCCATGGGCACAGCAGCATCCTGCCCTGGGACCGTGTCACAGCCCCCCACCCCACCCAGCATTAGTCACAGCTTTCTCCAGCAGCCCCTCCCGGCAGTAGAGATCCCACGGGCTTTAAGGATGCTGACTCGGTGCCAGAAACCCAGCCCGTGTTATCTGCAAGAGGGCGGGGTAACCTAATGCAGCACTGGCACAGTCTGCACACAGTCCGGGCTCCCGCAGGACGGGGAAGCCACTGCGCATCTGCGCTACGCCTGGGCAATAGCACCATCTACCGGCGGCTGCCGGGACTGACCTGGAATGAACAGGGGGAATAGTTTGGCCTCAAGTTTTCTTTCTACTTTTTTTTTTTATCTCAACTGCTTTTTCATTCACACGTAGATTTTTTTAATGTATTTGTGGCTTGTAATTTTTTTTTTGTCTGCTAGCATTTTTGTGGTCAAACATTTTTTCCTTGCTTTCAGGAAACAACTGGTGCTAATATTTATTTTTTCTCTTGTAGCATTTTTGTGGTCACACAATTTCTACATGCTTTCCCCCCAAAAAAAATGGTGCTAAAAATTTTAGATTTTTTTTCTGGTAGCATTTTTGTGGGCACACATTTTCTACATGCTTTCAGGGGGAAAAAATGGTGGTAACTATTTTTGTCTAGTAGCATTTTTGTCTTCAAAAAATTTTTTCTTGCTTTCAGGAAAAAAAATGATGCTAAATTTTATTTTATTTTTTCTCTTGTAGCACATTTGTGGTTACCACAATTTCTACATGCTTTCACGAAAAAAAAATGGTGCTACAAATTAATTTTTTTTTTCTGGTAGCATTTTTGTGGGCACACATTTTCTACATGCTTTTAGGGGGGGAAATGGTGCTAAAAATAGTTTTTTTTTCCTCTGGTAGCATTTCTGATCCCTGCTCTGTGGGCTTGTGCTGTATATTTATACAGTCCTGTTTCCTTATGCAGTCTGTATAAGGGCAAATTCACATGCCCGTCTGTATTTTGCATTCTGCAAAATGCACATCTGCAAAAAAGACGGATGACGTCCGTGTTGCACCCTTTTTTTTCTTTCACACATACTTTTTTTATGTTCTTTTGATTTGTGATTTTTTTTCTGGTAGCATTTTTGTGGTCACGCATATTCTACATGCTTTCAAGGAAAATGGTGCTAAAAATTTCTGGTAGCATTTTTGTGGTCACAAATTTTCTACATTTTCAGCAAATAAATAAAAATGGTGCAACCAGATGTTCGCTAAAAACTGCTCATTTTTGTGGTGTTTTTTTTCCTCACTTTTAGTGCCTTTTTTGTTACTATGGTGTTTATTCACAGCGCTGGATGCTCAATTTGTTGAAGGCTTTTTTTTTCTCTTTCTCTAAGGCCTTATGCACACGGCCGTTGCACACGGATGCGGACCCATTCACCTGAATTTGTCCGCAATCCGGGAGATGCGGTGGGTAACGGAGGCACGGATCGGAAGTCCACTGAAGCACTACTGAACTTGTTAAAAGGGTCTGGATCCGTCGCGGCTGCCGCACGGATGGGTCCAGCGCATTGGGGACCGCAAATTACGGTCCCCAATGCACGGAACGGCCACACAATGGCCATGTGCATGAGGCCTAAAACAAGCACTGCAACTTCTTCAAACTCTGATCAGCAGTGGTATAAGGAGTCGGACCCCCACCGATCAGATATTGATGAGCTATCCTGAGGAAAAGTCATCAATATTGTACTCATCGAGAAATCCTTTACGCTGGGTTCACACTTGAGCGTATTTGATACGCGCGTATTACAGTGCGTTTTGGAAATAGGAAACGCGCGTCATACGCGCGTTCGTGACTCTGGAGACCAATTAAAAAAAGGCATATCTACACTTAACGTGCGAAAAACGCGCTTAAAACGCGTGTTTTACGTGCATTTTATGCGCGGCCCCATTGAAGTCTATGGGTGCAAACGCGCGACAAAACGCCCCAAAGAAGCTCAAGAACTTTTTTGAGCGTAGGGCGTTTTACAGCGCGTTCAAACGCGCTGTAAAACGCTCAAGTGAGAACCAGGGCCATAGAGAAGCATTGGTTTTCATGTGTTGAGCGTTTTACAGCGCGTTTGAATGCGCTGTAAAACGCTCAGGTGTGAACTGAGGGTTAAGCAATTTTTTGCAGAAAAACAGCCATTCAGCCAAATGTCTTTTAAAAACAGCCATTGTTACTAGAGATGATAAAATTTCATATTTTGAAATCCGTTCACACTTCGTTTTGTGGTAAAAGGTGAATTGCGTTATGAATTCCGTTACCATGGACCATAACGCAATTCTGTGACGGAATGCATGACGGAAGGCCTTTAGAGGCATTCTGTTATTCATTCCATCATAATAGAAGTCTATGGGCTGAAAAACGGATCCGTGCCGTTTCCGTTATGCAGGGGACGACTCTCCTGCATAACGGAAATGGGGCGGATCTGTTTTGCCGCCCATAGACTTCTATTATGATGGAATGAATAACGTTATGCATTCCATCATAGAATTGAGTTATAGTCCATGGTAACGGAATTCATAACGTAATTCATCTTTTACCACAAAACGAAGTGTGAACGGATTTAAAAATATGAAATTAGCTCATCTGTAATTGTCTAATGTCAAGTTTTTTGTTTGTTTTTTATGCCATGGATGCTAAAAAGTGTTCCAATTTGATAAAAATAAAAAAATTATAAAGAAAAAAAATATGTCCAGCGTTTCAAAGTTCACATCTGGAGTTGACATTTTTGTAACAAAAAAAAAAAAAATGCAAATGTCAAAAACATCATAAAGTCTATGGGGAGATTCATCATGAGGGGATTTTTTAAAGTCAGTGTGGCAGGAGTCTGCCATGCCGAAATCTGCGCCAGATTTATAAAAGTTAGCGTTATGCTTGATAAATTTGTTGCATTTAGCACTTCTGTCTTGAGATGTTGATCTGCTTTCTAGAGCTAATCTTTACTAAAGTAAGGCCTCATGCACGCAACCATATGTATTTTGCGGTCCGCAAAATTACGGATACCGATCGTGTGCATTCCGTCTTTTGGGGAACGGAACAGCTGACCCCTAATAGAACAGTCCTAAGCTTGTCCATAATGCGGACAATAATAGGACATGTTCTATATTTTGTGGAACGGAAATACGGACATACGGTAACGGAATGCACACAGACTAACTTCGTTTTTTTCTGCAGGCCCATTGAAATTAATGGTTCCGCATACGGTCTTAAAAAAAAAATAACGGGCATGGAAAGAAAATATGTTTGTGTGCATGAGCCCTAAGACTGAGACAATTCCTGCAACTTTTCAAAGGTTGTAGTCGATAAGTCTATTTTGTGATTCTTTGGATCCACAATTTCGAAAAGCAGGGCTTGATAAATATCCCCAATGTGTGAATACCGGCTGAGGAAGTCTATAGGAAAATGGCTGAAAAAATGGCATGTACAGAGCGTGCTGCATTAAAAAAAAATAATAATAAAAATTTTACAAACACAATCAAATAAAATAATAAAAATGCATTGCTTGCAGTTTCAGAATTCTTTGGGGACTTACAGCAAATGCCTGCCGTGTTTTCAGACAAAATAAGGGGCAAAAAAGGCAGGAAAAATGTTACACAAAAAAGGCTATGTGTGACAATATCCTAAGGCCTCTTTCACACGGGCATCATGTTTGACGCCCGGATAAGAGGCGGGTGTGTTGCGGGAATATGTGCGTTTTTTCCGCGCGGGTGCAAACGTTTGTAATGCGTTTTGCACGTGCGTGAGAAAAATCGCCATGTTTGGTACCCAACCCGAAGCCGGACTTCATCACTGAAGTCTGGTTTCGGGTATTCTGGAGAATTTATTATTTTCCCTTATAACATGGTTATAAGGGGAAATAATAGCATTCTTAATAAAGAATGCTTAGTAAAATGAAGATGAAGGGGTTAAAAATAATAAAAGTTAACTTACCTTAGCCACTTGATCGCGTAGTTGCGATCTGTCCTCTCTTTCCCAGCATCAGCTAAGAACTAAAGGACCTGTGATGACGTCATATCACATGGTCCAATCACATGGTCCAATCACATGGTCCATCTTACCATGGTGATGTGACGTCATCACAGGTCCTTTAGATCTTAGCTGATGCTGGGAAAGAGAGGACAGATCGCAACTACGCGATCAAGTGGCTAAGGTAAGTTAACTTTTATTATTTTTAACCCCTTCCACTTCATTTTACTATGCATTCTTTATTAAGAATGCTATTATTTCCCCTTATAACCATATTATAAGGGAAAATAATAGAGATCGGGTCCCGTTGCTAAGCAACCATGCGGGAAAATCACAACGCATCCGCACTTGCTTGCGGATGCTTGCGATTTTCCCGCAGTCCCATTCACTTCTATGGGGCCTGCGTTGCGTGAAAAACGCACAATATAGAGCATGCTGCGATTTTCACGCAACGCAGAAGTGATGCGTGAAAATCACCGCTCATGTGCACAGCCCCATAGAAATGATTGGGTCCGGATTTAGTGCGGGTGCAATGCGTCCTCCTCACGCATTGCACCCGCGCGGAAAACTCGCCCGTGTGAAAGGGGCCTAAGGTTTGTTCTGGCATTTCTTTACCACTAAAAAAGCTAAAATAGTACATGCTTTTTAAACGCTTTTTTTTTCTGTGACATTTTATTTATTCATACATGTGAGACAAGCATTTTTTTCAGGTGTTTTTCCCCTGAAAAAAATACACTGCCATTGAAAAAAATGGCACTATGGAAAAAAAACGCATGTTTGTACTGCTTTCCATTATTTAAAAAAAGAAGCAAAAGCTGCAAAATACATATATAAAATTATGTGCAGATCTAGCTCAGGCTACATTCACATGACGGATGTTAAAAATGGATAAACTGGCAGTTTTTAATGTCCATTTTGCATCAGTTTTTCAAACGTTAAAAGAAATGAAAATATTTTTTTTAAACCCCAACCCCTGCAGTGCCCTCAGAATATATTATGTCCCACCACAGAGCCCTCAGTATAAATAATACCCCTCTGTAGTCCCCCCAATATAAATAATGCCCACCATATTGCCCCCAGTATCTATAATTGCACCCCCTAGTGCCATAAGTGTCTATAATGCCACTCTGTATATAAAATGTCCCCATAGTGCCCCTGTGTATAAAATGTCCCCATAGTGCCCCCTGTATATAAAATTCCCCCATAGTGCCCCCTGTATATAAAATGTCATCATAGTGCCCCCTGTATATAAAATGCCCCCTGTATATAAAATGTCATCATAGTGTCTCCTGTATATAAAATGTCCCGATAGTGCCCCCTGTATATAAATTGTCATCATAGCGCCCCCTGTATATAAATTGTCATCATAGCGCCCCCTGTATATAAATTGTCATCATAGTGCCCCCTGTAGATAAAATGCTACCATAGTGCCATAAGTGTCTATAATGCCACTCTGTATATAAAATGCCCCCCATAGTGTCTCTGTATATAAAATGTCCTCATAGTGCCCCCTATATGTAAAATGCCCCAATAGTGGCCCCTGTATATAAAATGTCATCATAATGCCCCTGTATATATTCCCCAATAGTGCCCCCTGTAGATAAAATGCCTCCATAGTGCCCCTGTATACAAAATTCCCCCATAGTGCCCTCTGTACATAAAATGCCCCCATAGTGACCCTGTATATAAAATTCCACCATATCTATAATGCCCTAGACCCCACATTCCCCCCACACACACACGGACCGCAAAAAACGGAACGGTCGTGTGCATGAGGCCTTATACTGAACATATTTCAGGTAGAGGTGAGGGAGCGTAACAAAATGAAGGACAATGTGCCGTATCACGTGTTTCACGCTACTGTTTTTTTTAATAATGGATCCGCCCCAGCATAGAAAGGCCCTGCCAGACTGTTTCCATGTCTCAGTTGTGATACTGAGGATGAAGTTACCTGAATATCCAAATTTTGAGAGGATCTCTTTAGGGTTGTCTGACTCCCGACCTAAAGTTGACTGGATGAGGAGTAGTCTGTGTATGAAAGGGGGAATTGGAGTCAGTCTCTACGAGACGGAGATCATGGAGGAAGCCTTTCAAAGGCCCCTTTCACACGAGTGTGTCCGGATTAGGTCCGGATGGGTTGCGGATGCGTTCAGTGAAAACTGTGCGATTTTACAGGCAAAGCCATTCAGTTTTGTCTGCGATTGCGTTCAGTTGTTTAGTTTTTCAGCACGGGTGCAATGCGTTTTGATGCGTTTTTCACGTGCGTGATAAAAAACTGAAGGTTTACATACAAACAACATCTCCTAGCAACCATCAATTAAAAACGCAAAGCACCCGCACTTGCTTGCGGATGCAATGAGTTTTTCACGAAGCCCCATTCACTTCTATGGGGCCAGAGCTGCGTGAAAAACGCAAAATATAGAACATGCTGCGATTTTCACGCAACGCAGAAGTGATGCGTGAAAAAAAACACTCATGTACACAGCCCCATTGAAATGAATGGGTGCGAATTCAGTGCAGATGCTGTGCCTTCACATCATGCATTGCACCTGCGCAGAAAACTCGCTCGTGTGAAAGGGGCCAAAGAGATAAGGGCACAGAGAAAGGTCTGTGTAACAGAGGGATATCTGTCCATTCTAGTCACAGCCATCCCGCTAGAATGAGTGTAATGGAGCCTAGGGTGAGTAATACACTGATTTACAGCAGTAATCCTTTCTCTTCCCTAGACCACCAGGGACACTGACATTAACCTTTTTCTTAGCCTAGACTACCAGGAACACTGACATTAACATTTTTCTTGGCCTAGACCACCAGGGACGCTGACATTAACCTTTTTCTTGGCCTAGACCACCAGGGATGCTGACAATAAACCCTTAAGTATTCTATAGCACCAGAATTAGAAAGTGTAACCCTTTTACTGCCCTAGACTTCAGGGATGTTACCATAAACCCATTAAAGGGGTTTTCCGGGAGTTTTATACTGATGATTTATCCTCAGGATAGGTCGTCAGTATCTGATCGTTGGCGGTCTGACACCTGGGACCCCTGCTGATCAGCTGTTTGAGAAGGCTGCGGCACTCAGCTTACCCTAGGCCGAGTGACGTCACATTTATCGGTCACGTGGCCAAAGTGCGTCTCAGCCCCATAGAAGTAAATGGGGCCGAGCTGCAATACCAAGCACAACCACTATACAATGTACAGCGCTGTGCTAAGTGAGCATGGAGAAGGCTGCAATGTTCACAGAAGCGCCGATTCCTTCTCAAATAGCTGATCATCGGGGGTCCCAGGTGGACAGTTGCTAGGGCGTGTCTGTCTCTGGCTAAGAAGACAGGAAGACAGGGGGGCGGTCCTTCACACTGCATGCCTGCATTAGGCTTCAGAGTGAGAGGGCGTGTCTTTCAGTAATCCTATCTGATTGGCTAGCAGGGAGTGGTTGGCTACAGCAAGTGTGTATGGGACGTGAGGGAAAGCAGGTTTGGCCTCAGAGAACTGGCAGAGGAGCCATCTTGAGAAGGTCCTAATATTGTAAATGTTTGAACAGCCGTAACTAAGGGAAAAACTCAAGGAAGACAGTGGTATGTGAAGAAACAAAAGATTGCTTTATGCATAATGCTGCTGCAGCAGTAACATATGCTAAAATAGTTTTTTTTTACTTATGAAAACATGACAGTTACCATTTAAATGTCACATTTTGGCTGTGCAAATGTTCACAAGCAGGGGCGTAGCTATAGGGGGTGCAGAGATAGCAGTTGCCTGAAGGGACCCAAAGACCCTTGTAGAGCATAAGAGCATAAGAAGACAATGGTATTATAGAAAGTGCATGCTGGTCAAGTTACACCTCTGGCTAGAGGGAAGGGGTTAGGTCAAAAATTTGGCGTGGGGGGGGGGGGGGAGCTGTTGTGCTGTTTTAATTTTTGCCTCAGGCAGCACGAAGGCTATGTGCTTCCCTGCCACTGGCTACAAAGCACTGAGGGAAGGGGGTCCAAGCTGAATTCTTGCACCTGGGCCCATGAACCTTTAGCTACGCCCCTGGTCACAAGTATGTATAGACCACCAGCCTCCAGGTCTACTTTGGGGCTACTTTTAATTCATCCCAGGGCCACAGAAATATTACAGAACACAGGTTATTATATCACACTGCCTTCTTATACTTGACTATATTAACAGTTAATGGAGAATATTGATTATACAACAAACTGCCTGTAATTATTAGTCACTGAATATCTTTATGACTATAAGCATTAATAACCTTAATTCCCAAAACAGGAAGTTCTTAAAGGAACCCGTTAAATTTACAGCCCATAGCAACCAATCACAACACAGCTTACATTTTTTAAGACCTCTACAATCACTGCTATGGAACTGCCGGATATAGCTTGGCTATTTTCTAAACTCTTGCATCCCTGGATCTGATTGAAGCTGTTATGGCACCAGACGGGGTTACAAGCAGAGTGTACCTGGCATGCATGCTGCACCTGCGCTCCCTGGATTTTGTGTGGCTGTCATGGCCCATAACAGGTAGGAACTAGTGTTAGGGACCACTCATAGAGGTGACCTTGACGTGGTGAGTGGCTTATTACACTTTGGCCAAAATATACACTAATGCCTCACTCAACATCCAGCATAGAGGCAGGGCGGGTGCTAGTTGCAGAGTGCCATTGCATTTTTCTGATATTAGAAGATTATCATTTGTCCAAATATTTTAGGCAAGAGAGTAAAGCAACCCCTTTATTTTTTTTATGGAGTCTGTGCCTGGCATTGCCTAAGACCTAAGAATTGACCACCAATTTTGTAGCCCTGGAAAGCCCCTTTAAACTCCTGCTATGTGCCATATTTTCAGCAGTACCAACTGTAGTACCCCAGACTAGTGTTGAGCGCGAATATTCGAATAGCGAATTTTTTTAGCGAATATCGGCACTTCGCTAATTCGCGAATATTTCGAATATAGCACTATAAATTCGCTATTTCGAATATTCGTTTTTTTTTTGTTTTTTTAGTTATATTTTTTTCTTTCCCTCTTCCCAACAGTAGTTCTTACCTGTCCTGAGGATTCCTGGCTTCCTGGCTGCTCTAGTCAGTGCCCATTGCCGCTTCTGCCGACTTCCGTGCTCATGGAGCGTCCCCATCCATGGGAACGTCTCCATATACTAAAATGTACTGTCGGATTTGAGGAATTACGTTGAAATCGCAATGCGATTAATTCAAGTTATATTAATCGCATTGCGATTTCAACTTAGAGCTGGGTTTATAATGGGTCAGCTTGCTAGAATGAACGAAGTTAACGAATATGGAATATAGCAGCACTGCTAAGTTGAATTCGCAATGCGATTAATTTAACTTAAAGTAATCGCATTGCGATTTCAACTTAGCACTGCTAGTGCCACTGCTATATTCCATACATATTCGTTAATTCTAGCCTATGTAAGATAGCAGTGCTAAGTTGAAATCGCAATGCGATTACTTCAAGTTAAATTAATCGCATTGCGAATTCAACTTAGCAGTGCTGCTATATTCCATATTCGTTAACTTCGTTCATTGAATCGTTAACTTCGTTCATTCTAGCAAGCTGACCCATTATAAACCCAGCTCTAAGTTGAAATCGCAATGCGATTAATATAACTTGAATTAATCGCATTGCGATTTCAACGTAATTCCTCAAATCCGACAGTACATTTTAGTATATGGAGATGTTCCCATGGTGATGGGGACGCTCCATGAGCAAGGAACTTTATGGTTGGCTTGGTAGAATTAGCGAATAGCGAATATGACGAATGTATTCGTCATATTCCTCAAAACGAAGATAACGAGTATTCTACATCTTCGTTTAGCAACCTATTCGTCAACCTCGCTAATTCTAGCAATCAAATAGGAAGGTTGACTATAGAGACAGCTGTGTTAAATTCGCTATGCGATTTTTTTATTTTTTTAATAGAATAATTATATTACTTGATATAATTATTATAATTATTCTATTTATTAAAAAAAATATATAAATAATCGCATAGCGAATTAAACACAGTTGTCTCTATAGTCAACCTTCCTATTTGATTGCTAGAATTAGCGAGTTGACGAATAGGTTGCTAAACGAAGATGTAGAATACTCGTTATCTTCGTTTTGAGGAATATGACGAATACATTCGTCATATCCGTCATCTTCGCTATAATTCTAGATATGAAACCAATAGGAAAGTAGCCTTAAGTTAAAATCGCAATACGCGATTATTTAAATCGCATATTAATCGCGGTAACTAGAATAATGACGAATATTCGATTTCGACGAATATGAAACGAATATTCATTCGAATATTCGCGAATTTCGTCAAAATCGAATATGGCACCTGCCGCTCATCACTACCCCAGACCTGGAGGTACTACAATTGTATAGTTTTGTATTGTTATGTATTTTGTATTGTGTTACATGGCCATAGTTACCAGAAGGTTTATGGATGGCAAGAGTTAGCAAGAGGGTTAACCACCCTGTTCCTCCCCTCTTGGTAGGAGTGGGCTGATCCTGCTTCCTGCCAGGAAAGTGACTTTCCTGTGAGGACATAGTGTGGAGAGGAAGCACGCGTCAGAGCTCCAGCTCCTGGAAAATATTCCCCAGAGACATCAATTATTATTCTGCCTCAAGTGAAGTCTTGAGAAGCTAGCGAGCAGAGTGAACTGTTACAATCAGCATCCACAGACACTGCTGCAAGGTGAGGGACTATGGCAAAGACACCCATCAGCAGATTACCACTAGTCTAATGCTACACAACATTGTTTCACTCCCCAAAAAAATTGGAGTAAGGGCTTGTTCACACGAACGTAGCTTGTTTTGCTGTTGGCAAATTGCGGATCTGCAAAACACGGATGTCGCCACGTGCCATTTGCATAACGGACGGCCTTTTATAAAACTACCTATTCTTGTCCGCAAAACGGACAAGAATAGGACATGATTTATAATTTTTGCGGGGCCACTGAATAGAGCAACGGATGCGGACAGCACACGGAGTGCTGCCCGCATCTTTTGTGGCCCCATTGAAGTGAATGTGTCTGCACTCGAGCCGCACAAAAATGCGGCTCGGATGCGGAACCAAACCACAATCATGTGAATGAGCCCTAAAAGTGATCAAAAACTCACCAGCACTCCCCCCAAAAATGGTATTAATGAAAACTGCAGATCACTCCAAAAACAATGAGCCCTCACACAGCTCCACAGATATAACTATTAAAAGTTATGGGGGTCAGAATATGGCGATGAAAAGGAAAAGTAATTTCCAGTTTTAATTTTTTCAGTATTAAAACACAAGAAAAACTATATAAATGTGGTATCATTCAAATCATACAGAGAATAAAGTTAATAGGACAATTTTTGTCATTTAAAAGTTAAAAGTAAGTGGTTGCCAAGAACCAGCATTACAATCATTGCAGACTGGGCCTGGAAAAGAGTCACGGCCACCTGAGAAGAGTCCTGGTTATTCATGAATTCCTGCTCTCCTGCCCACCTGCTGATGACTGACAGGCTTCTACCTAGTTTTCTCCCTTTCTCTTTAGGAGAGAACCGTCAATCATCAGCAGATGGTCGGGGAGAGCAGGAGATTAGGAATAACCAGGACTCTTCTCAGGTAGATTTGACTCTTTTCAAGGCCTGTGCTACAATGATTATGATGCTGGTTCTTAGCAGCCACTTACTTTTATCTCATGAGTGACACACCGCTGAAATCAGCATTTCTGTCACTATTTTATGCTGCCCTCAGTGAGGTCAGCATAAAGTTGATGACAGGTCACCTTTGTAGAGTCTTAATACTTGTATTAGATTTCTAATGGCTATTGAAAGAGGTGAAATGTCGCCCTCTTGTGTCCATTTTGGGTATGCCACTTAACATTTAAATTGAGTTTTTTCATGTAACTTTCCACATTTAAATGCTGAATATTTTTACAAGTAACTCTGCTATTCTTACTTTCTACAGTAATCATTATTTATTTATTAATAATTAATAATTATTTATTAATATATTAATAATTATTATTAAATATCTTTGTATTTCTAATTCACAGATACTCTTTTGGGGTATTTCACATGTCCCTGACAAATATCTTGATGAAGTCACCAAGGTCGTGGCTCACCTGAGATTGCACAAGCTATTTCATCCCTTGCTATGGAACTTTAAAGAAAATGCACCATGTTTCCAGTATGGGCGCTTCACTCTGCTCATTCTAGCGACTGGTAGGGGTCTCAGCACTCAGACTCCCACCGATCAAAACCTCTGATATGTTGCTGCGATATTTCAAATGTTTTTTGAAAAGTCAGTGACACTTTAAGTGCACCGATGGGGGACCCAAGCTACTCTGCACCCTTGCTTCCTCTGCTAGCCCCTCTCTCATACCTGATTGACAGGGCCAGATATACTGTAGTCATCTCTCCTGGCCCTGTCAATCAAGGAAAGGGAGGGACTGGTAGAGGAAGCAGTAAGAGCAAGGGTGCACAGAGTGGTTTGGGTCCACCTTTGGTGCACTTAACTGCTCATTTTCATATGCATTAGAAGTACTTTTTTTCCAGAATGAAGCAACAGATTGCTAAGTGAAAGTTCAGATGAGCTAGTTCTACAAGACATTGGGGAAATTTATCAAGACTGGCATACTCATACACCAGTCTTGATCTCCCTGAGCTGGAGTGATATGCTCCTAATTAATGCCTCTTAAAATTGAGGCACATCTCTGCCTTGTCGTGTGCCGGAGACTCAAATCTACCCTAGTCAGATTTTGGCATAGACTTGAGCTATAATTTAGTTATAAGATATCCGATGGGTTGTGCTAAGCTGCGCCCCTTCTGCTAAGCTACGCTCCTTTCTTGTCACTTCAGAAAAGTGTAGAGAAACTTAAAAAGTTGCAATTTACGGTGCAAATAAGGCGTGCGCCATATTTTGCGACTTTTTTACACCATTAGTAAAGGTCCCTCATTGTGCCTGGTTTACCTGAGAATTTCCTGGTGAGAGATTCAGTTTGAGGTCAGTAATTTTGAGTGTTTAAAACTGATGGATAGTTCATCAGTATCTGATCGGTGGCGATTTGAATCCCGTCACCTTTCCTGTTCAGCTGTTTGGAGAGGCTGCAGCAGTGAGTGCCCTCTTCCTAGACCAGTGATGTCATGTTCATTGGTCACATGGCCTAGGTGAGACAGGGCTGCACCGCCAATTAGGCCCTGGAAAAAAGTGGAGTCTGCAACATGATGCCCCCGCCCCCCCCCCAGGGATGAACGTGTCTCATGTTTTCAGGAATGCCGAGTGATGATGTGGCCTTATTAGTTGGGTGTGTCACAGTGCTCCCACCTGGGTACCGTTGCTCCCCATGGTTAGACTCCTCAACAGTAGAGGGGAGAGTGATAGTGGGTGGAGTAAGAGTCCAACAGCTTTACTTAAATCAACTTGCATCAAGACAATAAGTGCTCTTTCTCATGGCTCCAGCAGGTTCTAGTGTAAACTGGCAGGCAAACTTGGATACCTTTCTTTATCTTTCTCTGCTGTGCTAGACTCTGTCTTCGGTCTGGTAGCTAGACTTTATGACAGTTCTGGTACCTTTGAGTACCCCCTTTAGCCCTTGACCCCCTTGCAATACTCTATAATAATAATGATTTGCTTCCCTTTGGAGACTCCTGCTGCAGAAGGGGCGGACATCCCCCTAACTGCACCATTTTGACTTTTCTGCTTCCAACACAAGACTAGACTAATCTCTTCCTGCAATGCCTCCCTTGGTAGGAAGAAGGACTAGCCCACTATGTTTCATTTTATCTAAAGATCTCTCTCTCTCTTTCTCTCTCTCTCTCTCTCTCTCTCTGACGGATACACTGCCACCCGGGGTCCTCCAGCCACAGCTCTCCCCACTCTGTTCTTCTTGTAGGTGTGGGTCTATCAGACAATGGGGTCAATGCCCCCATTGTATGTGATGAGAATACCCCTTTAAAGCACAATATCAATGGACCTGGAACCAAGTACACAGGAGACATTATTTGTTAGCTTATTAGAGGCAGTAGCAGGGTGTAGGAATGATAGTGCCCGCTCTGGGGTACTACAGGTCGGCAGCAGGGCCGAGGGAAATGAGCTCTTTCAGGGACAGTGGTAGAAAAGACTTTAAAACTTTTATTTTGCTGTATAGAAGCTCAGGGAAAAGATAGGGAGAAATCATTCCACAGTATTGAAGCAGAACAGGGTTCAGTAGGGGAGTTTACAGCCTGGGTAATAGGAACAATCCTATTACACCTTGCTGCACTGACTGAGGATCCAAATTGACATTATACAGCTCTGTAATTCCAGCAAACCGTTCTTGTTGTTGTGGTGCAAGTGCTGTGTGATACAGCCATTAACAGGGTTTATTACAAGGAGATATTTATATATATTATTTGCCCTTGTGCAGTGCAGTTATATGTTCTAAATTATTTTTTGGCTTGTATTAGTGGAAAAAAAGGCTTATTAGCCTTTTTGGAGTGTATTAGTGGCAAAAAATATATATATTTGCTGTTTAACGGTGAAGTTATATATTCTAAAGCCTTTTTTGGCATGTATTAGTGGCACAAAAAAAGTATTTGCCGTTGTGTGGTGAAGTGAAAAAATGACAGCCCTTTTTGACGTGCATTAGTGGCAAAAAATATATAGTTGCTGTTCAGCGGTGCAGTTATATGTTCTAAAACCCTTTTTGGTGGAGGTGGAAGCAGCATCATCAGGAGGCCACAGAGTGGCAGGGTGACAGTGTTGAGGTAGCAGCAGCATCAGGAGACCACAGAGTGACAAGGTGCACCTTTCAGAGAACTGATGGCTTGTGCCGAGCCGAGGTGGAGAGTCTCAAGCCATCATTTCTTTGCCAAAAAGGCACTACTAGCCCTGTATGTTGAACAGAAGGTGGGCCAGTCCTTAAGCCTGTCGTTGTCTGCCAAAGTACACGGCAGCGCCGATGTGTGGAGCTGTAACTGCGGTCATGGACAATACTTGTCCTTCATGGCCCACTGGGTGAATGTGGTTCCTGCACAGGCACACCAGCAACTTGGCCAGGTGATGCCGCTACCTCCCCCACGTTCTCACGCCGTTGGTCCTGCGACAATGTCCGCTTCTGCCTCCTTATCTGCCACTGCGTCCCTAGTCTCCACTGCAGGAACAATTCACAGTGCCCCTCAAGCATACCACATGTGCAGGGCATGGCAATGTCACGCTCTTCTGCAGTAGTCACACAGGAGAGGAACTGCTCAGTGTCCTTCATCAAGAAATCGAATCCTGGCTTTCTCCGCGACAACTCAAAATTGGAACCATGGTGACCAACAACGGGAAGAACATGGTGTCGGCGTTGCATCAAGGAGGCCTGAGCCATGCTCCCTGCATGGCACACATGTTCAATCTGGATGTCAAGCTGTTCCTGAAGTCTTTCACCTATCTGCATCCTAAAAATGGCCAGGAAACTTTGCATGCACTTCAGCCACTTTTACACACCCTCCTTGAGCTGCAGCAGCAGAACTGCAGCCCCCAACATAGGCTGATATGCGACGTTTCTACCCATTGGAATTCCACCCTCCATATGTTGGACCGACTGTACGAACAGAGAAAGGTCATAAACGTTATTTGTCAGTCGCCAAGACTACGGTATGAACAACTTCATTCAACTGCTTCTTGTCCTGGAACAGATGCTGGTAAATCTTTCTGGTAAGGGGACTGGAGACGTGGTGCCTAGATCTCAGGGGTCACATGAGCACTGTGGAGGCTTAACTGGAGGAGGAGGACATTGGAGTACAAGCAATGTGTAGCGAAATGGGTTGTTTTTCTACACAGGTGACAGGAGAGGAGGAGCAGAAACAGCCAGAGGAACTACAGGGCGATGAGGAAGACGAGGCAGAGGACCCAGACAAACCGTGGCAGTCTGCAGTGGAGATGGAGGCAGGGAGTCCCTCTGAGTCACTTGCACAAATGGCCCGATGCATGCTCACTTGCTTGCGTAGTGACAGCCGAATTGTCACCATTCGGCATAGGGATGACTTCTGGCTCCCCACCTTGTCGGACCCTCGCTACCGGTCCAAAATGGGGGCCTTTTTTATACCCGCTATGAGGGAGGACAAGCTGAACTACTATAGAGACATTCTATGTAGTCAGTTGGCCGCTGCCTATCTGTGCTATCGTCCATCCTCTCGCAGGTCTGACCGGGGGGGCCTTCTGCGCCCAGGTTCCTCTGCCATGGCTGCTATGGCAGGGTAGGGGGGGGGGGTTAGGAGCAGTTCCAGCTTCATCAGCAGCAACTTGAGTCTAGAGTCGCTGATGAGCAGCTTTCTTTACCCGCCTAGTGAGCAGGACCTGAACCAGCAGGTGGTGGCATACTTGGACAGCACCCTGCCAAACCATATTGAAGATCCGCTGGACTATTGGGCAGCCAAACTGGAGTTTGCCCTCGGAAACCTGTCCTGTCTGGCCAGTAGTGTGGCTTCAGAGCAGGTGTTTAGTGCGACGGGGGCCATAGTTACCCCAAGAAGAACTCTGTCACCGGGTCACTCTGTGGTCTCCTGATGCTGCTGCCACCTCCACACTATGTCACCTTGTCACTCTGTGGTCTCCTGATGCTGCTGCTACCTCAACACTATGTCACCCTGCCACCCTGTGGCCTCCTGATGATGCTGCTTCCACCTCCACACTCTGTTATTGTGCCACCCTGTGGCCTTCTCCTGATGCTGTTGCTGCTGCCACTTCCAGACTCTGTCATTCTGCCACTCTGTGGTCTCCAAATGCTGCTGCTGGCACCTCCACACTGTCATTGTGCCTCCCTGTGCCCTCCTCCTGATGCTGCTGCCTCCACCTCCACACTCTGTCATTGTGCCACTCGGTGGCCTCCTGATGCGGCCGCATCCACACTGTCATTGTGCCAACCTGTGGCCTCCTCCTGATGCTGCCGCTGCTGCCACCTCCACATTCGTTCATTGTGCTACTCTGTGGCCTCTTGATGATGCTGCTGCCACTTCCACACTGTCATTATGCCACCCTGTGGCCTCCTCCTAATGCTGCTGCCACCACCTCCGCACTCTGTCATTGTGCCACTCTGTGGTCTCCTCATGCTGCTTCCACCTCACCACTATGTCAAAGGGCAACTCTGTGGACTTCTCAAGCTGTTCCCACCCTCTCCACTTCATGACTGGGCCACTATTTTGCCTTACGGCCTAGCTGACATCATCATTTATTTAACCCTTCTTCTGATCTGTCAGAAGGAAGGAAAAATGAGATGCACAACGGATCCTGTCTAAGTAACACCTGTAAGGACTGCATGACATGGTCCCTATTTTGCATCAGAATTGGCTTATGATTTGGTAGCCGAAAGCAGGAGTGGGTACAAAACATGAAAATATTCCATTCACGTGTCATCTCTGTTTTGGATCCACTAGTGTTTTTTTTGGCTTAAGTGATACTGATGGATTACTGACCAAATGCTGACGGAGTGAATGCGGATGCTCCACAGACAGGATCCATTTTTTGGGGGTTATTGTTCTGACGGATTAGAGGAAGGGCAAAATAATCAGTAACGTCATCACAAACTTACTACTGACACTCTCTCCACTCGGGGGGGCTCTACTTGTATAAGCGTTTAATAGAACAGGTTCTGTAGACATCTATGTGGAATCAGCTGCCGACGGTGTAAAAGGAGTGCGCTTCTTCCTGACTCTACATTGATTTCACACTTGAGTTATTTGGCCAGTTTTGGCCCCGTAACTGCCCAAATAATTGAAGTGTGCAGTGATTCTAAGAGCAACGCCTGTCATCTGCATGTCATACTGACTCACAGTATTGTTTCACTACCACAGCAGACTCCCTATGCATGTTACTGCAAGGCACAGTGTTCTACACCACTATAAAGGCTCTCTGCAGCCAGGAAATAGACTTTTTTAACGTGATTCGCTGCGAACAAATGCTGATTGAACAGAATTTTTTCAAAAAATTCGGAGAATCGGCCAAATTAAATTTTTGAGAAATTCACTCATCTCTAGTTGAGAATTTAAGATGGGGGGGGGGGGGGTTCAATTTTCCCTTCAGGCAGCAGAATGGCACCCCTGGGTGCAGCTCACTCCCATTCAAGGGAATAGTCCTCAGCTGCAATACCAAGCATACCCATTATACAATGCACAAACTGTGCTTTGTACCCTGCGGGGAGGCTCACTAGAGCGCCTCTGCCTATGTAAACAGCTGATCGGTGGGGGTGCCAGGTGTTGGACACCCTGAAAATGAGGACAGATCATCAGCATTTAACACTCTCTTTAATCAGACACGGCTCTGAAAAAGCAGTTTGTTCAAAACTCATACAAGGCATGATTACCAGTGAGCGCACATCACAGGAAAATCCATTTATTTTATTATTTAAAAGAAAAGAACTTGCGGATTGATTTTCTAGAGAACACAGTGTAACTAAATTATGGTAATTTTCAGTGGTCATTTCGTCCGAGCCTAATATCATCTGTCCATCAGCAACTAAATGTTCCTGGAAATGACTGTTCAGTTCTGGAAACCTTGTATAATATGCCTTTGTCTGGGTATCCATCACTCTTACCTGTCAAATGGACACAGAAACAGACACATGCGATGTCGCCTGAAGAAAAAAGCTATATACTATCCCCCTAGATGTAGCAGAGCTGAGTTATTGGTACTACTCATTAAGGGTGGGTTCACATCTGCGTTCTGGATTCCGTTATGGCTTTCCGTTATAACATGGTTATAAGGGAAAATAACGGAAACCATAAGACGGAAGGACGGATCCGTATGCTGCTCACAGACTTGTATTAAGACGGAATGTAAAACGGAAGTCTTTAAAAGGCATTCCGTCTTAATAGAAGTCTATGGGAATCAGAACGGATCCGTCCGTTATGCAGAACGGAGATAAAAGTCCTGTTGACAGGACTTTGTTTTCCGCCTTGCATAGTGTAAACCAGACGGATACATTCTGATTCCCATAGACTTCTGTTAAGACGGATCAAAACAGAATGCCTCTTAAAGGCTTCCGTTTTGACTTCCGTCTATGGATTCCATTATTTTCCGTTATAACCATGTTATAACGGAAAGCCATAACGGAATCCAGAATGCAGACATGAACCCATCCTAATACTGCAATATCTTATGTATGGTTTTCAATAGCCCTGCTACAGAGTCTTTCCAAGACTATTGTGTTCAGCAGTTTTGTTGCTACGCATGCCAGTTGACGGTCAGAATGACCACTATTATAGTGTCTGCAGAGCTTGTCAGCTTTCCTGAAGGGGTTTTTCTGGAGTGCAACATTGATGACCTATCTCAGCATCGATGGGTGTCCAGCTTCTAGCATCCCTTCCAATCAGCTGTTTGAAAAGGCCACAGTGCTCAGAGGAGCCTTCTCTCAGAATACCAAGTATAAATTGCATAGTCCTTCTTTGCCATGAAAATTAACTTAGTCCCAAGAAAAACTTTCCACTGCATTTCATTGCTGTCATTAAAGGACCTGCTGAGATCATTTCAGTAATCGTCTTGTTAACTCAGGTGAGAATGTTGACAAAGCACAAGGCTGGAAATCATTATGTCAGGCTGATTGAGTTAAAATGGCAGACTTATAATGTTAAAAGGCGGGTGATGCTTGAAATCATTGTTCTTCTATTGTTAACCATGGTGATCTGCAAAGAAACGCATGCAGCCATCATTGCATTGCATAAAAAGGGCTTCACAGGCAAGGATATTGTGGCTACTAAGATTGCACCTCAATCAACAATTTATAGGATCATCAAGAACTTCAAGGAAAGAGGTTCAATTCTTCAGAGCGTCCAAGAAAGTCCAGCAAGTGCCAGGATCGTCTCCTAAAGAGGATTCAGCTGCGGGATCGGAGTGCCACCAAGAAGGGCAGCAAAGAAGCCACTTCTCTCCAAAAAAAACATCAGGGACAGATTGATCTTCTGCAGAAAGTATGGTGAATAGACTACTGAGGACTGGGGCAAAGTCATATTCTCCGATGAAGCCTTCTTATGATTGTTTGGGGCATCAGGAAAAAGGCTTGTCCGGAGAAGAAAAGGTGAGCGCTACCATCAGTCCTGTGTCATGCCAACAGTAAAGTATCCTGAGACCATTCATGTGTGGGGTTGCTTCTCATCCAAGGGAGTGGGCTCACTCACAATTTTGCCCAAAAACACAGCCATGAATAAAGGTACCAAAACACCCTCCAACAGCAACTTCTTCCAACAATCCAACAACAGTTTGGTGAAGAACAATGCATTTTCCAGCACAATGGAGCACCGTGCCATAAGGCAAAAGTGATGACTAAGTGGCTCGGGGACCAAAACGTTGACATTTTGGGTCCATGGCCTGGAAACTCCCCAGATCCTAATCCCATTGAGAACTTGTGGTCAATCCTCAAGAGGCGGGTGGACAAACAAAAAAACACTAATTCTGACAAACTCCAAGAAGTGATTATGAAAGAATGGGTTGCTATCAGTCAGGAATTGGCCCAGAAGTTGATTGAGAGCATGCCCAGTCGAATTGCAGAGGTCCTGAAAAAGAAGGGCCAACACTGCAAATACTGACTCTTTGCATAAATGTCATGTAATTGTCGATAAAAGGCTTTGAAACGTATGAAGTGCGTGTAATTATATTTCACTACATCACAGAAACAACTGAAACAAAGATCTAAAAGCAGTTTAGCAGCAAACTTTGTGAAAACTAATATTTGTGCCATTCTCAAAACTTTTGTCCACGACTGTATAGTGGCTGTGCTTGGTATTGCAGCCCAGGCCTTTTGACTTGAATGGAACTGAAATTCAACTAGGCCATATGACCAATGAACGTGACATTACTGGTCCTAGGAAGAGGCCGCAGCACTCACTGGAGCACTACGGCCTCTTCGAACTGCTGATCGCAGGGGTGCCGAGAGTTGGACCCCCACCAATCAGATACAGATGACCTATCCTGAGAATTGGTCATTTTACTCCAGGAAAACCCTTTAAAGCTATCTGCTGTTTGTTTTTATTTCTCTGTCCACCTCCAGGTGGTCACACATGCTCAGTTCCATTCTTCAACTACCTCCTGTGCTGTAATTGGAAGGGAGCTGCAGCATAAAAGATGCGCTCCCTGATATGCAGCAGAAGGGACATGTTTCCCGAGCTGTAGCAGAAAGGACACACCCTTGGGCTTCCAACTTGATATAAATCTAGCAAACCATTTTGAGCAATGAATGGGGAAACTCTGGATCTGTGTAAAGTACAAGGCTGGTTCTAGCCTTGTTAGAAGGAGACTGCATCTGAATAAATTAGAATATCCTCGAAAAGTTAATTTATTCCAATTACTCAATTTAAAAAGTGAATATCATATATTATGTAGATTAATTACGCACAGAGTGATCTATTTCAAGCGTTTATTTCTGTTGATGTTGATGATTATGGCTTACAGCTGATGAAAACTCAAAAGTCAGGATCTCAGAAAATTTGAATATTATAAATGATTTTAAAATGATTTGTAATACAGAAATGTTGGCCTACTGAAAAGTATGTACAGTATATGCACTCAGTACTTGGTCGGGGCTCCTTTTGCATCAATGTATAACGCCCCAGAGTGGCATTTCCACTCCTACGCTCTGCTTCTATCTGTGTATTCTAATATATGAAATCTTGTGCATTTATTTCAAATCCACTACCATGTGCGTTCTTAATAATGTTTGTAGCTGTTTATTTCAAATGTAATGTGCCTGGTTCACCAGCAGGTGGCAGCAAACAAGGCAGAGCTACAGTTAGGTAGAATGGAGCTTTCCATTCAATTCTATCCCCCCTCTGTGGAGGAGTGGGCGAGTCCCACTTCCTGCAGGAAGAGTGGGGACCAGTTTCTAGATGCAGTCTAGCTTACCCCCTGCTAGGGGAAGGAGGATGTCCTGGGCATGTCTCTGCTGGACTTGCCCAGATCAAGCCAAGCCAGCGAGAGCACCTTCAGCTCTGCTGGATGTGGAGGCCACAGCTTAGAGCCTCAGGAGCCAGGAGGAGAGTTCCCTGCAACAATTAAGAGACAGACTACAAAGAGAGAAGTTGAAGCATAAAGAAGAAGCTAAGTTATTTAGCAAGTGTGTCAGCACAGCAGAGCAAGAGAGCAACAGATGTAGCAGAGTTGAGTTTGCCTGCCAGAGTTTTAATGCCAGAGCCTGCTGGGACCAAGACAAAGTTTGAAGATTGTGTCTGATGAAAATGTATCAAAGTAAAGCTGATTTTCAACTGCATCTTAAGGTCTGGACTCAAGTTATTCTTTTATCCCTCAATTATTCCCCCTATTTGTCTGCTTTGGACCAATGCCAGGGGTCCATTCAGTGAAAGCAGAAGAATGTGCGGCACTCACCAAATGGAACAGACGACTTTATTCTTGAATGGCAAACATATAATACAGGTAGTGAGGTAAGGGGGCGGACGAACCTCCTAGCTGGCCAGGAGCAGCAACAGCTGTTTCACGTGGTCAAACGCGCTTCCTCAGGCCGCACACACGTCCTGGTTTTGGACAGTGCCGCCGCTGATCCCACTTTTTCGGTGTATATTCCTTTGATTTACTATAATGCCAGGGGTCCAACCGTATCCAGGTAGGAGCACCGTGACATTCACTCATACAACATAAAGGGACATTTTAGACCACCCTATACCACTCAGCCATTCCTACACCTGGGTACCACCACCAATTGCACAGCTGTTGCCGCTGTGTTGCAAATGCAGCGTGGTATGGAGACGATTAGTCTGTGGCACTGCTGAGATGTTTTGAAAGCCCAGGCTTCAGCTTGTCTGTATTGTTGGGTCTGGTGTCCCTCATCTTCCTCTTGGTCAGGCAAGTTTGCTGGCTAATCAAGTACAATGATACTGTGGTTATTAAACCAGTTATTGGTACTTTTGCCAGTGTGGGCAGGTGCCAAGTCCTGCTGAACAATTAAATCAGCATCTCTATAAAGCTTGTTAGCAGAGGGAACAATGAAGTGCTCTAAAATTTCCTGGTAGACAGCTGTGCTGACTTTTGGACTTGATATAACAAAGTGGACCAACACCAGCACACCAAACCATAACCTCAAGCACCATAAATTATGTGCCTCTCCACTCTTCCTCCAGCCTCTGGGAGCTTGATTTCCAAATAAAATGCAGAATTCAATTTCATCTGAAAACAGGACTTTGGACCACTGAGCAATAGTCTAGTCCTGTTTCTCCTTAGCCCAAGTAAGACGCTTCTAACATTGTCTCTGGGTCAAGAGTGGATTGACACAAGGAATGCAAAGGTTGTAGACCATGTCCTGGATACCTCTGTGTGTGATGGCTCTTGAAGCACTCCAGCTGCAGTCCACTCCTTGTGAATCTCCCCTAATTTCGTGAATGGCTTTTTATGGACAATCCTTTCAAATCTACGGTTATCCCTGTTGCTTGTGCTCCTTTTCCTACCACACTTTTTCCTTACATTCAACTTTCCATATGTTTGGATACAGCACTTGTGGTGGGTGTCAATTACTGTCTTCTGGACAACTGTCAAGTCAGCAGTCTTCCCCATGAATTTGTAACCTACTGAACCAGGCCGTTTTTTGTTGATTTGCTGATTAGAGTGCGATACCATAAGTCTACAGTATTGGACTTTTTCACAATATTAAAATTTTCTGAGATACTGACTTTTGAGTTTTTATTAGCTGTAAGTAAAGATAAGCAAAGTTATCAATAATTTGATTTGGCTGCTTAGCCGAAGTTCACAAAGAAATTTGATTCATTGCATTGTATGTAGCGGGCTCAATGACGGGGAACAATGATCATGCCGCCCCCTCGTCATTGAACCCCTCAGATGCCGCGTTCAACGCTGAACGTGGCATCTGACAGTCACATTGAGACCTTTCAAAAAATACATACTCACCTCATGCATTTGCTCGCGGAAAGGCCGTTGAGGCCATCTTGATTGAAGAAAACGCGTCAAATCTCACTTGTGTTGACATGTGTACACTATATGTGTGTGTACAGAGGCAGAATATGCAGTAAATGCACTTAATTCTGTATTGCAGCACATTTCATTTAAATATGTATATGCAGACATCAGATAATCTGAGCACTGTGTACTGTATATGCATGTATACAATGTATGGGTGTATATTTAGATATTTATGTAGATAAGTAGATATAGATAGATGATAGATAGACAGTATGTGTGGTTAAGGGAATTCCCGTAGGTCCCCAAGGTGATGGGGTCACCAGACTATGTGCTCCTTGTGCCATCATATTGGCCCTATCTTATAGCACTACAAATGCAACAAGCCCCTGAGTAGCCAGTGCAGAGGATGGGAGTGGTAGTGGCCCTGATGAGATGATGTGTCATGGTGTACTCCCTCAAGCCATCAGTACAGTGGAAAGGTGGTTTGAAGAATAAGACCAAAAGTAAAAGTATAACAGTCTCACCCCTGAAGAAGCCGGTTTAGCCGGCGATATACGGGGGCGCATCTTATGCTGCACAGATCCACCTGACCAGCCCTTTATTCAAGTTATGGAATCTATATGCAGATTGTTTATGCATTATACTTGACTGATTGATGCCATATTGCATTTACCATGCCTATTTTAGATGTATTTGATGTTGCTGGCCCTTATTTTTGGTGATATTGCCTTGTATTTTGGTGGATTCTGTTTTTGGCGTTGGCAATTTTTACCATCGCCAGGTTCTATTGTATACCATTTTTAATGTGCTTTGTGTCAGTGTTGTCTTAATAAAAATTGTCTTTTACTTATGTATTATTGTAGGATGTACATTTGTGTGGTGGCCTATTTGACTACTTTATAGTCTGTGTTTGTTAGCTTAGTCTCTTTTTACTTAGTGCAAAATATAACTGATGGCACATCCCACAGTATTAAATACAAAGTGCAGTTTCTGGCAACAGATGAGGAAATGTGGTGGCTGGTTGTGTGGCAATTTAATGGCACTTGCAGGCACTTTTAGATATAGGTGTCCACTGTTTAATACAGGTTTGAAGTTAGTTTGGCCTGGTGGTTATTCTAGGTGATGAGTGTCTGAGCCCTAGTCCCTCACCTGCAGCCGTGATTTTGCTGGTAACTCTGCTGTCTAGGCACACTGAAGCAGTGTTCTTGATTCTGATGATCTCCGTGGAATGATGGTCTCACAGGAGAATGGAGTAACAAGATCTAGGAGTATTAACTCAGGCATGTGTTTCCTATCTGTATCTACTCTGGAACTCGCCCTCCTGGCAGAAAGTAGGAGCAGACCGATTCTACCAAGAAAAGAAGAACAGGGTGGTTAGCCCTGTTCCTGCCAACCATTGCCAACCCTACCTTGTCTACTGGAATGAATTGCCAAATACATAACATGAACATTGCAGTGCATAATACAATACACAACAAAAAAACAGCAATTGCAGATTCCTCAGGTCTGGGCACTGCACAAGCTTCACATTAGAACGGATTATAATAAAAATGTATAGAGATTTTTTTCATTTCTTTATCATTTAAACTTTTTTGGTTCGGTTTAACAAATAATTTGGAATTCAAAGAATAAAAATTCTATTTGTTTTAAAAGATACAAAGGACCAACCAACAACATCCCCATGTGCACTATTTGGTCATGTGAAGTTTTACCAACAACCCCCACCCAAATACAGATGCAGTAGAGCTGAGTTTGCAACTGAATGCAATATAACACTCTGAGCCCAATGTGACCCCGCAGCACACCATACAAAATGACAAACTCCACATTGACATATTCAGCTCTGCTATAGCTGTGTGGTCAAACTCATTTTTATGTCCTTTTAATAGAACCTCATGTTTTATGAAATTAAGTAGTCCCTAATGTCTTTAGGTTCCCATGTGCGTTTATTAAGTTACGTGTTATCAATAATCTGAGCCGGGTAATATTTTCCTGCTGGATTTCATGACCATCCTTCACCCTTCTTATTGGACATCATCCATTTTAGTCATTGCCTTTGGGGCAAGGTATATAGGAAGGTTCAGTCCGCTCTCGTCGGTACGACTGTCACTGTCGCGCTCTCCATGCTGAATCACAGGAAGGAATGATGATAAACTGGAAAAACAGAGAAGAATAGCGAGAAAGGGGAAGCATCAAAAATGAAGAATCCACCGACAGAAAACAGCTGGCAGGAGCAGGTACACGCCGGATGATGATGACTATATTATATAAGTATTATTATATTACACTGATACGGTATTTACTATGACTTTGAGTATGAAATATTTTTATTTAACTCTTTTATATACGGTAATCTTCTGCCATAGGTTGATGTAGATGATGGCCGGTTACTGATTGAGGAAGATGAGAAGGAGAGAAGGTTTTCTAGTAATATCTTCTGGGCAGGGTTCAACTTGATCAATGCCATCCTGGGTACAGGAATGATAGGTGAGTTCACCTACCGCAGTCTGATACATGTACTTACCGCATGTCATAATGCGCAACCCCATAATATAATGTGCCCTCAAAAATATTAATCTCTCTAATATTAGTGATTTACATCTATCGGTTTAATGCAAACCATTTTTAAGAAAAAGCCAAATGCTCCGCTTTGTGGGGGTCAGTGATCTATAGTCACATACACCAGGCGTAATATAAGACTCCTGGGCTCCAATGCAAAAACCTCTCCTAGGGGCCCTCATTGACCCCATGCAATGTATAGTACTTCCAATTAACTGACTACTGGGTGACTGCAACCTCTGCTCCCCCTACAACATGTAGGAAATTTCATCTGCACATATTTATTATAAACCTACTTGCAGATTTCCTTGTTCCATTAAAAAGGGTAATCTTTGTAAAATGATACAAAAAAGCGCAAGGTACAGGGCAGATTTGCAAATCCGTGACACAATCAAAAATCATGTGGACTTGTTCCTTGGCTTGTGATTGTGATTTTGAAAATCCCAATAATACGCCTTGTGGAATATTCGAATCGCGAATTTTTATCGTGAATATCTCCAGTTTGAGAATTCACGAATATTTAGAATATAGTGCTATATATTCGTATTCGCGAATATTCTAGATTTTTTTTTCCCTCTGAACCCATGATCCCTCCCTGCTTCCTGCTTGTGGGCCAATGAGAAGGCTGCAATGTCTTTGTCTGAGCTTAGCAACATCTATAGGAAAGTTGCCTACCGCTTACTATATAGGAACCTCCACAACAGCCATTTTCTAATGTTTTTTGCAGTTCTGAGAGAGACAGCAGTGTCATTGCTGTGCTCTGTGCTTTACTGTGCCATTACATTAGATAGTTAGTTAGTTAGTTAGTTAGTTAGTTAGTTAGTTAGTTAGTTCATATATAAATATAATACAGATAGTTAGTGGGAGATAGTCAGTGTAGGTTAGATAGTCATATTGAGTACCAGTGCAGGGTGTTAGGTAGTGTGATAGGTTCCAGTGCAGGGTGTTAGGTAGTGTGATAGGTTCCAGTGCAGGGTGTTAGGTAGTGTGATAGGTTCTGCGGTCCATACATACATGCTACATACATAGTGCTGTGATGTCAGAAGTTCACAACAATACTTAGTGCACCAATCACTAATATGTAGTCAGACCTGCTAAAATGTGAAGCTGCACGTATTTCACAAAAATATGCACATAAATAATTACTTCTAGCAGCTTGAAAAATGTAACAATAGTGACCCACACTTGTATTGCGCGCATATTACGTGAATATTACATTGCCGATTCTCACAATCAAGAAAATAATCATCAATTCTTAAATTTATGACGAATATTCGCCAAATATTTGTGAAATATCCCGAATTCGAATATTGCCACTGCCGCTCATCACTAGCTAGTATCTTCAGTAAGGAACACACAGGAGGTGGTGATGTCCAGGGGTCCACATAACCACAAAGGTCACACAAGTTCCTGCATTACAGGGAGGGAGATGTCATCACTAATTGCAATGTTCTAGACCTGTACATGGATGCAGACCCTTACAATACGCATTTTCTATTGCTAGGGTTGCCTTATTCTATGAAACTGGCCGGATTACCATTGGGAATTTTACTGTTGTTTGCGGTGGCATATGTTACGGGTAGGTAATAAATGTCATGCAATTCTTATCTGATCTATAATGGCTATTTACTGCAGCAGGAGGGAACGTATGCTTACAGACCCTCTGGGACGCCTTTTTATATGCTGTTACTAGTGGTTGTATAAGATAAAATAGGTCCTATGTCTGAACTAGATTTGAGGAAAGGGTCACAATCTGTATTGTTGTGGTCCATCCTCAGCCAAAATAAACCAACTTGGGTGCCTTTTCCGGGATCCTCATTTATTAGATAGCGCATCTCGTGTTCTGGAGGACCCAGCATGTTTGTGCATTATAAGAGCAGCCTATTGATTTCTATTGTAATTCTTCATATCCCCTGTAGAGGCGCTGCAGAAAAAAAAACTCTTGCTTACAGGCTCCCCTATTGATTGCAGTTGAATGGTGGTGGGCCCAGCCTAACCCCATGTTCTTATTGTCAGATTCTAGCAAAAAGGGAACTGTCCCAAGCAAACAATCCCTTTCATTGGCCCCCTTGGCCGTGTGAGAAATCCTCATGTGAATGGGAGCCGAGCTGAAGTGCACCGACGCAGGCGTTCTGCAATCACTCTGAACACTGTATAGTGTCAGGGCACCACTGCTGCCTGAAACTGCTGATAGGTGGGGGGTCCCGGGTGTCAGACCCCCACCAATCTGATAATGATGACCTATCCTATCTGTAGCCCAGAAAATACTTTTAAAATCAAACATGTAACAGTGTTGTCCCCAGAATCAACTTCCAATAGAACACCCTCTGCATGCTCTGGTGATATTCTTCCTCCTGATTGCCATGCTGTCACTTCCCCTAAATTAGGATAGATGTTACCCGCTGCTTATCTCAGGGTGAGTTTTGCTCTGGGGCGATCTTGCTGCACAAATATCTCTCAGAGAAATGATGCTGCTCTAAACGAGTTAGAGGAACAGATACCGGTTTACTTTCCATTTGTTAGCCCTCAGGGTGCAAACAGTGGAGACAAGGAGACAGGAACAAAGAAGGATGAACCCTGTTGAAAGGGTTTTAATTAATGGCTGTTCAATCTCAAGTTAAAAAGGAAAAAATAAAAAAGTAACTAATAAATAAACAAAGAAAAAATGATAAATAATTAAAATAATAAAGAAAAAATATATAATACGAACCTTCAGCATGCAGAGGTACAGTAAGGGCCTGTAGAAACCTATGGGTACCATATTATCATGTGATTGTACAAAGCAGAGGTGTAACTTTAACTCTTGGACCACAATGTATAAGAGGGACACCACCTACCAAGCCATTTATTAGGTAGGTACTTTTCTATGTGGCAGATGGGTGTGCAGACCCCTCCAGGAACCAGGGCTTGGCCTCGACTGCTGCCTCTGCACCCAAATAGCTGCACCTCTGATATGAAGAATACACATTCCAGAATTTGGGTGACAAGTCTTATCCTTGGATTCCAACACTCATTAGTGCAATATTGCACCATATTAATTATTTTATCAATTTTTAAAAATCTTTTTAATATAGCACCAACATATTATGCAGTGCTGTACACAGTGTAATTGTTCACATCAGGTCCTGTCCTCGTTTGTCCCCTGGTACATTGTATCCCGAGCAAATATCCCACCAGGCTCCTCTCTACTGGTAATGTGAGCAGACCTGGGTACTTCGATGAAACCTACAAATGCATACGGGAGAAAATACCAACTTCCTCCAGTTGTTGGTCTGTTGGTTTGGTGAGATTAGAAGCCTGAATCTCAGTTCTGCAAAGCAATAGTGCTAGCCTGTGAGCCAACATGTCCCTAATTTTGACAGGTCAGCACCATCCCCATTACACATGCTTATGAAGTTTATATAGAACTAGCAAAAAAAAGCAAGTTGTGTGAAAAAATACAATAGACTCTAGAAAACGCTGCCCTTTTATATAGAATATACAGAGTATTTTATTTCAAAACAGTTTGGAAATTGACCACTAGAGGTCTCCCTAGATCCCTCTGACCCCAACTTTCTTATTTTCAAATTGATGGCCTATCCGCTCCATTAACTTATTATTATTATACTCACTTATATATTGCTGACATATTCCTCAGCGCTTTACAGACATTAGCATCACTCTGTCCCTAATGCGGCTCACACTCTAAGCTCCCTATCAGTATGTCTTTGGAGTGTGGGAGGAAACTGGAGGAAACCCACGCAAACACAGGGAGAACATGCAAACTCCATGCAGATGTTCTCCTTGGTCAGATTCAAACCCAGGACCCCAGCGCTGCAAGGCACCAATGCTAACCACCGTGCTGCCAAGTACAGCATTTGCAGCAGTCTCCTGGAAGTGAATGGAGTGGAAGAGAGTCCCCTCGAAGTGAATGGAGTGGAGGAGAGTCCCCTGGAAGTGAATGGAGTGGAAGAGAGTCCTCTGGAAGTGGATGGAGTGGAGGAGAGTCCCCTGGAAGTGAATGGAGTGGAGGAGAGTCCCCTGGAAGTGAATGGAGTGGAGGAGAGTGCCCCTGGAAGTGAATGGAGTGGAGGAAAGTCCCCTGGAAGTGAATGGAGTGGAGAAGAGTCCCCTGGAAGTGAATGGAGTGGAGAAGAGTCTCCTGGAAGTGGATGGAGTGGAGGAGAGTCCCCTGGAAGTGAATGGAGTGGAAGAGAGTCCTCTGGAAGTGGATGGAGTGGAGGAGAGTCCCCTGGAAGTGAATGGAGTGGAGGAGAGTCCCCTGGAAGTGAATGGAGTGGAGGAGAGTCCCCTGGAAGTGAATGGAGTAGAGGCGAGGCATACGCACCATCGCTCTATTCTCATGGGTGTCACATACACTTGCAGACCCCCTTTCCTGTGATTGTTGGGGGTCCCAGCAGTCGAGCCCCCAGTGATCAAACACATCTCCCTGTGGATAGGGGATACGTGTTATTTTATGAAAAAGGGTGCTGCTCACAAAAAAACAAACAAAAAAAAAACCTTATCCTGGACAATCCCTTTAACCAGTATAATAGTATAATGCAGTGAATATTGTGGCGCTGAGATGTTTGTATTTCTCTGTGAATTTATGTAACAGATTGCGCTTCGCCATCTGTTTTGCAGATTACTCCATGATACTGCTGATTAAGGCAGGCGAGATGTCTGGCACTAGCACATATCAAGCTCTTGTCAGCAGGACGTTTGGATTTCCTGGATATCTGCTGGTGTCATTGCTGCAGTTTTTATATCCCTTTGCCGGTAGGATTATTTTTACTGATATCATTTGAACTAGAAAAAAATAAAGATGGTTAATTTCATTTCTCCCAATTTCTATTATCATAATAATAGTAATAATTCTTATTTTATCAGGATTATTCTGCATTTCCACTTACCCAATTTATTTATTTTTTCTTTTTCAATTCTTCTGGGGTCCATAATAAAATATGACATATTAAGATAAATGGCTGATGAAGATTTTTATTTTAAAATTCTTTAAAGGGGTCGTCTGACTTCTGCAAATGGCATTTATCCCGTAGAGAAAGTGAATACAAGGCACTTACTAATGGCATTGTTATTATCCATATTGCCTCCTTTGTAATCCAGCAGTGGTGGTCATGCTTGTGCACTATAGGAAGTAGGAGTACGCATAGGCTGGTGCTTTTTCCTATAGTGTACAAGCATGACCACCATTGCTTGAAGGATGGTCATAACCCCTGGATAAGAGCAGTGAATTGTGATTGTCCATATTGCCTCCTTTGCTGGCCTAATTTATTTTTCCATCGCATTATACACTGCTCGTTTCCAGGGGTTAAGGACACCAATGCATGCGTGCCTATGTGCACTCCCATGGCCCTGGCCACAGATAGGCCGGCATTTTTTCCTATAGTGTGCAAGCATGACCACCACTGATGGATTACAGGGTGGTCGTAACCCTTGGATATGATCAGTGTATAATGTGATGGAAAAATGAATCCAGCAAAGGAAGCAATATGGACAATCACAATACATTAGGAAGTGTCTTGTATTAACTTTCTCTACAGAATAAATGCCACTTGCTGAAGTGACACAACCCCTTTATGGAACACAGTAGGCAATACTTCTGAACTGTACTATGTCTAATGCAGGGTCAGAGGGATTGGTACCTGATGCAAGGATTTAAAGAGCGCATGTTAGCAAGAACAAAACTATTAAGCAAGGCCTACTGCATGGTAGGGTTGATCCTGTTGGTTATAATGATAAAATATATATCTATTTTTTTACATAAATGAAGGTTTTAGTGCACTTAAGGGCAGAGCCTATCCCCTTATTGCTCCGCAGCTTTTTAGTGCTATCCCCGCCCCTTCATGAACTAATTTGCATAAAGGATAAAAGCATTTTTTCTTCGGAATCCACAACTTATTTTCACAAGACAGGTATCATTGTAATGAGCAGGATCAACCCTCCCAGACAACATGTCTACTTCAGGGTTCAGCAACCCCTGACACTCAAGCTGTTGTGAAATTACAATTCTCAACGTCCACACTTGTTTAGCTTTCTCGAAACTCCTGTAGAAGTGAATGCCGCATGCTAGGCGTTGTATTTTAACAGCAGCTTGAGTGATAGAGGTTGCTGACCCCTGCTTTAATAGGGTTGATCCTGCTGACTGGTGACACCAAAGGGAATTCCTGATCAGATTTGAATTGAGGATTTTCCTACAGGGATTATCAAATTGGCCCCCTGGTTTTCCCCCTTTAAACCCTGTACAGGGATCTGGACTCTGCTGTAGGGGAACCACCAGGTGACTCCCATCTGGAGTCCTCTCTGTTCAAGGGACTGCTGACCCATGGGAGTTTATGGATCATAAATGTATGGCTTAAAAATAAAAAACATTGGGACTGTCTGAAGTGCTGATATGTCTTAAAAACCCTGGGCTTTAATATTTTCCAGCAATGATCAGCTACAATATCATCACCGGAGACATTTTACCAAAAATATTTCAACGAATCCCAGGAGGTGAGTTTCCTTCGGTAGTGTCTCGAATGGTTGCATTGTCACTGCCATGTCTTCTGTACGGTCCGAAGAAGAAGCAGAGGAATATACGGTACTTGTTTTTCCAGGACTGTGCTCACATCTGACATTTTTGTCACAACTTTTTATGTTTGTCTATGTGTTTCTAGAAATGACAGTAAAACATTTGACTAATTTAGAAAAAAAAAAAAGCTTAAAGAGAACCTGTCATCACTCCTGGCATGTCTGTTTTGATAGCTTTATGCATTCCCCCTGGAATAACAATTCTGGAGCATCTATTATCTACTTTTACTAGAAGTTATGAATGAATTGCTAGCAGTATGCAGTAAGGGTACATAGGGGTGGTAACCAGTAAGGGGTTGACAAATGGAAGCACTGATTGGATAGAGTCAGACTGTGCAGGTACACCCCCCAACTGGTCACCACCCCTCTGTGCCCTTACTGCAGACTGCTAGCAATCCATTCATAACTTCTAGTAGAAATAACACAGGAATGGCACAACATAGAGCCATAAGAATAGATGCTCCAGAATTGTTATTACAGGGGGAATGCATGAAGCTATTATAACGGGCATGTCAGGAGTGGTGACAGGTCCTCTTTAACAAAAAAAAAAACACAACAAAATGTGAATACAGCCCCCCAAAAAATCCCTTGATATTGTATATACAGTAAAATGGAGGAAAGTAACAGTAAGGATACAAAGAGTGGCGATTGTGCACTAGAGAGAATGACACCTTTATTACACTGCAGCAAAAGTGCAAGCAAATACACAAGCAAAAAAAAAATAGCAAAAAAAAAAAAAAGACAAATCTTTCTAACAAAGCTAGAACCAGCCCTGTACCTCACATGGGTCAGGAGATCTCCACTCACTGCTCCAATTGCTCTGCTAGATTATCTTCATCCTGACAGCTCAGGGAGTGTGCCCTTTTTGCTGCAGCACTCCTGTAACTGACACAGCTTTTAACAGAACATATGGCTGGTGACAGTAGAAGATTTAAACTCAGCACCTACAACCCGCTCGATGAAAAGGACAAAGAACAAACAGCAGGTGGCGCTATACAGATACAATTTATTGAATAACTCAGTGGCTATACTAAATTTTTAGTCACATGCAATTACAAAAGTATTAAGATCCAGGTGCTGGTTTGGAAAATGTAGAATATTTTTTGTGACACAACTCTTTAATTTGTTGTTAGTGTAACTAAATAACATAAAGTAATAGCTATTAGATTAATACAGAGATGATAATTATGACAATAATACAATTAATGATAATAATAAACACATATACAGTAACACAGATAGATAGATAAAAAAAATCAAAAATGTCAGCAATCTCCAAGAATAGCGAAAAAATAAAGTTACTTTTATTCACCCAAAATGGTTCCAAAGTTTCAGCTTAACACTAAAGCCTTTCTCGAGCTCAATGTTGGATGAATAAAATAAGCTCACTGCATATGGTTGATCAGGAGCTATCTTTTGCATTATATTTTATATACTGTAGATGATAGATAGATAGATAGATAGATAGATAGACGATAGATAGACAGATAGATAGATAGATAGATAGATAGATAGATAGATAGATAGATACAGACAAATCAAAATATAAAGAAAATTAACCTGTATGTTACATAGTATAAAACGTGTCTTTTTTTGTTTCCATGCAGTTACTCCAGGAAGCATACTTGCTGACCGCTATTTTGCTATCCTGAGCACCACAATCGTCATTACTCTTCCTATAGCATTATACCGTAACATGCAAAGACTGGGAAAGGTACAGTATAGAAACAAAGCTTTCTTTTTCAGTCTGCATTATGATTAGAGATAAGCGAATTTTTTAAAAATTCAATTCAGCTGGGTCGCCGAATTTTTCGGAAATTTCGCTTGGATCCAAACCTATTAGCCGCGAATCGCTAAAAAGGCTATTTCCTGGCTGCAGGGGCCTTTATAGTGGTGTAAAACACTGTGCCTTGCAGAAACACGCATAGGGAGTCTGCTGTGGTAGTGAAACAATACTGTAGCAGTATGAGGAGGCCACTGAGTGGCTCAATGACAGAGTCTGTAGGTCGGGCAGCAGCAGCATTAGGAGAAGGCCACCGAGTGGCACAATGACAGAGTCTGGAGGTGGTGGCAGTATGAGGATGCCACAGAATGGCAAAATCGCAGAGTGTGGAGATGGCAGCAGCATGAGGAAGCCACAGAGTGGCCCAATGACAGAGTCTGGAGGTGGCAGCAGCATGAGGAGACCACAGAGCTGCACAATGACAGAGTGTGGAGGTGGCAGCAGCATGAGTAGGCCACAGAGTGGCACAATGACAGAATCTGAATGTGGCGGCAGAATCAGGAGGCCACAAAGTGGCACAATAACGGAGTCTGGGGGTGGTGGCAGCAGCAGCAAAATCAGGAGGAGGCCACAGATTGGCACAATGACCAAGTGTGAAGGTGGCAGCATGAGAAGACCACAGAGCGGCACAATGACAGAGTGTGGAGGTGGCAGCAGCATGAGTAGGCCACAAAGTGGCACATTGACAGAGTGTGGAGGCGGCAGCAGCATGAGTAGGCCACAAAGTGGCACATTGACAGAGTGTGGAGGCGGCAGCAGCATGAGTAGGCCACAGAGTGGCACAATGACCGAGTATATGTATATGTACCTGCTCCTGAGGAAGCGTTGAGCCACATATTTGTTGAAGTAAAGGGTTTGATCAGAAGCCTTCAGAAGTGTGCTGCCATCAATCTTCAACACCTCTACATGCGATCCTGGCCAGGGGGGTTCAGATAGGCAAGGTGACATAGTGTGAAGATGGCAGCAGCAGCATCAGGATACCACAGAGTGGCAGGTTGAGGACAGGTGAGGGCACAGGGCCTGCTCCCGGGCCCTGCCAACTAAGGATTGTGTCTGACGAAACCACCGACTGTTGGCTGGGGGTGTCTGATGTTACTTGGGATGAAGTGGATGACGGAGTTAACCAATCAAGAACTGCTGGGTTGCTGGTCAAAAGAGGACCGCTAGAAGACACCGGGAGCTCAGGCCTCTCGCTGCCACTCCTGCTGCCACTCCTGCTGCCACACCCCCTTACTCTGCTATGACCTCTGAATGGGCCAGAAACATTTAGGCCTCTGCCACTCCTTTGTGCATGGCCTGGCACTTCTCTGTCAGACATAGTTTTAGCTGAACAAAATAAATTAAAAGCAAATTAACACAGCCCTAAAAGCATCGAATATATTTTTCTTTTTGTAATGAAATAGGTCACTAAACTCTTTTACTGCAAATAACGGCAACAGTGACCTGTGTATATATATTTCTTGTACGTACAGAAATATGTCACTTAACGCTTTTAATCCCAAATAACTGCAGAAGTGAACTGTGTATATATATATATATATATATATATATATTATTATTTTTGTAATGAAATAGGCCACTAAACGCTTTGAAAGCAAATAACGGCAACAGTGACCTGCGTATATGTTTTTCTTGGCGTACAGAAATACCTCACTAAACGCTCTTAGCACTTATAGGTGCAGAACTGAACTCCGTATATATTTTTCTTTTGTAATGAAATAGGCCACTAAATGCTTTCACCACATATAGCTGTAAACTTCGTATACATTTTTATTTTTCCACAGATATAAGCTACTAAAGACTTTTCAACATAGCACTTGCACCCCAAGAATAAATTGCTGGAATGACATCGCTGTATAATGGCTATTTGGATCCCCAAATAATCTTTCCCTGCACTTGTAAATCACTAATGTCCCTAACGCCTTCTGACGTCTCTCCCTGCACTAAGAGTCCTTTCACACTTGCGTTCTGAGGATCCGGCAGGCACTTCCGTCCCGCCGTATCAGTCAGAACGCAAGTCGCCTGAAGCATTAGAAGACTAATCAGGATCCTGATCAGTCTTCGAAATGCTTTCAGGTTACTATGGCAGCCAGGACGCTATTAAAGTCCTGGTTGCCATAGTAGTAGTGGGGAGCGGGGGAGCGGTATACTTACAGTCCGTGCGGCTCCTGGGGCGCTCCAGAATGATGTCAGAGCGCCCCATGCGCATGGATCACGTGATCCATGCGATCACGTGATCCATGCGTGTAGGGCGCCCTGACGTCACTCTGGAGCGCCCCGGGAGCCGCACAGATGGTAAGTATACTGCTCCCCACTACAATTTACCATGGCAACCAGGACTTTAGCGTCCTGGCTGCCATGGTAATCATTGAGAAAAAGCTAAAAGTCGGATCCGGCGATGAGCCGAAACGACGTTTAGCTTAAGGCCAAGACCGGATTAATGCCTTTCAATGGGCATTGATTCCGGATCCGGCCTTGCGGCAAATGTTCCGGATTTTTGGACGGAACAAAAAGCGCAGCATGCTGCGGTATTTGCTGCGTCCAAAAAACGTTCCGGTCCTGAACTTAAGACATCCTGATGCATCCTGAACGGATTTCTCTCCATTCAGAATGCATGGGGATGGTCCTGATCAGGATTTTTCCGGCATAGAGCGCCGAGGACGGAACTCTATGCCGGAAAACAAAAACGCCAGTGTGAAAGGACCCTAAGATGCTGTAAAATTATTCCTCCCTATCCTTTCCCTGCACTTAAAAATATTTTTTTCAGTTTTCACAAGCAGGTTTTTTCTACTTGCTGTCCCTAGCGCCTTCTCATGTCTGTTCCCTGCACTCCCTCCCCGGTATCTTTAATGGGAAGTATAATTTAATTACATGAATTCATTAGATATAAATGTGAATTTAATATCGACAGATTGACTGTACATTGCGGTTGCTCCCATGTAGGTATCTCTGATGTCCCTACTCTTAACCATAATCGTCCTGGTGATTGTTATTATTCGAGCCTCGTCTTTCATTGGGACAATGTAAGTATTGAATTTGTTTATAATGGAAATTATTAAATTCCAGATTATTGTCATGTAACTTTCTGGACTATACCAGACATTACTATTTTGCTATTGTCTCATATAAGTAGCATATATTACGCTTTTGTAGGGGGTGATTTGCATTTAGTTATATGATGCTGAAAGGGTTGTATATGATGCTACAATCATGTAACTCTATGTTATTTAACCTTGGTCTCGTGTGCCCTTCTGCTCATTTATACAGAACTAACAGGAACTGTGATAACACACGCCACATTGTTATCTTGTGACAAAAGCCATTGAAAAAGTCAATTAATATTTTATTGCCATTGTTTACTTAAAGCGGTTGTTCAGGCCATTTATATTGATGACCTATCGCCAGGATAGGTCGTCAATATCTGATCGGAGGGAGGGCTGGGTGCCGGACTCCCGCCGATCAGATATTGATAACCTATCTTGCAGATCAGCTGTTTGAAGATGAGGCAGCGCTCCATGCGAGTGCTGCTTCCTGTTTATTACACTACTTACGGTGGAGTAGTGTAATTACAACTATTTGCTCCATTCAAGTGAATGGAGCGAGTACTTGTCATTACAATGCAGATGATGGCCATTGTAATAAACAAGAAGCAGTACTCGTGCGGAGCACCATCTCCCCTTCAAACAGCTGATCGATGTGGTTGCCGGGTTTAGGTGTATCCTGATGATAGGTCATCAATATAAATAGCCTGCGCAACGCCTAATGTAAACAGCTCTGCTACATCTCTACATCATTGAGAGACATATAAAGCCACAATGTTCATGAACAATGGTTGTATCAGAGCTCCCATGTTATTATTTCTGAGGTCACCTATGTACTGTATTAAGAAAGCCTGTGAGTCCTTCTTCCCCTGTTTACACAGAGAAAGCCTGTGACTCATATTTTCCACCACACACACCTAGAAAAAGCCTGTGAGTCATACTGCCCACCACCCACACCTAGAGAAAACCTGAGTCCTATTTTGCCTGCCTGTACATAGAAAAAGCCTGTGAGTCCTGCTTCTTCTGCCTATACATAGAGAAAGCCTGTGAGTCCCACTTCTTCTGCCTATGCATAGAGAAAGCCTGTAAGTCCTGCTTCCCCCCACCCAAACATAGAGAAAGCCTGTGAGTCCTATTTTGCCTGCCTATACATAGAGAAAGCCTGTGAGTCCTGCTTCTTCTCCCTATACATAGAGAAAGCCTGTGAGTCCTGCTTCCCCCACCCACACATAGAGAAAGACTGTGAGTCTTGCTTCTTCTGCCTATACATAGAGAAAGCCTGTGAGTCCTGCTTCTTCTGCCTATACGTAGAGAAAGGCTGTGAGTCCCGCTTCGTTTGCCTATGCATAGAGAACGCCTGTGAGTCCTTCTTCCCCTGTTTACACAGAAAAAGCCTGTGACTCATATTTTCCACCACACTTACCTAGAGAAAGCCTGTGAGTCATACTTCCCACCACCCACACCTAGAGAAAACCTGAGTCCTATTTTGGCTGCCTGTACATAGAGAAAGCCTGTGAGTCCTGCTTCTTCTGCCTATAGATAGAGAAAGCCTGTGAGTCCTGCTTCTTCTGCCTATACGTAGAGAAAGCCTGTGAGTCCCGCTTCTTTTGCCTATGCATAGAGAAAGCCTGTGAGTCCTGCTTCCCCCGCCCACACATAGAGAAAGCCTGTGAGTCCTATTTTGCCTGCCTATGTGTGAATAAGGTCTTAAGGTGGATTTACACTGCCTGATAATAGGGCAGATTATCAGTAATCACAATCTGCCCATCTAAATGTGCTGCTGATCACCAGATGAACGAGCGAAATGCTCGCTGATTGGGTGATCCTATCGTTCATGCAGGCACCTAAATTATCATTTCTGGGCAGCAGATTCTAAACAGTGATCTGCTGCCCAGAAACCGTGCAGCTGTATGTGGACAAGCGATGGCAGTAGCGATCCCTCGTCCTCATACTGTGGAGGTGATCACTGCATGTAAATGCGCGGTCTCCTTCACTGAACAAGCAGCCGACAGTCGGGAAGGAACGCTTCCTTCCCGACTATTGGCTGTTGGATCGGAGCATCTAAACCTGCCTGAAGAATGGCTGTCCAGACCTTCACCAGAAATATTACGGAGGCTCAGGCTGGATGAAAAATCTCGTGCAAGGACAGACACTTTTCTCTGACCCTATACCATCTATTGGTTGGCTTGCTGTGACACAAAATGGCATATATTTTGCCCTCCCCTTTCCCATGAGCCCCATACTATCTAATTAGCCCCATCTCATTGTCAAGCATGTAGAAAAAAGTGTAGAAACCCTAGATTTGTCAATCTGCATAAATTTTTAGACAGATTTTTTGCACATAGACAGATTAGTGCCATAAATCTGGGTGTCACGGTACGGAAGAGTAAGACTTGAACTCCTACCCAAGCACTGTTCCTACCTCTTTGCACAACCTTCCCTAGACGGCGGCCCACAACTGGACGATAGTCCCTTCCTAAATAAATGCAGGGTCCAAACAGTAAAGGAAACAATGGGGAGGCAAAACAATAAATACTAGTGACAGAATGGCACATACAATAGTTGACAAAATCAGAATTGTATCAAGCCGAAGTCAATACCAGTAAAATCCAAACCGCACCTAATTAAATTGAGGGCAGAAACCAGAAGTCGCCAGAAGTCAGAAACCAGGAAGTCACGTCAAATCCAAAAGGGTCAGGCGGAAAGAGTAATGGTTATCCAAGCAGAGGTCAGAATCACATAGGTCAGTGTATCAGGGAAGCAGGCTAGCGTGGTGCAAATACCAATCACAGGTAACCTGTGGCCAGCAGGCTTCCTGTTTAAATAGGCCACGCTTCCTGGTCACTTGACAAATCTGGCGTCACATAACCGATGATGTCAGTGCGCCGGATCTGAGAGCGTGGCCTTTGATTGGCTGACTGCACATAGAAACCTGGCCTGGTCGCTCTGGTAACTGGACGCTAGCAGCACTGCTTGAGGAGAGGCGCCCCCGACGGCTACAACGGGCGTGACAATGGGCCAATGTGTTAAAGCAGGAAAATACAGCACACAGATTTGTTAGTCATTTTCTTCTCTGTGTTTCTGTCCCTAAATGATCTCTTGTTCTGAGTTTTTCAGCAAAAAAAAAGATACCAGTTTTTACAAAATGTTCAGAATTAAAGATATTCACAGAGTGTAAAGTCCCTGCCATGATGTCCTTGTTGCCATAGAAATATAACATACTGAAAATGATTCTGTCATATTATAAACAATAATTATTTGTCAAAAACAGAACTAAACTTTAAGAACAAAGATAATCGTGGAAGATGTATCAACTATGGAAACCACTGACTGTTTACCAAGCACTAGGCCAGGGCTGGCCAACCTGAGGCTCTCCAGCTGTTGTAAAACTACAACTCCCACCATGCTTTGCTGTAGGCTTATAGCTGTAGGGAGCCTGGGCATGCTGGGAGTTGTAGTTTTACAACAGCTGGAGAGCCTCAAGTTGGCCATCCCTGCACTAGGCATTTAGATGTTTTCTTTAAAGGGGTTGTGCCATTAAGACGACGTCTCTTCATTTGCCTTGTTAGGGCATATGGAGGTCTTGGAGGGCGCTCTGGTGGTAAAGATCCCCCTCTATGAGCTAGAGCAAAGAGACGCAGCACCTGCTCGGTGGACTTTATGTAACCATGTATTAAATAGGATGCACAATACTGGAAAAAATTTGAGAACAGGCAGAGGATAGTGTAAAGTAACAGAATAAGCATTACCTACTTGTTGAATGGCCCATCATTCCACCGCTGCCGTTCTGATCCTCCCCGCCGGTGTGCAGCTCTTACATAATGTGAACATCTGTATATAAAAATATTTCCTAAAGGACTCTAAACGCTTCATTGTAGCCCATAAACCTGTAAGTCATTCCATATAATCCAGAACTGCACCAGTTCTGATATAAAAGTAGGACTTTATTTAATTAAACGGGTTTTCCTTGATTTTTGAACTGATGACCCATCCAGCCAATCAGCTGTTTGAGAAGGCACCGATGCTCACAGTAGCGCTGCGGACTTTTATCTGCTCACCGTACACTGTATAGAGTCTGTGCTTGGTATCACAGCTCAGCCCCATTCACTTTAATAGAGCTGAGCTGCACTTAGGCCATGTGACCGATGAGCGTGACATCATACGGCCTAGGCAAAGCTACCTTCGCAAACAGCTGATCGGCGGGGGTCCTGGGTGTCTGATCATCTTAGAAAACCCTTTTGATCGTGTAAAACACAGAAATGGCTTACGCATTTTAGGCTGCTCTTGCCCATCCTCATCGCATCACTGCATTTAAAATACATAACATTAAGCTTGCACCATAAAATGAGCTGGCAGGAATAATCTGTTAATCAAGTGGATAATTAAAATTTTCCCTTAAATGAGTCGCAAATTATTAGGGTGTAGAAGGGACGGATAGACGTCTCTGTAGCACACTAGAGTTGTATTCACACCATGATGCCACAGGTATAGATTGGTGCAGAGAAAAAATATAACCCCTATAATGCCCCCTAAAATAGCCAGGCTCCTCATAATGGGTATCCTCACCTTACTCCCCGACACCTGCGTCGCTCCTGATGCCCACACGGCCGCAGCTGCATTTCCCCGTCATGTGGATCAATTACAGTAATGTACTGTATGTCTGAATATTCACCTTAGACCTGAATTCTTTAGGATACGGCCACACGGTCAGGTTTCTACATGACGTTTTGGAAGGACAAAATCTCCTCTTTTTGGAATTCAATCTTGGTCTTGACTTCCAAAAAACCTGACCGTGTGACCGTACCCTAAGCAACTTCCACAAGGAATATATTGTGTCCACAATGATAGAAACGATTATAGTTAAGCCAAGAAGGTTGTGAGACCTTCTTCAAATATAAACTGGGGGCAATAGATTTCCTATGGTGAGCGCCCTGCACGAAACACCTTAAATAACTCTCCTGTAAGATCTTAGGAAAAGCAAGGAGAGTTCTAAATGTGTTTCACGCAGCTGCAAATTGTGAAGGCCGGAAAATTAAAAGAAAATATGCACAATGCCAGAATTCCTGTTTTTTTGTCACCTTGGTCCCCACGATAAAGAATGATCAAAAAGTTGTATATTCCCCAAAATGGTATCAATAAAAAACTACATCTCACATATCTCAAAAGAACGAGCCCTCACTCAGCTCCATCGACAGAAAAATAAAAAGTAATGGGTTGTTAGAATAGGGAGATATCTCAAAAACAGTTTTTAATTTTAAAAAGTTGTAAAACATAATAAGGTTGTTTGTCTTGCTTACCCATAGTGGATGCCATAAAAAGGAAATGACAAAACAAATGTGAAATGTGAATTTGTTATTTTAATTTTTTCATTTCAGCCCCAATTTTTTTTACAATTTCTCAATATATTAAGGGAGTTAACAGAAAAAAAAACATGTCTATTGGAAGGTGGGAGGTAAAGCAAATACATTTCTGCCAAAATTGTCTTGGTCCTGATGGGGCTAATGTAAAATATTTAACTTAGGGTAGGTTCACATCTGTGTCGGAAGCTCCGATCGGACCCTCTGTCAAAGACTCCATTTAAAGGCTATATACACCTTCGGAGGCAATTTTTTTTTAGGATTGCATGTTACTTATTTTTGGCAAAAAATTATTCTTTCAATTGGCCTTTATTTAAAATATTGAGTCATTCTGTCACAAAGGCCTAACTGTTTTTCTAGCTGTGTGACTGGTACTTTCACTTTATGCCAGTGTTCTGTAAAAATCTGCTGCCCGTGAAAATCTGCTGCCCTTGTCATTTCTGGTCCTGACTCATCGCCTGTGAGGGAGGAGTTTTGCGCAGCGGACCACCTGATATGGCCTATCAAGGAGGTGTGTTTGCGACACCATCGCTCAAGGTAGCAGAATTTTACAGCCGATGGATGTGAATGCGCCAGTGCAGCTGAAATTAACAGGCTAGCGCACATGAGCACTATGTGAACGCGCCAGGGCAGCTGAAATTAACAGGCTACTGCGCATGTGCGCTATGTGAACGTGCCTGGGCAGCTTACATTTATGGGCCTTTGCGCATGCGCCGAGGGTAGGGAAAATTACAGCGCAGTGTCCCGAGACTTTTTCCTACCCTCGGCGCGGTGCAAGTGCAGTGGTCCGTAATCTTTACCTACCCTAGTGGCAACTCTAAGTGTGAAATTTGCCTACCCGTATGCCCTCAGCAGGATATAGTGGTCAGGTAGAGCGCCCCCCATATACCAAGGATGAGAGCAGTACTGCAAGCAGTCATACTGCTCTCATCCTTGGTATATGGGGGCACTCCACCTGATCACTATCTAAAGCTTCCCTTGTCCCACTGCTGTCATCCATAGTATATGGGGGCGCTCTACCTGACCACTATCTCCTCCTGAGGGCATACAATTGCCCCCAAAGGTGTACATAGCCTTTAAGATACTGCATGCATGACTTTTTTCTCCGGTTAAATCCCAGACTCCAGAACAGAAACCAAGTAGAATCCGTTATAGTAAAAGGGTTCCCTTTCTACACCATTAAAGTATACCACTGGGTTAAATCGGCACTTCCGTAAATGTCATTGTTTTGCTGCTAGAAATAAATAGCTGTGACGTGAAACTACAACTCCCTGAATGCTTTATTAGGCCTCTTTCAGACGGGCGTTGCGGGTGCACTCCGTCAAACAGTGCAGGTGCGTTGCGGGAATTGCCGCGATTTTTCCCTGCGAGTGTAAAGCGCTGTCATGCGTTTTGCACGCGCGGGAGAAAAATCGGCACTTTTGGTACCCAGACCCGAACCTGCACTTCTTCACAGAAGTGCATGTTTGGGTCAGAAATTGTCCCGCTGGTATTATTTCACATTATAACATAGTTATAATGTAAAATAATACCCTTGGCCATCTCCCTAATGTTGAACCCGGTGCAGAATGGGTTAAAAATAATAAACTAATCATAACTTACCTGGTCCATTTGATCGCGAAGCCCGGCCTCCTCTCCGTTAGCTTGAAAGATGTGAAGGACCTGTAATGATGTCACAGCATCACATGGCTCAATCACTGCCCATCACTATGGTGATGGAGCATGATTGGTCCATGTGACCACGTGACATCATCCAAGGTCCTTAAGCACTATCCACAGCCTGAGGATAGTGATTATGACCTGGATGATGTCACATGGTCACATGGACCATCACATGCTCCATCACCATAGTGATGGAGCAGGTGATTGGGCCATGTGATGTGACGTCATCACAGGTCCTTTAGATCATCGATGCTGCAGGGAAAGAGAGGACAGATCGCGACTACGCGATCAAGTGGCTAAGGTAAGTTAACTTTATTATTTTTAACCCCTTCCTCATCATTTAACAATGCATTCTTTATTAAGAATGCTATTATTTCCCTTATAACCATGTTATAAGGGGAAATAATAGAGATTGGGTCCCGCTGTTAGCAACAATGCGGGAAATCGCAACGCATCCGCACTTGGTTGCGGATGCTTGCGATTTTCCCGCACCCCCATTCACTTCTATGGGGCCTGCGTTGCGTGACAAACGCAGAATATAGAACATGCTGCGATTTTCACGCAACGCAGAAGTGATGCGTGAAAATCACTGCTCATGTGCACAGCCCCATAGAAATGAATGGGTCCGGATTCAGTGCGGGTGCAATGCGTCCTCCTCACGCATTGCACCCGCGCGGAAAACTCGCCCGTGTGAAAGGGGCCTTATTCACTTCTATGGGAGTGACAAGAACAGCTAAGAAAGTGTGCATGCTAGGAGTTGTACTTTCACACGTTGTACATCATAACAATCATTATCACTGAAATAAAGTCAGCATCACTTGTAGACACTTTTTGGATTAGTTCTCTAGAGTTACCACAAGAGGGCAGCAACCATATATACCGTATATACTGTAAATTCATCACCCTTAGTTGTACCACTTTTGTACTTTGGAAGTCACAGATGTCACGAAACCTATCACCGACACTGAGTAGAAACAGCTCTTATCATCTTCTCGGATTCAGAGTTTTCAGATTTGTTTGTCAAATGAAAATATGGAAAGGATCATATTTTATTAAAGAAAATTTTGAAAAAAACTATTAAAGATGTAAAAAACTTTAAGGCTGGGAACACACCTAAGCGTTTCTGAATTGCGCGTATGACGCACGTTCTATGCGCGTTTTTGGATGCGCGTTTTCGTAACTAAGAAACGCACATCATACGCGCGATTCAGTGATTCTCCCCTATTTCAGCATGGTCCATAGGCGCGTTAAAACGCCCAAAAGAAGCTCATGCTGAAGCGACAGCGTTTGGCGTTTTTCAGCGCGTTCAAACGCGCTGTAAAACGCCCAAATGTAAACCATGCCCATAGGGAAGCATGGCTTTCCACATGTTGTGCGTTTTACAGCGCGTTTGAACGCGCTGAAAAACGCTTAGGTGTGTATCTAGGGTAAGACTGTCAGTGACAACACAAATTTTATAACCTATTTAACTAAATAAGCCAACATAGCTTTTAGGAGTGGGATGGAGTGAGTGGGCAAGCACTGGAGATGACTGTGCTCATACCATACTATAGAGAAAACTGTTGATGTCTACTATTCAGTGGAGGATGGGAGTGGTAGTGGCTCTGGTTGTATCAGTCAGTCACAGTGGCTTTCCTCACAGCGTTGCTCCCTAGGGCTATGCAGTGAAAAGCAGGTGCACTCTTTCTTCCCTCAGGGTACACCCTGATTCTGGGGCTCTGGCCTGATGGTAGTTGATGTGCCTGTGAAGTTAAAAGCTATGTACACCTTCGGAGGCAATTTTTTTTTAAGATTGCATTTTACTCAATTTGGGCTAAAAATCATTTTTTCAATTGGTCTTTATTAAAAACATTGAACAGTTCTGTCACAAAGGGTTAACTGTCCAGCTATGTGACTGGTACTTTCACTTTCACTGGTCATCTAATAAACTTATCTCTAAATTACTAAAAGGTCATAAACAATTATTATCAAAGATAAGGAGTGCATCAGATGAGCTGCCTGATGGAACAGAGTGAAAATTCAGATCTTACTACTAGAGAAACTCGAGGTTGCACAGAGACAAGAGTTCAAAATTTTTAATAAAGACTGATTGAAAAAAATGATTTTAGCTCAAAATGAGTACAATGCAATAATTAAAAAAATTGCACCCAAAGGTGTACATAGTCAGTATTTGTGTGGGTTCAAAGAAGGAGGTGTGGAGTGCCATGGCCAGAATATGGTGCAGGAGTCAGTACCAAGGCCAAATGTAGCAGAATAGATGTCTCTCGATACTAAAGTACAAGATAGAGGTTGTACTATATCCAATCCAAGATACAGTGCAAATTAGTGATGAGCGGCAGGGGCAATATTCGAATTTAAGATATTTCGCAAATATTTGGTAGAATTTTCGTCATATTTTTGCGAATTAGAGTATTCGCAAATATGGTCTTGTTTGCGAAAATCAGCAATGTAATATGCGCGTAATCCATGCGCAATACATGCGTGGTCACTATAGCTACATTTTTCAAGCTGCTAGAAGTTTCCTGAGACTGGAGAAAATGATTGGCACTGCAGAACATTACAATAGCTTTATATGCAGATAGAGTGCTCCAATATATTCGCGATTGTGAAATCAGCACTAATGATGTGAATATTTTGGCGCAATACTTGCAACTTCACATTTTAGCAGGTCTGAATACATATTAGTGATTGGTGCACTAAGTATTGTTGTGAACTTGTGACATCCCAGCACTATGTCTGTAGCATGTATGTATGGACAGCAGAATCTATCACACTACTTAACACCCTGCACTGGAACCTACACTATATCACAATCTAACCTACACTGACTATCTCCCACTATCTGTATTATGTATATAAGCTAACTAACTATCTAATGTAATGACACAGGAAAGCACAGAGCACAGCAATAACGCTGCTGTCTCTCTCAGATCTGCAAAATACTGGATACAATGGCTGCTGGGGAGATTCTTATATACGAGGGATGTTGCTAAGCTCAGACAAAGAAATTGCAGCCTTCTTATTGGCCCACAAGCAAGAAGCAGGGAGGGATGATGGGTTCAGATGAAAAAATAATCTAGAATATTTAAAAATTATGAATTTATATCACTATATTCTAAATATTCGTGAATTCTCGAAGTGGCGATATTTGCGATTAAAATTTGCTATTTAAATATTCATGCCCATCACTAGTGCAAATCTCCTCAAATGGTCCTCTTATGGATTTGAGCAACAATGTGTGAAAGGCGTCTGAACAGTATTCCTCTCACTGCAGTAAAGTCTAAATAGCTTAGGTAAAAGGATGCCTTACTGATTACAATGCTCAGCCATGCAGATTTTTGAACCTTCCTGTATCTTCATCTTTTTTTTCTTTTCTGTAGATTACTCAGAGATCGGTAAGTCTAGTTTTAGTCCAGTCCTGTGTGGAATGAAGTACATGGAGTTTCTTCTTCACTCTTTCTCTACTGGCTAACTCCAAGATAGAACTCTCTAGACTCATTAAAGGGTGGATCCCCGATCTACGCCCAAGCTTCCTGTAGGGGCTGTGCCAGAGTTAACTCTGTCACTTCCATACATCACCATACTGGGTATACATGGCATTAAAGAACACTTAATAACATGACAAGTATTAAACATCAAAAAATTGCAAGTACCCCCTGCTCTGTGGTTCTGAACACCTAATGGGCGAATATATGCTCTATGATGTCCTTCTGTATACACAAAGAGTAATTTATTATACCTGAAGGTAACAAATGATAGAGGTAATTGTACATGCCTTAAAGGGGTTGTGCAGGCAATATATATTGATGACCTAATGACCTATACTCAGGATCAGAGGAGGCTGCTCCATGTGAGTGCTGCCTCCTTTTATTACACTACACGTCATGTCCCTTGCAGTGGTGATGCAGTGTAATTACAAGTACTCACTCCATTCAAGTGAACAGAGCAAATATTTACAATGCACTTGCGAGACGACAGGCAGTGAAATGAAGAGGAAGTAGCGCTCGCATGGAGCACCACCTCCTCTTCAAACAGCTGATCAGCAGGGGTGCCGAGTGTCAGATTCTGACCAATCAGATATATAACCTATCCTGAGGATAGGTCATTAATATGAATGGGCTGCACAACCCCTTTAACAAAGCAGAATAGAGAAATTACTGTTACTGGCGCTTTAAGAAACCAGTATAATGAATAAAAACCAGTCTGAGCTTTTCCATATCATATAATGTTCTTGTGGACCTTGTAGCCTGTGTGTTCCGCTGATACAATAGCTGTGTAAACAACTGCGGTGAGAGCAAATAACTGAATTACTGTGGGAAAGAGCGGCCCTGAAAATCCGAGCTTGGGAATCAAAGTGCAGAATGTTTTGCTTGAGTGGGCTGAGAGTGGGAAATTCAAGGAAATGGACGATAAGGAATGATTTTTCTTCTAGACTTCCTTTCTGTTTAATTGTTCGCAGAAAAGCTGTCCAACTAGGTGCATGGACTCTATATACAGTATGTATGGTCACTATGACCGTGCAGTATGAAGTATCATCACTAGAGATGAGCAAAGTATTGGAAAATTCGATTTGGCTGCTTTGCCGAATTTTAAAACATACAAAATACTTTGTTACCAAGCGCATTTCTTTGTAAGTAGTGGGTGCAATGACAGGGAGCAGCGCTTGCACCACTCCCTGTCATTGTACCTCTCAGAAGCCGCGTTCATACATGATCACACATCATGATATACATAACATGGTGTAAAATTTAAAAAAAAGATCGGGCACAAAATCACGGGCGCCCGAGATGACATCTTCACTCAGGCCGGCGTGGTGATGTCATATGTCTTCGTGCACGGGATTTCTTGTGAGATCTTCAAGCAAGATGGCAGCGGCTGGCCCATCATGAGCAAATGGAGCAGTTGAATATGTTTTTGTTTTTTTTTTGCACGATTTCAAGTTAAATCAATTCACTACCACAAAGCACAAATTTGGCTTCGGGGCAAATCGAATTTTACCCTGAAATTCAGATTCAAGTCCACTTTGTGAACTTCGATTCGCTCAACATTAATCATCATTATTGTATTCACATGGTGAGCCCGTTTGGTTTGCCATAAGGAAAGGAAACTATCCCCCTGACAAAAATGCCAAAAACGGAGCCACCTTTTAGTATCTGTCATAGGATTGTATATGCCAATGTACATATTATTCTGAATAGCACCAACTACACTTTCCTATACAGAGGCATCCAGTTGCATATCGCTTTCTATAAGTTCTCTCAACATAGGAGACCATAGACAACATGCTGCTATATGTCTATAGAGTGGCATACCTCAGAGGCCTGTATCTGAGGTATAAGGTATGGTGCGTCTGACGCACGGCATAGCTATAGTGGAAGTGGCTGGTATGGGGCCCGAACTCAGAAGTGGCCCACCCAACAGGAGAACTAAAATATTTTATTGTCAGGGCCCCCTCAACAGTATTATAAAATGACATTATATACAGTGACATGACATACAGTATATACGTGTAGGAAACGACCAGAGCGGCTGCAAGGCCTGGTCTGAGACAACCATTTAGCCACAAGAGTTGGGGTTGCACAGGAGGAGGGTGTCACGGACGTTCCAGGTACAGGTGGCAGGAGATCGGTGAGACTGGCAACACATGGTTTGATCTGACATGTTTTCCGTTTGGATCAAGGAACGTCTGTGTTGTTTCTGGTGCTTGCCACACCTTCTTTCCCCAGGTGTGGCTATTATGGTCATTTAACATTCTCTATTTATTGTTGCTTCTGTTTGAGTTGTGGATAGCTGGTGTGTGGATCTCGGCTGAGTTCCTGGTGCTGCTATAGCCACTTGAAGTTAAGTGTTTTCTTTCCCTTTTGTATTTTGTTTGGGTTATTTTGTGTGTTGGATTTCCCTGTCATTTGTATTAAGGCCTGAGGGAGACTCCTGTTCGTCCTTCCTTTTGGAGGAACAGGTTGTCTCAGTCCTGACATTAGTACCAGTGTCCTATACGGTGAGTTAGGACACTAGGTATTCCTGTGTATGAACTCACCTACCTCTGCGGCCTGTTCATACTGGCAGTTAGTCAGGACTTTGATTAGGGTTTTACTAGGAGGTGTCCATCTCCTTTCCATAGTTTCCAGGCCTTATTCCCTCACCTCTTTCCCTCCTATGTTCGGTGCGGTGTTTCCCTCCCGCACCCGAACATGACAGAGGGAGTTGCAAAGAAGTTTCTGGAGAGGATGCTCATCTCCCCCATGCTTTTTCCTTTTCAATTTGGACTCCTCTGACCCATTTTCAACATGTATACTAATCCCTCTGGTTTGTTTCCATCCTGTATTTAGCACTTTCTGTTGCCGCATCCAACCAAACCCATGATGCACTTCTCCTTTCCTTGACAACTCTAGCACCGCCCCTAACATCGGACAGCTAGTTTATAGCTCCTCCCACCCAGCTAGTTATACAGACACTCCCCTATCACTGCCCTGTCCATGGACATAACATCACAGGAAATAAGAAAGAGCTGCATGGACATGGTCATGTGACCACAGCCCAGAACGGGAGATAGGAGCAACAAAGTTAGAATAAAAACAAGAAAATTACAGCGACTTTCATAAACGGTTATTGTAAAGGATGTCATGGACACAATTGTCCAGAAGTTGCTTGTTGCTGTACCTCTGTCTGCCTTTGACATGAAGTGAAACTGTAGCTACTTCTGATTTTCTTTGTGCACATACTGTACGAGGGTCCGAGCTTCACCTTCACAACAAATTTTTTATTTTCATTAAAATGAAAAATAAAGCAACTTTGCAAATCGTTTCTATTAAAAATTATGTATCCTATGTCTATAGGTCAAGTGCAGACTCAAACAAACCCAGTGTCACTTCATCCTGCAGCCACAGAAGCTTCTGTCTGTCCTCTACTTTAATATGCACATTAGTGAAGAACATATGGATGGGTATGACGGCAGGATCAGACCACACGGGGTTTGTTTGAGCTGCTTACACCACATAGCAGGTGAGTCTATGGTAAGGTATTTGCTATATAGGGCCCAGGGCATTGTCAGAACAGCATTGCTGGGGAAACGGTGAGGTGAGTACTGTTTATTTATTATTTTTAATCCTTCCTGGCTCTTTAAAAAAAAAAAATAATCTTCCCTCAGAAAACCTCTTTTAACTTTTGTGAAAAATGATCAAATAGTATTGAAAAATGAGAGAACTCTTTTAAACATGAATGTGTCACATTTAGCACCGTCATGATGTGTTACCCTAAGGTTATTCCTTGCTCTACAGACCACATAGCGAAGGAGCCTGGGTGTTCGCAAAGTGGAATGCGATACAAGCAGTCGGAGTCATGTCTTTTGGTAAATATCTGTGTGTGCAAAATTGTCTTTATTATTGGTTTGCTTTATGTAAACAGGATGAATTGTCTCTGACGCGACCCTGCGACACATTTATGCTTTTGCCCTACTGCATGCTACTAAAAGGGACTCTGTCACCAGGAAATTCAATGTTAACCAAGGGACAATGTCCTATAGGGCTATCGCTTTAGCAGAAAAAGTACTTTTAATCTATATGCAAATGAGCAGTTGAGTGCACAGAGGGCGGGCTCAAGCCATTCTGTGCACCTTTGCTCCTCCTGCTTCCACTGCCGGCCCCTCCCCATCCTTCCTGATTGACAGGCATGGGGGAGATAACTATGAAGGGAATTTACCCAAATCAGTGATATTTTATAGATCGCTAAGCAATGCCAATGAGGTTTAATAGCTCTAAAGAGCCCTCAAAAGTTCCATCTGGAAGTCAATGTCAGTCTGAGAGCCCACGTGTGACCGATATGTTCCTCACATGTATCTATGATGTACAGTGGCCCTTACAAATACAATATTAATTGGTTCCAGGTTGACCATTGTATGTTGAAATCATTGTAAGTTGAGTATTTGGTTCCAAATCCTCAAAATGTCATCCAAGATAAGAGAAAATGAAGATTCAAGAAAAATAAGCAGATAACTAAGACAGATAAAACAAGTCCTTACATATAACAGTCAGGAATAGCTGATACATAGCAACTAATACGGCTAATTTACCAGAGAAGTGACCTTGATTGGTTGGATCTGGTTTGGAGTCTACGATATTCTATGTTGAGTCTAGTTTCAACTTAGGATGGGTCAGAGAAGACCACTGTATGTTGAAAATATTGTATCCTGAGGCCATTGTATCTTGAGGGATCACGGTATTAGAAACTCATTTTGGTGGCATATCTCCTTTCAAGGGGTTTTCCAGGAGCGAAATATTGATGACTTCAGGATAGGTTATCAGTATCTGATCGGTGGAGCTGTTTGGAGAGGACTTGGAAGTCCAGTGAGCTCTGCGTCCTCTTCCTAGGACAGTGACATCACGTTCACTAGTCACAGGGACATGGGACAACTCAGTCCCATTCAAATGATTGGACGTGGGCTGCCCCACTGAGCACAGCCGCTATCCAGAAAACGTACTATGCTGTGAAGAGTCACTCATCAGAGAGCTGCAGCCTCTTCAAACAGCTGATCGGGAGGGGTCCGGGTGTCGGACCCCCACTGCACCGATAGGATATTGATTCCCTATCCTGAGGATAGGTCATCTATATCGTACGCCTGAAAACCCCTTTAAAGAAACAGGTCCAAGCGCCACACCTCGTCATGGGCTGCGTTTGGTATTTCACCTCACTTAAATGGGGTTGGGCTGCAATACCAGAGATAGCCTATGAATAAGACTGGCACTATTTCTGGAAAAATCCATTTTTTTATTTTTTGTAATCATTTACAGGAGAATAATAACAATATTTTATGTTTTGCGTGCTGTATCTTAAAAATTCTGCCATCTGCCTTATTGGGTGAATCCTCATTTCATTCTTTTCCAGTGTTCATGTGCCACCATGCCTGCTTTTTAATTTATGGATCGCTTGAAAAAGGAACAGTCAGAAGTTGGTCCAATATTACCCACATTTCAATGATCATCTCCTTAATTATCAGTGTCCAGTATTCGGTTTTTGGATATGTGTCCTTTACAGGATTCACACAAGGTAATGTATAGTGATGAGCGGCATAGGCAATATATTCGAATTCGCCATATTTCGCTAATTTTTGGCTGAATATTTGCCATAATTTTGCAAATTTGAGAATTCGTGATCTCCAGTCATTATTTACTTGATTGCAAAAATCGGCAATGTAATATATTCGCTATAAAAATTTGAATATTCGTGATCAACACTAAGGGGTAGGCAACTTTCCTATTGGTTGCTAGGGATGTTGCTAGGTGCCAATATTCACGATAAATTTGCGATAAATTCACGATAAATTCGCAATTTGAATACTCACGATAAACACTATTCGCGAATACTAATATATAGCACTATATTCTAAATATTAGCGAATTCTCAAAGTGGCGATATTCATGATTAAAATTCACGATTCGAATATTCGTGCTCAACTCTAGTAATGTACAGAAGCCGACTTATACACTGACCTACACTTAAAGGATTCTATTCATATTGATGGCCTGTGCTAAGGATGACATCAGTGGCGGTCCAACCCCACCGATCAGCTGTATGAAGAGGCCGTGGCCCTTTGTAAGACTATTCCTAACCCATGTGATGTCACATATATATTATTATAATCTTTAATAAAATATTGGGGCTGAAAGGGACGTGTGCAACATAAGAATATCCACCTATTCTCCGGAGAGGCCAATACTAGCCGCTCAGAGACAGTCTGACACCCCACACTCCCGCCGATCAGCTGCTCTGTGTAGCTCCATCGCCAGGAAGACAGCATCTATGTAGCGGAAAGAGCTCGTCACTGCAGGTCTGCTCCCATTAAAGACAAGTGACATCCATGGAGGCAGAGCTGTAGTAACAAGCTCCCTCCAGTAAAATGTTGATAGCACTCTGTAGCTCCGCCGACAACAAAGCTACCCAAAACAGTTGATTTGCGGTGGTGCAGGGAGTCGGACCCCCGCAGATAAGCTACTGATGGCCGGACATCCCCTTTAACCAATGTGTTGCCTTAGGGCATTCTTTAATCTAGGCTCTTCTTACTGGATAGCTGCTTTATTAACTGGAAAGTTTCTAGTAACAGTACAAAGATTCCCTTACAGTCTCTTAATCCTCCGTGCTGAAAAATGAGCGTCCTTTCATGGAAAATATGAAAATGTTTCCCCCCTGGATATAAAATTGCTGATGTGCAATTTCCAATGCATATTTTCTATGTGAAAAAAGGAGATCATTATATTATTAACTTAAACTTTATGCGTCTTCACCACTGCTAGGAAGAGAGGAAAGCTGTGATACTAAAAAATGCATGTTATACATGATTCCTGGGGGCAGGGGTGGAGAATGTATTTTGTCTTTAAAATATGTAGATAGATAGATAGATAGATAGATAGATAGATAGATAGATAGATAGATAGATAATATATGGTGGATAGAAAGATGATAGATAGAAAGATAGATAGATAGATAGATAGATAGATATGATAGATAGATAGATATGAGATAGATAGATAGATAGATACATAGATAGATAGATAGATAGATAGATAGACAGATATGAGATAGATAGATAGATAGATAGATATGAGATAGATAGATATGAGATAGATAGATAGATAGATAGATAGATATGAGATAGATAGATAGATATGAGATAGATAGATAGATAGATAGATAGATAGATAGATAGATATTAGATATATAGATATTAGATAGATAGATAGATAGATAGATAGATAGATAGATAGATAGATACAGAGATATTAGATAGATAGATAGATAGATAGATAGATAGATATTAGATAGATAGACAGAAAGATAGATAGATACAGAGATATTAGATAGATAGATAGATAGATAGATAGATAGATAGATAGATATCTCAAGTAGCTCGGTCCTAACGCTGACCTACCTGTGCCGTATGGGCAATACCAGGAGCCAGTGGGCAAATCTGAATGTGCCTTTATTTCCATCCACAGGCTATATTTCGGTGCACCTGTGAGGCCTGGGATATATCAGCCAGTCTTGGGTGGGACTCACAGCTTCCTCCCTCCTCCCACTGTAAGCATGGCTACATGCGGGAGGTAACAGGGAGTTTGCTGTGAGTCGGACCTTACGCTCCTGTAATTCGCCCACTGGCTCCTGATATTGCCCATACGGCACAGGGGGTCAGCGTCAGGTGTCCTTAAACACGAGGATATATTGGCTAAATTCTCAACTTTAACACCTGCTATTGGCTGACCCAAACCCCCTGCGTGACGGGGAGATGCAGCAGCGGGCATCAGGAGCGACGTGGGGGAGCGGGGTAAGTATAACCTGTATGAGGTGTCCTGGCATTTTGGGGGGCATTATAGGGGTTGGATTACCCTTTTAAGTCATACTCAGCATCCATAATACATATACTTAAAAATCTTTCCTTTGCAGGGGACCTGTTTGAAAATTATTGTAAGGATGACAACCTGGCCACGATCGGAAGACTTTTTTATGCAATGACAGTAATCCTCACATACCCGATGGAATGTTTTGTTACTAGAGAGGTAAGAGTTAAGGACAGGTAGATAGATAGATAGATAGATAGATAGATAGATAGTAATGATGATGAGCTCTGCAACAAGACCGCCAAGAGAGCGTTCATGCAAACATTAATTGTTGCTAATTGGCCCAATCCTTGACCTGTGTAAAAGGACTCTTAGTTTAGTGGGGAAGAAAGAGGCATTTTTCTCTGATGGGATATATTACAAAGTTTCTTATATTCACCAGGACTATTGGTTTATGCAAACTTGGTTGAAAGGTGAGTCACCATTTTATGGGAATTTTGCACCGGTGCTGCTCGCATGATGCAGCTCTGTTGGAGAAATTTCTGCGTTTATAAATTTGTTTCTTCAGCTTCTGTATGGGTGTCTACAAGCCCCATTCAAGAAATCTGTCCCATATGAACATTCTTTCACCAGGATATATAGACAGAAGACTGTTACTGGGATTTATAGAAGCTTTCCAAATTACATTTCCAAAATAAAAATGATAAAATATATATAATTTCAGAAAAATCTGGACTATGTGAACAGTTCTGATAAATAAACAGTAGATGGCGCTGCTCCTCCAAATCTTTCTTTCATGGTATACAAAATCTTGACGTTCTCTGATGCAATCGGGAGCGTACAGCTTTTTCCATGGTTGTGTTCACATTTGTGCTGACGTGAAGAATACCGAGCAATGCTATCTTCCCTGAAAAAATGATGGACACTATGACAGAACCTGATGGACCCACATGATTAATCACAAGTTGGAATGATTTCCATAACAGAGCAGACCTTGAGAACTTCTTGTCCCTAATTCTTCTCTCCCCGACATCATGAACAGAATACAAGCACTTTTTATGAGGGGGGTGTATTCTGTCTATGAAGAGGGGCTGGTCTAATGACTTTCAAACCATCTTGACAACTCTGCCATCTGGAATCCTGCTTTTATAGAAGGTAAAGTTGTCAAGATGGCTTGAAAGCTAGGACAACCTTTTTACGCCCTATAACAGGCATCAGGTAGATAAGGTGTGAGAAATTTCATTTTACCGCACCCACCTTCCCTTGTTAGCGTATGAAGGACATTACTTGACTATTGGGTCCAGTGAATTTCAGCATTACCTGGTGTAATAGAGATGTAATGGAGGAGGCGCTCCAGTGTAGGCCACCTTCCATGTCACACGATCGGTCACAGGTGTTTTTGCTTTCCCCAGGTGATTTCCAACGTATTCTTCGGCGGGAGCCTTTCCACGGTCCATCATTTTGCAGTCACATTGCTGGTTGTATCTCTCACCACAGTCATTTCCTTATTTTCCGACTGCCTAGGAATGGTGCTGGAGCTCAATGTAAGTGCGGGAGATGTCATCATGTCGTCATAAATGGACACTGATCATAGTTGCACGTTATTACTAAGGAGCCCCTGAAAGTCGGCCATCGTTTCACATCTTACATAGGGTTTAACCTCTCAGTGACTAACCATCTGGTTTTACGGTACGACCACACGGTCAGGTTACTGCGTGCAGTTTTGTTCCAAAACCAGGAGTGAATTCAAAAAAGTGGAGAAGTTGTATATGTTCTTTATACTTTTAATCCTTTTATGATCCTCTCCTGGTTTTGGCTTCCAAAACTACCTCAGGAAACCTGATGTACCGGCTGTACCGCTAAGGTGGTCACTAAGGCCACTGCCTTTCTCAGCCAAACTGACTGCCGACAGTCTAATGGGTATATGGAGCTCCCACCTCTCCACCCAAAAGATGATGTCAGGGGAGAGAAGGATCGGGCAAAGTGAATATTGTTGCCTAATCATTTTGATCTCCTGGGAGATAATCCACCACCACTTTTCCCAGCTCTCCCCATTGAACACAAGCTGAACGTGTATGTGGATGGGGATTCTGGGAGGGAGTAGGGAGAGGTAGCAGTCAGCCAAACAATAATTTGGCTATTGATTATCTATAGCCGCATTATGTGTTGCATCGGTGTCCTGTGCCAGGAGAAGCGGGCATCTGTCAGCAGATTTGTCCCTATGACACCGGCTGACCTGTTACATGTGCGCTTGGCAGCTGAAGGCATATGTGGTGGTCCCATGTTTATATATGTGCCTGCATTGCTGAGACACTAAGTTACATTTTAATATATGCAAATGAGCCTCTAGGAGCAATGGGGGCGTTGCCGTTACACCTAGAGGCTCTGCTCTCTCTGCAACTGTCGCACCCTGTGCATTTTGATCGACAGGGCCAGGCAGTGTAAACATCATAACGCCTGGCCGTGAAGTGAAGGGGACGCGGCAGTTGCAGAGAGAGCAGAGCCTCTAGGTGTAATGGCAACGCCCCCGTTGCTCCTAGAGACTCACCTGCATATATTAAAATTTCCAACACAGATGCCTTCAGCTGCCAAGCACTCATGCAATGGGTCACCCAGTGTCATAGGTACAAATCTGCTGTCAGATGCCCCTTAATCACACCTCTGATACTATTTTAATACCTTATACTCCTGTCCCTCCCCTGATCAAGGTCTGCCTCTGGGTCTGCCATGTATAAAACTCTGGAAGGCCCTGCTAGAAGAAAAAAATCCCAAGTGTAAATTCTGTTTTCTTTACAAACTACTTTTTCTTAGGCTACATGCAAACGACAGTTGTGTTTTGCGGTCCGCAAATTGTGCATCCGCAAAAAAAACTGAGGGCATCAGGTTTTTTTGCAGATCCTTTTATTTTTTTACAGATCCCTTGTAATAATGCCTATTCTTGTCCGCAAATGAGAATGGCGGAATGGAACCATGGACAACGGACGCGGAACACAAATGGTTGACTATCAGCAATTTTTTGCTGACCCATTGAAATGAATGGGTCCTCATCCTATCCGCAAAAAAAAACTGAACGGACGCAGAGACAACTGTCATGTGCATGTAGCCTTACTGACAAAAAAAGCAGACATAACAGGTATCGCTGCACTGATTGTGATACAAATTATACAATTATAATGTTACGTATTCCAACTGGTAAACAGTGTAAAAAAGAAACAAAAAAGAAGAAACAAAAATATGTATAAATGTTTCATAATGCATCGTATGTTCCCAAAGATGGTGTCACTAAAAATTAAAACTTGACCTGCAAAAAACAAACTCTCATACATGTAGCTGTGTAGATGAAAAAATAAAAAAAAGTTTTGGCTCTTGGAATGTAAAGATGAATAAGAAACCACACAAAGGGTCATTAAGGCCCCAAAACAGTCTGTCCGCTAAGGGGTTAATCCAGCATTCACAGGGTTGGGGCAGACCGGAACTTTATACTCCCTCGTAATAAACCCCTTGGGATCTGCACATAAATATGGGATTTGTCTAAATATAACAGGCGGTGCAAATGCAGGAATTTTTGGCTGCGCTGCAGGTTTACTAGGGACATGCCGGGCACTAAAATTAAGTGGATTTAAATTATAATGTATGAGGCCTGCTATGAAAAGGAGCATTTATACCGCTGCAGCGACACAGTTACAAGCTCCTGGGTCCTAGTGCTAATACTATGGACACCATAAAACTAGCCGAGATATCACAGCTCTTGGACAATATATTCTATAGGAATGATTAACCCTATAAAGATAATGGAGGGAATTTATCATAGCAGGTGTATTTGTAGTCAGTTTTCCAAGTGGAGATGCCATGCTAACCTGCGCCAAATTTATGAACAGGGGGCATGGTGTTTATAAACACGACACACGTGCAATGTTGTTGCTTGGCATGGAGTTGCGTCTGGCTGCAACTTTTTTGCAAAATTTTAAAAAGTGACACTGCCTAAATGTGACTTAAAATTTATCTACTGGCAAAGCCTGACCAACTTCTCACTCCGCTGCTGAAAGTGTTGCCGGAAGGTGCAGCTCACAAAAGTCACAAAATGTTGCACACAAAATCACTTACAATATTTTTATGCCACAAAACAGGCAGAGAAGATTTGATAAATTTCACCCAATTTATGTATTGGTATCATTATTTATTTGTTTGTTACAGTGTTACCTGGTATAAAGTATTATGTAATTTAAAGAGCCTCTCCGCCTTATTGTTTCTAGAAAAAAAAATATATTTCTGAACACAGGTTGGTGGAGAACAATTACAGTCTTTTCAATGGGGTTGTGAAGCAGAATGTCCCTAGCAAGTAGTCTGTCTCAAACAGGAAATGGGGAAAGGAGGCTTGTAAGGACCTAAGCTGAAAGGGTTGTGTCACTTCAGCACATGGCATTTATCATGTAGAGAAAGTTAATACAAGGCACTTACTAATGTATAGTGAGTGTCCATATTGCCTCCTTTGCTGCCTGGATTTATTTTTCCATCACATTGCTCGCTTCCAGGAATTACGACCACCCTGCAATCCAGCAGCGCTGGCCGTGATGTCCTCTCTGGTTGTCGGGACTGTGGGAACGCACATAGGCATGGATGTGCAGCCGCTCCCGTCCTGACCCCCTCATATCTGTGCTGCAGCGGTGCTCGTAACTTCTGGAAACGAGCAGTGTATAATGTGATCGGAAAATGGATCAAGCCAGCAACGGAGGCAATATGGACAATCACTATACATTATTAAGTGCCTGGTACTTTCTCTACATGATAAATGCCACTTGCTGATGAGAGACAACCCCTTTACTCTTTCTCTCTTTCTTAGGGCTTCTTCACACGACCGTGCTGTGTTTTGCGGTCCGCAAATTGCCGATCCGTAAAACACGGATGCCGCCCGTGTGCCTTCTGCAATTTGCGGCCCTTTATAGAAATGCCTATTCTTGTCCACAAACGGACAAGAATAGGACATGACTCACAATTTTTGCGGCCACGGACGGAGCAATGGATGTGGACAGCCCACGGAGTGCTATCCGCATCTTTTGCGGCCCCATAGAAGTAAATGGATCCTCATCCAAGCCATGGTCGTGTGAACGAGCCCTTACTCAAACTTGTCTTATTTTTGTGAAATTTCTTCAGGAAGAAACGTCAGACATGAAAAATGTACTTATGCTTTGTTCCTTAATACTGTATATGTGGCACATGTGCAAAACAGCACAAACACCCCTGAATAATGAATGCCTCACACAAGCCATACCTAAAGACATGGACAATTATAATGAATACATGGCACCAATATGCCAGAGACCAGCACCCCAAACTTCATTGCCACGCTTGATCTCTGCCGACAGACCTCAGCAGACACCAACAGTGCAGACTTAGGGCTCATGCACAATAACGTGTGCCGCCCGTGCCGTGCATTGGGGACCACAAATTGAAGTCCCCAATGCACGGGCACCGTCCGCGTGGCTTGCGCTGATGGATGCAGACCGTGATCTGTCCGGAACGCAAAAAAATAGGGCATCTTTTATCTTTTTGTGGTGCCGAGGCACAGACCAAAATGCCACCGAAGCATTCTGTGGTGCTTCAGTGGACTTCTGCTCTATATCTTGCGGATTGTGGACCCATTGAAGTCAATAGGTCGCATCCGTGATAAGGTGCGCACATGGCTGGTGCCCGCATATTGCGGACCCGCTGTTTGCGGTCCGCATTACGGGCATCGGTGGCACACCAGCCCGACTTCAGCACAAAATGATTTAGCAGAACCCAGACCTCAAGAGAAGAGAACCTAGCAGAGGGGAAGTTCTCATCGCCCTTAGTGGCACAAGCTGTCAAGCTGGGTGCCCATCCTGTAGTCTGTACTACAAACTATAGACATGGCAAGAAGCAATCTGTAGTGCAAGCATTCATAGGAGGCATCCATGCAGGAGAAGAGTCCAACCTTCCTGGAGTCTGGTGGGTCTACCCATTGTCTGGGACTCACCTACACATTTTGCAAAAGCAAAAGCAACCAATGCAGCCCCTATGCCATACTAGATAAATGAATGTGAAATGTAGGTTGGGACCATCTTTAATATTTAGAACTATCACAAAATCCGAATTCCATCTGACATGTCTCTGTTTTTACGCAGGGCCTTCTCAGCGCGACTCCTCTCGTCTTCATTATTCCTACCGCTTGCTATTTGAAGCTCTCGTCGGATCACTGGTACCACATCAGCAATGCCATGCCCTGCTTCATCCTTCTGCTTGGTATACTGATAATGCCAGTAGGGTTTTCTATGACCATTTTATATCCACAGGAATGTAGTCACGGAAAAGAAATGTTTTACTGTTTCTCAAATTCTACACTTAATGATGTTCCTGTATCACATTTATACCACAGGAATGCATCGGAAATAAAATAATTCTGCATTACAGCACCATATTGATTTAATTTTTGAAGTTGTATGTATAAATTATACTTACTTTATATTTATTTTAAACATGATTTTATGTTAAAGGGTATTTCAAGTGAAAAATAAAAGCTTCACCAAGATAATCATGTTTAGGAAGTTGATGTTATTGTCTGCCATGTTACAAGTAAACTGGTGCTGCGGCCCGGTCCTGGTCCCTGTTTCCACAAGCGTCCTAGCTCAGATACTTACCACACCTTCTGTTAGCATGCTCCTACACATGGTTTGACTCAAAGACTGCTGTGATCGCATTACTTTCTTAAATAGCAAGTTTCCTCGACAGACACATATTCAAGTTATTTTAGCTATATTGCTCTATTATTTATCTGTCTGCTCCTGCAGCTGACATCAGCAGGGAGGAAGTAAAGGGCTGCAGTAATTCCTCCTACTGTACCTCATATTAAAAAATGAATGTAGCAACTTACAAATGAATGAAGCAACATTTACACATAGAAGTGCATGTCCTATGAGGTTTTTAAGTGGATCACTTGAGGCTTTCTTTTTAGTCAGTACTTAAAGGGCACATCTCTAATGGCATTTACCACCTCCACCCTCCTTCTTCATCTGTTAAACAGTTCCATATACTAAAAATTGGTGTGATGATGTATTCACTGCCTGGACTTGTCAATCAAAGTGCAAAGGGCGCGACAGTTGCAGAGAGAGCAGAGACTCTAGGTGTAATGGCAACGCCCCTGTTGCTCCCAGAGGCTCATTTGCATATATTAAAACATCATTTTTCTCAGCAATGCGGGCACATATGAACATGGGACCAACACAGATGCCTTCAGCTGCCAAGTGCACATGTAACAGGTCAGCCAGCGTCATAGGTACAAACCTGCTGACAGATGCCCTTTAAGGAAATTTCTCCAACATTAAAATTAGTCATTTACAAAATTATTTAACATGCTGTATGTACATAGATGTGGATTTGATTCTCTTTCATTAGCAAAACACAATTGATTGTTTCTTTACTTGTTGCTCTGTCACCAAGATAAACCTTTATGCTCAACAGTGTGTGTGATTTTTGCTTTGCTGGTTTATTATACTCATCTAAAGCATTTCCGCAAACTTGTCCCCTTTCCTTGGGTAAAATAATATCTAAAAGTAAAACCAGAGGTCCAGTCACATCTTTGACCAGGCTACGTGAAGAAAAAATGGTCCTTTGCCTTCACAATGGGGCTGTTGCAAGGAGAATTTATGGTCTGGAACCGATTGAATCAGCTGATTGTTGGGTCAACTTGATGACTTGACGCCATGCTTAACAGGAAGTGGTATATAATGGAAGAATGATAAAGATTAGGGGGTCATTTATTGTACTGAAATATGCCTATATTAGGTATATTTAAGGCGCAGATGATGGTTAGTTGCTCCACAATCTGTGACTTTTCCCCGCTCACTGCAGGTCTAAAAAAGTGGGCATGGCCTGGGCGGGGAAGAGGATAGGCCGGCAGGTCCGTCTTATTAATCATTTTCTACACCTGTTTTAGGTGTAGAAAATAGTCTAAATGTAAGACAGCTCGGAAGCTGGCTTTTATTTAGACTGGTGCTGGATGCACCTGCGCCTCTTCATAACTTCAGCAGATCCACCACCAGATATAGGGGTTATTAAGACCGGCGTCTAAAACGCCGCTCTTAATAAATGACCCCCTTGGTGTCAGTTTAATTGTAGGATATTAATGACTGGTGAACCTACAGAGGTAACTCATTAGATAGACCACAACAACACATTTAACAGTTGAGCTGGATAAAAGGAAATTCCAGGCAGCAACAACCAGTAATACTTAGGAAGTTCCAGAGGAAGCGGAAAGGAACACCGCTCTGTGAATAGACCTGCAATAATAAGCAAGGTTTGGCCAGCCATCATATTTATCCATTCCTTTGTAATATGAACACAGCTTTATTCCTATCAGGAATCATTTTATTTTCAGGAATTTGACCCTCTTTATAAAAGGGACATGCCCATCAGAAAGGGGTATTTCTTTTAACTCAATATTTATAAAAAACTATATTTTTTAGGTTTATTGACAGTTTTAGCTTTTAATTTTGGCAATACTATGCTGTGCAAAATTCTATACAAAATACTGTTATTCTGTAGCAGGGAATATAAATGATAAGACCTCTAATATAGAAAGGCAATCCAGTGTCAGTTTACTGCTGCTGTGAAGGGAAGATGTTATGTGCACGGTAATCCTTATTATAGTAGTTGGCATAGAATTGGGACAACAGTAGGCCAAGTTAAAGATGCTAACAGAGAAGCATTGCACTGATTAGTGTAATGTATGATGCTCTAATTGAGTCATTACGGAGAGGGGGGGCTCTGTCTGGTTGCAGTGAAGAACTGAAAAAAAATGAAAGGGAATCTGTCATCACATATATCAGCATTCATCTAGCTGACATGCGAGATGTGCGCTTGTCAGCTGAAGGTACTGCTGTTGGTCCCATGTCCGTAGGTGGTCGCAATGTTCAGAAAATAGCCGTTTTGTAATATGTAAATTAGCCCTTTGGTGCAACGGGGAGGGTCCGCTCCCTATCTCCTAAGCCACGCCCCCACTGCTTAGACTGACAGGCAAGGCAGTGAAAACATATTTACGCCTGGCCCTGAAAGGGAGTGCGTTCAGCACATGTGCTGTACAGAGATGGGTCTAACGGCGGCTCCTGGCCGAATGTGCTCACACAAGGTTTCAGTGCCAGGCGTCAATATGTTTTCATGGCCTGATTTATCAGGCAATGTGGTAGGGGCGCAGCATAGGAAACAGGGAGCAAAGCCTCTGGGTGCAATGAGGTGCAATGGCACTACACTCATTGCACCAAGGGGCAAAGTTACATAATATAGAGCATATAGTTTTTCAACATTGCAGCCACCTATGGAGATGGGACCAACAGCATTAGGCTGGATTCACGTCACGTTTTTACCACCCATCTAACGTATACAAAAAACATATATGTTAAATGGATGCCTCAGACTGATGCAGTACAGTCGCATCCTTCACCATAGAGGTCCACTGCAAAAAAAATAAACATATATGTTTTTTTTTACCATTGTAAAAAAAAAAACATACACATTTTTTTTTACTAGACCGTGCAAGATACAAGAACGCAGTGTGCTGCATTTTTGATCCTTTTTTTTCTAACGTTTACTTCAAAAGGAGGCATAAAACGTGATGTGAACCCACCCCTACAGTCAGCTGGATTAATGCAGATATATGTGGTGACAGATTCCCTTTAGGCAACACTGTTTGCTATGCTTAAAGTCTAAACAAAAAGGAAGTTAAAAATCCAGGAAAAGACGTACAATACAGGGAGGGACTTCAAAAAATGATATCCAGAAAACCATCCGCCTATTTTTTTTTGTTAAAACATTATATAGAATATTCACAAAAATTGTGATGGAAGGATCCCTTTAATTCTACTTCTTATTTTGTAGTAATTAAAATATGGTTTTAGTTTAATTGCTTATTGATATTTCTACAATTCTAAGTCAAAAGATGTTATTGATTCAGTAGTACACAGACAGTCCAGGTAACAGTAGATGTGAGCAATTTGTGTTACTGTAGTTCTACTGTTGGACCAGGCGGCTAGCCTTCACATCAACAAGTCCTGGGCAACCATGACCAGTCACTGGTGCAGCATACAGCATTTCTTCCTTGGACTACTTTTGGTAGGTACTAATCACTGCATTACCAGGAAGAATGCACAAGACCTGCCATTTTGGAGATGCTCTGATGCTGTCAGTCAACTAGCCATCACAATTTCAGTTTGATCCCTTGATAGGTTCCATTGTATTGAGATAATCAATGAGTGAATATAACATTACAGTTGATGAGTATATATATATATATATATATATATATATATATATGTATACAAAAGAAAATAAGGGGCAGCACTGACTAAATGAAACACTAGCTGGGTGCACGCTCAATGGGAATAAGCTTACCCAATATACAGGATACACAAAAGCAAGCAGCTTGAGTAAGGCTCTAGTGCAGAGCCGAAACGTCGCTACACCACATTGGTGGATAAACCTTTCCTTTTTTTCACTTTATTACCTTGGAGTGCTGCACGCTTTTGTGTAATATATATATATATATACTCCTGTGAGCGCTGCGGCCTTCTCTCAGCTTTCGTGTGTCACGTGGCCTAGGAGCAGCTCGGCCCTATTCAAGTGAATGGTGCTGAACGCAATGCCAAGCATAGCCACTATGTATGGCGCTATGTTAGTAAGCTGCAAGAAGGCACTGGCGCTCAAAACAGCTGATCGGCGGGGATCAGATACTGATAACCTATCCAGAGGACAGGTCATCAGTATAAAAATTCTGGAAAATGCTTTTAAGGGTGACATTCACTTTAAAGTTAGGAGTCAGAAGATGCAATTGGACACGATCCAGCAAAATATACAATTCATTATTGTATTAATTATCAGGTTCATTATAATGAGTTGTCATTTTTCTACACAGTCGTTGATAATTGCTGGAAATATTTCAGGAATGCCTTGGAGTGGAATATGTCCTTACACAGGTCAGGCACTTGCAGGAGCTGGAATGCAGTAACGTTTTCTTAAAGGACAGCTGGGAAATGATTACCTCTTAAGAGTTGTATTTAACACTTGGCAGGAGTAGAACTTTCCTACGTACCTCATGATTTCTTTTTGTTTTACAATCCAGCAACAATAGCAAAAATCACAGTATTTCTAATATATTGTATTAACCATTGGACTACCAAGGATTTATGCCTTCATCGTGGTCGTTTTTTAAAGCTTTTGGTGTCAGCTTTCAAGTGATACCGGCATCCATACTCTCTCTGCATATTTCTTTTCGGGGGAAAGCACCTGTTAGAAGCTCGGAACAAAACAAGAATACTTTTTGTTTCTGTGTCTATGTAGGGGAGAAGGGGGAGCTGCAAAAGAGAGCACCCCCTTACTAATATAACAGGATAGGTAATCTCTAATTGTCACAAAAGGGGTATTTTTTCTACAGAAGTGCAGAGAAAAGGAACTGTTTATTATTTGGTACAAATTCCTGACCTGACTGTTTATTATTCTCTGGATTGCAGAGATATTTTGTCTCTTTCTTACAAATGATTTTGTGATGATATGGAGACATTGACAGTTGTACCCATCCCGCCTTCACCTCCCGCACAGTATTGTGAACGTGGTATTATTATAGTGAGGATATAGGTTTTAGTGTATAAGGATCGCCCTGGAAACCTTATCAGTATGAAGTGAACCGTTTTGCTTTGGGGAATTTCTTTCACTTTAATTAATAGCTAGGGAAATCAATGACCTGACGAAGACAATGCCGAAACTTATGCATCTTTATTTAGACGTACAGTTCATTGCCCACAGCGACGGTTCAAAACCTGTGTTGGTCTGCAAATTACAGTGTCATTGTCACTACAAGAAGAGATCATTCACATTACAAGTACATTAAAACCTTGTACAATGGAAATGTATACATTGTGGTTGTCCAATTTGGAAAACTCAAGGCTCAATACATAAATTAGTATATACCTGTCTTATTATTTATTTTTTGCACCAATAGATGGCCATGTAGTGCATAATATAACCAACTGGACCATCTGCTTATCAGTATTAATGTATCCATGTATACCTAGCGGAACTAGTAAGAACATCGAGCGCATTTGCCGTCTCTAAAGAAAAGTTTCTCTTTTTTATAAGTGGCACTTGAAGGAAATAGGACTCTACTGCCCAGGTCTGTTCACAATATCGCTAAATTAGACCACAGCGTTAGAAGGAAAGCGCATGATACTGCGCAAGTCCTCATATTACGCAGGATTGGTTGCAGCACTGGCAACGTCAGCTTTAATGAAATGTCAAAGCTTGGGATAGGTGTGTGAAGATGCTGGTCCCAAAAGGGTGAGTGCAATTTGCTCCTAATCGTAGACGTTACATTTGTGAAGATGTTAAATACTCCTGCCATCTCGACAGCTTAAAGGGCATCAGTCAGCAGATTTGTACCTATCAAACTGGCTGACCTGTTACATGTGCGCTTGGCAGCTGAAGGCATCTGTGTTGGTCCCATGTTCATATGTGCCCGCATTGCTGAGAAAAATAAAGTTTTAATATAAGCAAATTAACCTCTAGGAGCAACGGGGGCGTTACCATTACACCTAGAGTCTCTGCTCTCTCTGCAACTGTCACTCCCTCTGCACTGATTGATAGGACCGGGCAGTGTAAATGTGATCACGTCTGGCCTTGTCAATCAGAGCCTCTAGGTGTAACAACAACGCCCCCGTTGCTCCTACAGGCTCATTTGCATATCTTAAAACTTTATTTTTCTCAGCAATGCGGGCACATATGAACATGGGACCAACACAGATGCCTTCAGCTGCCAAGTGCACATGTTACAGGTCAGCCGGTGTCATAGGTACAAATCTGCTGACAGATGCCCTTTAAGCCCGATTTCACTGTGGACAGTTGCAACTGGTGAAACATGTCGGGAGGGGGGGGGGGGGGGTTCTGCTGTTAAGTTTTAAATTTCGATTGTCACTTCTTTCATTAGCTCACATATATGGCTGCTAGAAACACAGTGCAGGCGCTCTTCGTTCACAGCCGAGGTGAGATATAAAGGAAAGGGTGATATACTGTACTCCCTGTGTAGCATGGAAATAACCCCTCGAAAAATTATACTTATACACACACATTGGGGGATTATCGCTAGGATATGCCCCCATTGTCTGACAGGTGTGGGTCCCATCTCTGGACCCCGCACCTACACCGAGAACAGAGCAGGGAAAGGTGGTGGAGGGCGCACTGCGCATGTGCCTCTGGGACCCGCACCTACGCCAAAAATGGAGCAGGGAAAGCCGTAGCCGGAGGACCAAGCTCGCTCCCCATACAAGTGAATGGGAGAGCACCATGCTTGCGCGACCACCACTGCCAATCATTTCTATGGGGCCGATGAAAATAGCCAAGCCAGCGCTCAGTTATTTTCATCGGCTTCGTAGAAATGAATGGAGAGCAGCTGCACATGCACAGTGTGCCCTCCACCACCTATCCCCGCTCTGTTCTCCGTGTAAATGCGGGTCTAGAGGTGGGACCCGCACCTATCAGACAATGGGGACATATCCTAGCAATATGCCCCCATAGTCTGTGATGGGAATACCCCTTTAAGCATTTTCCTGTATAGTTTCCAGCTGCCTGAAACATCTAATTGGTGGGGGGGGGGGGGGGTGTCAGACCCCCACCAATCTCATATTGATGACCTATCCTGAGGATAGTAGCCTGGACAACCCCTTTAATAAGACGTGTTATTGTATAAAACCTGGTAATCAGGAGAAGCCATTCCATTGTAGGAACTGATACTTTTAATAGAATGTTGATAAACATTGTTGAAGGAGCAGGAGGAAAAACTATCACATTAGTAAGAAACCATCTGCAATATCGTACACAGCGTGGCCTGCGCTCTCACTTATTTATAACTTTCCATTGTAGAAGATTTATTTTGTTTCTGATGATGGAGATTTAATGTCATGCGTGACTCATGTTGGTACAATTTGAAGTTTTTATAAAAATATTTTGCAGATTTCCATTTATTATTTCCTGATTAATATGACAGGAAGAGATAAGGGCACTGGCAGGGGGTCCTTCCCGAGTCTGTGCCCAATGCTTCGTGCCCATTCAGCCTTGAGATGACCAGAGCTGCTAGGTCAGCATTGCCTGACAACCTGTATAAAGGACTGAAGTTGTTTGGCTGTGTCCTCCTGACAACGAGGAATTCTCACATGACTGGCAGGGAACATGGCATTCTTTTATTCCCATCAATAAAACTAAAAGAGCAGCATGGGGGGTCCTTGCACGCTGCACCTCTCGGCTCTCTGCGACATTTTTTCTGGTATGTTAGAAATGAACGATTAACACAGTCCCCTGTATACACTCACGCACAGCACAGGCATGCACAGCACCGACCACCTTGTATTTGCGCTGCAGCGGTGGCCGAAACCCCTGGAAACGAGCAGTGTATGATGTGATGGAAAAATAAATCCGGGCAGCAAAGGAGGCAATATGGACAATCACTATACATTAGTAAGTGCCTGGCATTAACTTTCTCTACATGATAAATGTCATTTGCTGTAGTCAGACAACCCCTTTAAATGGCTGAAACTGAATCCATTACTCTTGAAGTTTTGTTTTTAGTTCCCTTTTCCCCGGTTGATGAGAGTGATGAGAGGTGGTACGTTAATTGCGGCAGCAGTGAAGTACATGACATCAGCGGGGGGAAGGAAGCCGGGCTGATCCTTCCTGAGCTGATACTAGAGAAAGACACGTGGTGCCAGCTCTCATTCACACTGCCCTTATTCCTGTATGGAGAATATCAAAAGAAATGTAGCTTTATGAAAACAATGACCTTTCTGAGTATTTATTTCTGGATGAATGACACTAAAATATAGAAGATGTTACTTATCTACATATTTATTCATCCAACTGTTTTATATCTATCTTATATTTGTTTATCTATCTCATATCTATCTATCTATCTATCTATCTATCTATCTATATTATGTCTGTCTATCTATCTATCTATCCATTTATATTCTATCTATCTATCTATCTATCTATCAATCTATGTGTCTATCAATCTATGTGTCTATCTTTCCATTTATATTCTATCTATCTATCTATCTATCTATCTATCTATCATATATATCTATCTATCTTATCTATCTATCTATCTATCTATCTATCTATCTATCTATCATCTATCTATCTATCTATCTATCTATCATAGAACTTCGTAAAAAGCCACGGCACATCCAATTAATGAAAAAGAATCGTGATCTTTATTCACCCATCTGGCGACGTTTCGGTCCACTTGCTGGGACCCTTGTCAATCTATCTATCTATCATATATATCTATCTTATCTATCTTATCTATCTATCTATCTATCTATCTATCTATCTATCTATCTATTGTCTATCTATCTATTGTCTATCTATCTATCTATCTATCTATCTATCATATATATATATATCTTATCTATCTCATCTATCTATCTATCTATCTATCTATCTATCTATCTATCTATCTTATTTTGACCTAACACAGAAACTATAACAAAACATTGACTTAAAAGTAAAAATAAAACATTTGATACCTAACATAATCTCATTCATAGTAATCCAGACCATGAAGGGGTCAGTTTTTAATCTCAAGGCTAAGGACAGCTGACAGGACCATTATGTGTGCGACCAGATTAATAAGCAAGATGTTCATGTCTTTGACGTAATGCCTCTCGTAGAACATTGTGCTGCAGTCACTTTGGTGGATTACTTTAGATAAACTGCTGTAATAACATTTGCAGTGCACAAAACAGGACAAAAGTCTGCATTTGCCTGAGGCCAGTCATTATGGAGCCTTGAAATGCAATTTTCAGGAAAGCCGGTATGATGGAATAATAGTTGTGGGTGAATGCATTAGCTCCATTGATCTTTTTAATGACACGTGTGTGAATGGTAGCGATGGCTCACAGAATAGCGAGCTAATATCATGCACCTACCTGTAACACAGTGAACATAGAGACATCAAGACACAGCAAACATCTCACAGCAGTGTAAATGAATTGGAGCACCTGCCAAATACATCAAGTTTAAAGTGCAGATGTGGTCATTTCATACCAGTATAGCTGTGTATGGATGGCACAGGTTAACAATTCTGGCTCAGCCCTTGTAGGAAGCTAAGTGGTGTCTGGCTCCAACGCTACGTTGAGGTTGTTCTAGGTAGAGTTCAGAGTGGAGCAGAGCAGTGACCAATGCTTCCTGTTCTCAGGCCCAGAAAGATTCAGAGACTAACAGATCTCTTCAACATCTATAGAGAGGAAGATAAAGGAGAATTTAGAATCTGCATGGCCAAGTATACGAGTCAGCAAGGTAAACTTCTACTACAGCCATTCAGACTTTGCTACTATGAGGCACACTGTGAAGACACCAATCACACGTGGATACATCCTGGCCAGACATGGCTTCAAAACTCTGGATCCTGCAGTGGACACAACAGCCACCATTGCACGAATACTCTTGTTAGCCATAGATTCCACTAAACGAGACAGAGAGGAAAGAGGGCCATAACTCCCATCCTTGCCTAAATCCATACATCTAACTCCTACAAAAAATGCTGGCTATTGCACTCTACATACCCTGCCTTGCACCCATCCAAACACTTAACATCACAGGAACCCCAACTACCATCAGGCAGGAGCCCCAGAACCAGGGTGTACCCCAATGAAAGAAATGGTGCCCCTCCTTTCACTGCATGGCCCTAGGGGGCAATGGTGTGAGGAATGCCATGTGATTGACTGTAACAGCCAGAGCCACTACCACTCCCACCCTCCTCTCCAGCTCCTAAGATTTGACATGGTCAAATTGCCCATTAGATTCAATTTGGACCCATCTGGGCGGACCTATAAACCTGCTTTCTGGTACCTGGTCCCCTCTCCATCTCTTCCAGGCCTGTGATGCTCCACTGAGCTCCCTTAATGTCAACATCCGGTTTGATATGACCACTGCCGTAGAGACCGGTTCCCCTTGCATCATGAGACCATTTTTTTATTATGTAAAGGGAGCCGGTCACCTCCACAGCCAGTGATTGGCTGCAGGCAATGTCAAACCAGATGTTGACATCAAGGGAGCCCAGTGGAGCATTATAGGCCTGGAGGAGAACAAGCGGGAAGCCAGTGCTGAGAAGCAAGTAAGTCATCTTTCCTTTACGTCTCTGGCCAAATGGGAGCGTTTTTTGTCTCCCCCATTCTTTTACAACCCCTTTCAGCTTGTCTGAGATTTTTAATTATTTCGGTCAACCCCTTTAAATTGGAAAATCGAGGGGAATCTTCTTTGCTTGTTGCTCAATCTTTCTGTGCTCCTCCTTTATACATTGACCTTCATTCTGTAATTTACAGTAATATGTTAAAATTGTGGAAAAGAAGAGCAAACAGTTAACACATGACCCACCCATAGAAAGCTGTGTCTATTCTGGTATGAACCATACTTGTACAGGTATATGCCTTGTTAGATACACCCATTGTGCATTTTGACACCGACGGTAATTGCATGTGAAGCTGGTGTGGTCACCAGGCTGCCATAGGAACCGCCGTGGTATAACTTCCTGGTTGAAAGACCAGTGTAACACAGTCAGCACAATTACATAAAGCTTCCTTATGACATGTGGTTTGCTCGTGACACATAGATTCGATAAGCCCTTTAGGTCTGACTAGCCCTGTTTATGCCTCACTGTGCTTAGTATGTGCTGTTTTTGTGCTTTTACAGTCCTTTTTTTTTCCCAATTATATAAAAAAAACTATATTCTCAGACTGTACATTTTGCTTGTTTTAGGGTCCAAGCAATCAGAGGTGGAAACAAGGGCATACATTGCATGGAGGAATATAATCCAAATACTTTGAGGCCATTAGACAAAGGCGGTTCAGCAATGGTTGGTCACATCTTGCATGCTATTGGTAGCAAGAACCTGTAAAAGACCCCCCCCCCCCCCCCCGAAAGGGATAAAGGGATTGTACTGTTAGCAAACAAATGGTGGGGAACTGGTCCAAGGGTCCTAGAAAAGGTACTCTGAGCTGATTGAATCATGTTTGACTGGTGGAGAAGCAACTCTCGGGATCCCTGCCAGTAAGCAGTATGAAGCAACGCCACCATATGACTGTGGCTGTGCCTGGTGCTGCATGTCAGTCTCAGTCACCTTAAAAAACTGGGTTAGCTTACAGCCACTAGGAAGGACATGCTGTCTAGACAGTTTAAATAATGAAGGGGCTATGCCTCTACTGCACTTGCTGAGGAAGCACGGTCACTTAAAATGGACCTATCACCTCTCCTAATATGTCTGTTTTAGTAACTACTTGCCTTCTCCATATAATAACAATTCTGGAGTATCCATTCTGATGTTGTATCATTCTTTTATTATTCCTGTTAGAAGTTATAAATGAATTACTAGCAGTTTGCAATGAAGGTCCAGATGGGTGTTACCAGTTGGGGGAGTGTCCTTGCATGGTCTGGCACTGGCAGCACTGATTGGATAGAGTCAGTCTCAGAAGTTGTCTGTTTCTGAATCAGTCTATAGGGTGGAGCGGACTGACCTGTCTAGTGAGTGCTCTGACCAATCTCATTCATGGCTGCTCAGCAGGGGATGTGAGGTCATCAGCTGTCATTGAGTAGAGAAAGCTTCTGAAGTATATACAAAATGCAGCAGCATGGTATAGAGCAGGAGGAGCTGAGCAGATTGATATATATTTTGTGGGAAAAGATTCAGTAAAACCTGTAATTTATACATTTATATCTTAGTTTTTTTCACCTCCTGTGAACAGCTATTGGCACAGAGAGGAGGTTTAATCCGTGACTGACGGCTATCTGTTATACACTGATAACCCCTCCTTCCTGTACCAATAGCTGTTCACAGGAGGTGAAAATTGCAAAGATATCTTTTATCACAAATCCGCTCAGCTTCTCCTACTCTATGACATGGTGCTTTCAGATTGCATTGTATTTTGAGGTGACAGGTCCCCTTTAAAGGTGTTCTCCGGGAATGATTTAAAATGGCCACCAGTAACCTGTCCTAGAATGTGAGCAGGACTGGCTGTCTCCACTTGCAGAGCTGCCTAGGGGGCGATGAGGAATCTCACTATAGACTACAATGCTCTACAATAGATGGTAATAATGCAATCCTGCCTATGATACGCCATCATGGCTGAGCATCCTGACAGGAATATCACTAATATGTAGTACAGGGATCAGCAACCCTCGGCACTTCAGCTGTTGTGAAACTACAACTCCCAGCATGCTCCTTCCACTTGTGTGGGAGTTTAGAGAACAGCCAAGAAAGTGTGCATGATCGGAGATGTAGTTTCACAACACCTGGAGTGCCGGAGGTTGCTGACCCCTGATGTAGTATATGCAAGTGCCAGAGCATCATGTGTGGTGAGGCTCTGCCTCCACTCCCTTAGGCAGCTCTGCAAGTGAAGGCAACCAGTCCTGTTCAAATTCTAGGACAGGTTACCAGCAGCTCTTTTAAATCATTCCTGGAGAACCCCTTTAAGAAGGCTCACAATGTGAAATGACTAGTCTCAAGCAAAAACATACAAAAACAGTAGTTTCATAAGTCCTCAAATAATATAAGCAAAGAAAGTTCTCACAATCTGATGGCCACTGGCCAAGAGGGGGACAGACATGGTTTATTTATTTTTTAACTCCATGGGACTTAGGATTCACGGCTTACTTTGATTTCTATCTAAGCAGAGCATCTCGGGAGCCGCAAGCGCGGACGCAGAAACATAAATAAACTCTGCCCTTTCCTTTCTAGGATCAAATTAGATTATCTTCATATTACAAAGTTTGAAGTTTTGGTGCGCGTCCTATTAACCTAATATCTAGAAATGCAAACAGCTCTTTGATGTTGAAAGGGAACATAAAGCTGGTAGAAATCAAGCGTTTCCTAGAATATTCCAGACTTTCTAATGACTACAATTTAAAGGGGTTTTCCAGGATTAGAAAAAAATATGGATGCATTCTTCTAAAAAGAGTACCACCTCTGTCCACAGGTTGTGTGCCATGTTGCAGCTCAGCTGCTTTGACTGCAATCCTTTGACAGCAATCCTTTTCAATCCCTTTAAGCCACACTATTTACTAAGCTAAAGCCTACCGCCATGTTAACCCCCTACTTTACCCCTTTGACAGAGTGGTGTCCCTCCTGCACTCATGCTAACTCTTGTGGAAAGATTTAATATCCAATGCAGCTTTCAAAGAACATAGCAAAAAGAGCTAGGGGAGTATGACTTTTTCAACAGGTAAAACACATTTCAGGGAAATCGCCCAAAAGCTAGACAAATCCTTTATGCCCAAAAATGTATTAAGATAGTTTGGGTTTTCAAAAATGAGGACACAGCACGCCTCTTCCCCCCTTCGGAATCAATTCAGAGTGACTCTACTTTCTAATAAAGTGACTTACAAGTGACATTTCCATGGATTTCAATCATTCACTTTCCTTTTGTTCTCCATTTGGTCCAGACCATTATGCACAGATGTCTTCAGGGATATACTACCCTCTCTGCTATATAAGAAGACACCAGGATCAATAAATGGCACACTGTAGATAGGGCATGTTTCAGACTCATTTCTTCTGCAGTCCTTCCCCACCCTCTATAGCAAAGGACCCCCCTATCCAACTGCAACATTAACACTGCCATCCATATCAATACTGTGCCCACTGCTGCCCAAAAATACTGTACTGCGAAAATAAAAGTGCTATAGGGCACAGCTACAGAACTAGAAAATGATGGGGCTGCTAGACCAGATTAGCAGCAAATTCAAACAAGCCCTAAATTCATGTGGCTCCCTATAACCCCCACCCCACCATCCCTTAAATCAAACCTTAGATCTGAGACTAGATCGTGGCCCCTAAATAACATTCCCCAGCCCCCTCCATCAATCAGTCTTGGGAACTTAGTGCAAGCGCCAGTGCTTTCTCAAAAAGCTGATTGGTGGGGTCCCAGGTTTCGGACCCCCACTGATCAGATACTGATGACCTATCCAGAGTCTTGGAATACCCCTTTAACAATGGAACTTTTGTGAAGATCTAGTGGTGTCACCCACCATGCAGTAGGAGAGCTGGTGATGCCCACTGATATAAGCCCACACACTTTCTGCCAGGGAGAGGAGGATGGATTCAGTATTGAATCATGGTCCATGGGTAACTTTGAGATGCCACATTCTAACTTTAGAAACCCAGAGGACATTAATAGGCTGCTAGTAAATCATCCAGCATGACCGAAATTATTAAGAATCTGACATTTGGTCAAAGCTGACAGATAAGAAGATTGTTGAGCGCAAATCATGGGCGTAGCTATAGGGGGTGCAGAGGTAGCAGTCGCTACCGGGCCCAGGAGCCTGAGGGGGCCCAAAGACCCTTGTGCCACATAAGAAGACACACAAAGCACTAAGGGAAGGGGGGCCCAAGCTGAACTCTTGCACCAGGGCCCATGAGCCGTTAGCTACGCCCCTGGCGCAAATCTAATCCTTAGACAATCCATATGAACAGGTGAAGGCTGCAAAATTTTCCATGGGCCATAAAGTTAAAACCTAGAAGTTAGGGGCGTAGCTAAAGGATCATGGAACCTGGAGCAAGAGTTTAGCCTGGGCCCCCCCTTCCCTCAGTGCTTTGTGGCCAGGGGCAGGGAAGCACATAGCCTTCATGCTGCCTGAGGCAAAAATTAAAACGGCACCCCCCCCCCATGCCAAATTCTTGACCTAACCCCTTCCCTCTAGCCAGAGGTATAACTTGACCAGCATGCACTTTCTATAATACCAGTGTCTTCTTATGTTGCACAACGGTCTTTGGACCCCCTTTAGGCTCCTAGGCCTGGTAGCGACTTCTACCTCTGCACCCCCTATGGCTACGCCCCTGCCAGAAGTATAAATGAGCGGAGAAGATACCGTATCTGTAACCTTAGTGACTTTCACCTTTTGGAAGTTTGGTCTAAACACTTCCACTTGTGAAGATGGAATGCACAATCTTTAATGATTAAAAGATCACAGACAGCTTACAGCTGCGTATCGGTCTTAGCAAGCATCTGCTTGTCGTATGGAGCCCTACCCATGGGCTGGAATGCTCTGAGAGATCCCGGCAGGCACTCGAACTGCAGGCCTCATGCAGAAGTTTAGCAACGTAGCAAGTTAGCGTCTTAAATTGTGCTCTAGGAAAATTTCCTGTGTCAAAATCTGCTGACTGGCTTGATATGGCAATTATGAGGACGCAACTTTAAAAGACTCAACAAAAATCATTTTCATGTTTCTTACTTGAGGGTAATAATAATAGTGTGCTCCAACCAGATTTTTTTTTATTTCCAAATGAATCTCATAAATATTCATATTCTTAATACAGCTACCCAATGCTATGTCTTACCGGGTTTTGGATTCATTTGGAACAATAAAGGGATGGATGATGAGCCTTAATTGCTATACAAATAATAACCTGCCAAACAATAGTTCTGTAGAAGGTATTGCAAAATGGACTGTGCTCTACATAGAAATTAGTTGGGTGGTTTAAGAACTTTGATTTATTCTCAATTTAAGGCCAGGCTATTTCGAATGATAACCGTGACCACGTGATTATAGGGATGGGCAGGGTGCTAGAGAGGAACTGCGTGAAATAATTATTATGTGTTTCAAGTCCTAAAACTTTTCCCACCTAAGTGTGTCCTTCAAACGAATGGGGAAAATTATATATCCCTGGCCTTGGTACCATTCACTTTCAATTTTGGAGTGCTTCTAAATCAGTAGTCTGAGTTGTACCAAAAACTTGACTTTTGTACAACTCCCGTTCCTATGGTTTAGAAGGTTGTTAGACAAAAGCAAAGTAGAAAAAAAAATCTATAAAAAACATAGAGTGAAGGAGAACTAGAAGAAGACAACAGAAGAATACTTGGTGGAGGCGTAGTTGTGGTAGAGCAAAGACTGAAGACCCATATCATCCTGGGAACACCGTGCTGTTCCATTAGTGATTATAACATATTACAATGGCACAATAAACATACATGTAGAGAGTTTTGTGCTGTTTACAACATCTTAGGTGGCTCAGACATGGGCTTTCTTTCTAGGAGTTACTTACTGATGACCTATCCTCTGGATAGGACATGAATATCAGATCCGTAGGGTATGACTCCTGACTCCGCTACCACTCCAGTATCCTCCAGTAAGCCCAGTCTATGAAGCCATAATGGGTCCCAAAATTCCAAAGGAAAAATTGCATTTGCAGTTGCCTTTGGAACCAATCACTAGCCAATGCCAATGTCTTAGGGCTCGTTCACACAAGCGTTTTTTGCTTTCCATATACGGGCCGTTCTTTGCGTTCCATATACTGTCCGTATACGGAACCATTCATTTCAATGGGTCCGCAAAAAAAAAAAAGAATGTACTCCATATGCATTCTGTTTCCGTATTTCCGTTTTTCCGTTCTGCAACATTTTGAGTCAGTTCCTATTATTGTCCGCAAATCACGTTCAGTGGCTCCATTCAAATCAATGGGTCCGTATAAAAAACGGAATACATACGGACCACATGTCTGTATGTCATCCTTTTTTTTGCGGATCCATGCTGTAGAAATTCTATGCCCAGCCCATTTTGCACATGTGCTTGGTGTTTGCAATGATTACAAAATTCCTGTTTTTGCAGAAAAGCGGAACGGAAATGGAAACACAACAGATCCAAAAAACGGAACAACGTATCCGTGAAAAACGGATGCAAAACCATACGGTCGTGTGAACAAGCCCTTAGGCTGTGAATCAATTAGACTTTATCGATGATATAGGGGTTGAACCCTGAGAGTAATTTCTTCTGATAGGCCCAAAGAAACCCAAGTCTGATGCTGATGACCCATATGGCTTCTGTAAAACATATCTTTAAATGCTGTTAACAACAGCTCAGTCAAAATGGCTGCCCTCATAATCATGTTCAGGAAATATAATTTGAAAAAATCATAAAATAAAAACAGATTAGAAAAAAGGGATATGTGTCTCCATACACAATACTTTGAAGAGTAAGGGGAGGACAATTAAAGATGCCCTTTTAAAGTTACCATCAGAAGGGTTTTGGCATTTCCACATAGCACTAATAGAACTCAATGAAGCATTTGACTCTGTGTTACTATGGCAATATCTGATTTGTTTGTTAATTTGTGATAAAGTTTTCCAGCTATGTTATCACTTAAGTCTAATTTAGTAACTTCTGTGTAGACTGCAGTTGAATAAATATGAGAACTTCACATAGCAGAGCTTATCGAATACCTTAAGACCAGAAGAACAAAGGGACAATATACTATGAGAGTTCTCAGATAAAAGTCTAGCTGATATCAAGACTTCTCCAATCAGGGCAGAACTTTTGGACCTTTGTATACCCTCCCCAAAAATGTTCTCTACTCAAGAACCTGCAGGCAGCTGTCCATATATGAAGGATTTCAGATCTACTGTATTCTTAACAACTTGTCGTTCATGGTGAGTGTGTGAAGGTTGCTGTCTTGGATAGCAACCTCATTAGTTAAAGTGAATGCATCATCAAAAAATGCTCTATTGTTTGAGTCAAGTTTTAATGTTAACCACTTCCTGACCACCCATTGACTATAAACGTCCTTGAGCGGGCGGTTTATCTCTGAATGGACGTTCTGGAACGTCCTTTCAGAGATGGCAGCTGCACGATAATGACAGCAGGGCTGCTCTGGGAGAAGGCAGGGACCGTTCCTGGGTGTCCCTGCCTTCTAGATCGCTGTATACACAGCGATCAAGGAGCTATGTGTATACAGATCAGGAAGCGCCATAATGGTAGCAATAAAAACGTCACCTCCTCCTGCAAAAAATTAGCCCCCACACAATACAATAGCCAGAAAAATAAAGAAAATATGGCTCTATGAAAATTGCAACACAAAAACATGATTTTTTTCTAAAAATGCTCTTATTTTGTAAAATGTGTGTAAAATGTAAAAAATAAATAAAAAATAGAATTTTTGGTATCCATAACAATTGGCTCTACAAAAATATCACATGATCTACCCCATCATGTGAACGATGTAAGAAAAAACAAATAAAAATTATGCCAAAACAGTTTTTTTTTAGTCACCTCACCACACAAAGAACATATCAATCAATGAAAAAGTTGTATGTACCCCAAAATAGTAGCAATAAAAACGTCACAAAAAACAAGCCCTCATAATAGACTATAGCCAGAAAACTAAAAATATTGCTCTAAGACAATGGCAACACAAAAACATGATTTTTTTTTCCAAAAAATGTTTTTATTGTGTAAAACTTAAAAAAATAAAAATAAATAGACATATTTGGTATCGTTGTTTCTGTAATGACCGGATCTAAAAAAAAAATCCCATGACCCACCCCATCAAATGAATGGTGTAAAAAAAAAAAAGGAAAATGACACCAAACGGCTTTTTTGGTGACCACCTCCCAAAAGTGAGATAAAAAGCAACCAGAAAGCCAAATGTACACCAAAACGGTGCCAATAAAAACTACAACTTGTCTCGCACAAAATAAGCCCTCACACAGCTCTTTCAACAAAAAACTTTAAAGGTTACTCTTAAAAACAATGACAGAAAACTCCATGTTAGAAAATCCAGATGCCGCTCCCTCCCTTCTGAGCCCTGGCGTATCCTCAAATAACAGTTTATGACCACAATTGGGGTGTTACTGTATTCAGGAGAAAGCGGGTAGCAAATTGGGGGGTATTCTACTGTTATCTTTTGTGAAAAAGAAAGTTTGGGCCTAAAGCATCATTTTCTTGTAAAAAAGAAAATGTAATTTTTCTTTTTCACACCCAAGTATTAAAAATTCTATGAAACAGCTGTTGAGTGAAGTGCTCGATACACCCCTTAAAAATTCCTTCGGTGGTGCAGTTTACAAAATGTGTTCACTTTTTGGGGGTTTTCAGTGTGGGGTTACCTCAGGGCCTCTTCAAATGCAACATGGTGCCCAAAGACCATTCCAGCAAAATCTGCCCTCCAAAAACCATATGGCGCTCCCGGCCTTCTGTGCCCTGCCGTGTGCCCAAACAGCGGTATACGACGACATATGAGATAAATATTTTATTTGGCATCACTATCTGTCTTAAAAGTAGAGATTGAAATTTAGAAAACAGTGAATTTTTTTACATTTTTGTTAACTTTTGGATTTTTTTTTAATGCAGGTTAAACATATCGACTCAAATTTACCATTAACATGAAGTACAATGTGTCATGAGAAAACAATCTCTGAATGGCTTGGATAAGTAAAAGCGTTCCAAAGTTATTACCACAAAAATTGACACATGTCAGATTTGCAAAATTAGGCCTGGTCAAGAAGGGGGTAAATGGCTCAGTCTGGAAGTGATTAAACGTATTTTAAAGAATTTTTGGTAATCTTATTTTTAATTTCCCATGTCATTATCTAACTTCTGTTGATGGAATGCACGTCGGTCAATCAACATGAATCAGTTTTCATCTACAGAACCCAACATGACAGAAAATCAACATTGCAGATGAACTTTTCTACAGATATCTTCCATGTGTTGGCACCTGTCATGCTGAAGGCTATCCATAATGTCCAATGTACGTATAGTATTTAGATATCTGGAAATGTTTATTGATTTAAAGGACTACCAAACCAAAAGCAAACTAAACATGCGATTACTAAGGACCTTCAGATTCCATACTTACCATTTAATACATGTCTCCTAGAGTGGGCTCCAGTTCTGCTTACTGGTTCTGCTCTGGCTTTGAGTGAGGATCCTTCTTTAATGCCCACTTGTTGTTTTGGGCTTCTATCTCAGCTTTGGAACTCACATCCCATTGGACCCCTATTACAGTTACCTAGAGGAGAGGTGGGTGTGCAAACTAGTGGCTTTGTCCATTGATGTCTATAGGAGTCATGGAGAATAGAGATGTCGCGAACATAAAATTTTCTGTTCTCGTATGGCGAACACGAACTTCCACAAATGTTCGCGAACGGGCGAACCGCCATAGACTTCAATAAGCAGGCGAATTTTAAAACCCTCTGGCCACAATAGTGATGGAAAAGTTGTTTCAAGGGGACTAACACCTGGACTGTGGCATGCCGGAGGAGGATCCATGGCAAAACTCCCACGGAAAATTACGTAGTTGACGCAGAGTCGGGTTTTAATACATAAAGGGCATAAATCCCCTAACATTCCTAAATTTTTTGGAATAACGTACTTTAAAACATCCAGTGTGTGTATACGATCAGGTATAATGTTGTATCGATCAGGTAGTGTAAGGGTAAGACCAAACTCTGAAAGACCAAACTCCCCGTTTAACGCACCGCAAACAACCGCAAACAGTCCATTTGCACAACCGCAAACTCCCCATTTGCACAAGGTTGGATACCAAGCTAGCCATGTCCCGTTCCTCACTGACGTCATTGAAGGTCTCGTCCTCCACCCAGTCATGTACAACACCAAGGGTACCCGAAAGGTGACAACAAGCCTCCTAGGATGCCTGCTGTGGTTGGTCTTCCACCTCCTCAAAGCCACCTTCCTGCTCTGACTCCTCTTCTTCAGACTCCTCTCTCTTCGTTGCCGCAGGTCCAGCAATCGACGAAGACAAGGCTGCTTCTGGTGGTGATGGTGACCACAACTCTTCCTCTTCATGCTCATCTACGGCCTGATCCAGCACTCTTCGCAGGGCATGCTCCAGAAAAAACACATATGGGATGAGGTCGATGATGTTGCCTTGGGTTTGACTGACCAGGTTTGTCACCTCTGCAAAAGGACGCATGAGCCTACAGCCATTGTGCATGAGCGTTCAGTAACGCGGACAAAAAATACCCAGCTCCGCAGAGGCTGTCCTCTTTTTTTTAAATTAAAAAAATCTGTTCTTACCAGTTTAATCTCTGTTTTGTCCCCTTCAGGGGCTGGTGTATAAAACAGATTTTAGGAACCGGGAGATGGAAAAAGATGATTGGTCGATCCTCTTACTTCCAATTTGGGGCACCGCTCGTGCGCCGCACAGTGTGCTGTGCCACCAATACAAATAGTGTGAACTACTATTCTTACCATTTTAATCTTTGTTAAGTCCCCTATTAGGGGACGTGTATTGAATTGAATCCTTGCATGGGGAGATAGAGAAAAAAGCTTGCTCTGTCCACTTCCTTCTAATTTTGGGCACTTGCAATGGAATTTGCCACCAATGCAACTAGTGTTAACTAAGCACTATTACTATCAGTTTAATCTCTGTTTTGTCCCTTATCAGGACCAGGGCCGGAGTAGTGAATAGATTTTTGGAACCGGGAGATGGAAAAAGACCCATGCTCGGTCCGCTTCGTTTGAATCTCAGGTCTCTGCAATTATATTAAAGGGTAAAAATGTAATTACTTTTTTATTTGCAAGGGACTGTGCCACCTGATATGAGTGGGGGCACTGGCAGTGGGCACAGTACAGTCAGTGGGCCTAACACACACTGGCAGGCAACTGCAATTATATTAAAGGGTAAAAATTTAATGACTTTTTTATCTGCAAGGTACTGTGCCACCCTATATGAGTGCTGTGCACACAGTACAGTCTGTGGGCCTGCGGCCTCTCACACACGGGCAGGCAACTGCAATATATATATATATATATATATAAAAAATAAATAAAACCAGACTGATGTACCAGCCCTAAAAAGGGCTTTTTGGGGTGCTGTCAGGACGCTGTCCTTACAGCAGATGGCCCCTTTCACACGAGCGAGGGTGCAATGTGTGACGTGAACGCATAGCATCTGCACTGAATCCTGACCCATTCATTTCAATGGGTCTGTGTACATAAGCGTTTTTTTCATGCATCACTTGTGCGTTGCGTGAAAATCGCAGCATGTTCTATATTCTGTGTTTTTCACACAGTCCGAGCCCCATAGAAGTGAATGGGGCTGTGTGAAAAACGCATTGCATCCGCAAGCAAGTGCGGGTGCGTTGCGTTTTTCACTGATGGTTGCTAGGAGATGTTGTTTGTAAACCTTCAGTTTTTAATCACGCGCCTGAAAAACGCATCAAAACGCATTGCACCCGTGCAGAAAAAACTGAACAACTGAACGCAATCGCAGGCAAAACTGAATGGCTTTGCCTGTGAAATCGCACAATTTTCACTGAACGCATCCGCAACCCATCCGGACCTAATCCGGACAGGCTCGTGTGAAAGAGGCCGATGAGTCTTTGAGGACTGGAGTTGACACAGAACACTGGCCTAGCTAACGCTTTCCCTATTAATTCAGCAGCAGCGACACTCTCCCTGCTCTAACTAACACTGCAGCTTCAGAATGAATCTAAGATGGATGCTGTCCTTGCTTTTTGATAGGAGGTGGGAGGGTCTGGGAGGGAGGGTATGCTGATTGGCTGGAATGCGTCTGCTGACTGTGAGGTACAGGGTCAAAGTTTGCTCAATGATGATGTATAGGGGGCAGACCGAACATCGCATATGTTCGCCCGCCGCGGCGAAAGCGAACATGTGATGTTCGCCGGCGAATAGTTCGGGACATCTCTAATGGAGAACAGTTCAGCCAGTGATTTCATTAGGCTTTAAAAAGTGTCAAGCACAAGTGTGTCTTCACCTCTTCTTTGCTGAACATAATTGACTAATGGTCATTAAAAGATCCCTATTGTCTGAAAGATGGGATGTTGGAGATGAGCAGTGCATATAACACCCATATAAAAGTGTCTGGGATGTAAATGGAAAATACTGAGACTCACAGCAAAGATTCCTCCTCCTTTTAAACTCAGGGAAGTTTGGTGCTAGAAGCACCCTACCTATATCTGGCCCATGAACAACATTTATAACTTATCCACATGATAGGTGATAATTACAGGGTCTGACTGAGGGTCTATGCACTGGGAACTTCACCAACCATGAGAATGGAGTTCTTCAAGTGCCATGTGTAAACAGAGCAGTAGTGCACATCGTGACCACTGCTGATTGCCGAGTACAGTGCTCAGCAAGCTCAAGAAGTCCCATAGAAGTGATTTGAGCGGTGAGCACATATGTGCACTACCACTCTATTCACTAGGGGACCTCTGTTCTTGTGATCAGTGTGAGCCCAATGGTCAGACCTTTAGGAACCATCTAATTATCACCTATCCAATGTTTTTCATAGGGCAAGTTGGCTCATAAATACAACCCCATCAATCTGCCTTAATAGAGTATATGGATATTCAGGGCCAGATTGTAATGAGGGCACATTCGGCACGTGCCCTGGGTTTCCATGACCATGAGGATCTAGGGTACCTCAAGTTATACTGATGACAGCTATAAATTTCCTGACAACCTACCTGATATTGGTCAACTGCAATCATCTTCTGATCAAATTGATCAATACATCCCATGATGATAATCTAATAATAATCCAGCAAACCCATTGTTGTCATAGACTTTAATGGTAGTTCTCAAGCCACACACCTTGCAACATCAGTGGCCACCATCAGATCCCTATCAGGTTAGCTATAATTTACCTGGAAACGTTATGTAAACACTCCACACAATCAGGAACCCATAAACATTATCTAAGCACGTAAAGCCGAAGGAGATTAAAGCACTGAATGTCCTCCATGAGAATATAAACGTTTGCCTTCCAAAACAAAGAATAGTGTTGTACAAACCCTACTCACAATGGGCCCATTATAGCCTTCAAAGGAATCAGTACAAACAAGATCTGAGCATGGAAAGTAATCCTACATATAATATTCTCTATTTAATTAACTGGTAACACTATCACTTTCAGGGTATTTGTAAACGGCACTGAAACTATTCACGGAGAGGAGTCTTCCCCGCTGCTTCTTAGTGGGTTACATTTTAATTACCATCTCCAATTCTGCATTGATTTTCAAAAATTTGGAACAATCCTCATGCTCTGTTGCTTTGGAGATAATGATATTTAAAGAATTTGCTACATTCACTGGTAATGCTGTAGATCTAGCAGTAGCACAGGAAAGTGGTGGTGGCAAAGCAGAGCAGGGAGGTTAATCATCACTGGTAGATATGAGTGAAGTTTTGAAAAATTTGATTCAGCAGCTTCCCCGAATTTTGACAAGAAAATTAATTTGTGACAAATTACTTTGTCGCGAATCGCTTTCCATTGTATGGAAAGGGCACAATGATGGGGAACAAGGAATGGGCTGCCTCCCCTGTCATTTAACCCCTCAGATACAAAGTTCAACGCTATTCGCGGCAACTGTGACTCACATGCAGCCTTTTAAGAGTTAATCATGGGTTAAAAAAATATATATATAATTACTCACCTCATCCACTTGATGGCGAGAGGCCGTCCACTCCCGTCTTGATTGAAGAAACCCGTCAAAGGACCTGCAGTGAGGGTGATGATGTCTCCACAAGCGTGATCACGTGGTGAGGTCATCATGCTCGCCGCAGGTGCTTTGGTGGGGTTTCTTCAATCAAGACAGGAGTGGACGGCCTCTCCGCCATCAAGTGGATAAGGGGAGTATGATTTTTTTTACTTTCAGCCACTATTTTAGGAAAAATTCAGGAATCCAGTGCACAAGACAAAGAAAATTGCGGCACTCACCTCCGGATGTAAAAAGCTTTCTGTAATCTTCCATTAATTAAAAATGTAGCTGGAGTACAATATAGCAGAGCTGGAATTGCAGGGCTGAAGGATTGTTTTAACAGAGCTGCATAGTTAGTGTAGCAGAGCTGGATGGCTGATGTGGCACAGTTGAAGTGCTAGTAGAACAGAGCCGGATAGACAGCAGTATAGTAGATCTAGACCAGGGATGCCCAACCTGCGGCCCTCCAGATGTTGTAAAACTACAACTCCCACCATGCCTTGCTGTAGGCTCATAGCTGTAGGCTGTCTGGGCATGCTGGGAGTTGTAGTTTTGCAACAGCTGGAGGGCCGCAGGTTGGGCATCCCTGATCTAGACAGCTGGTGTAGTAGAGCTGGTCAAATGGCATAACGGACAAGAATAGGACATATTCTATAACTTGTAGAACAGCTGCATGGATGGGGACAGCACACTAATGACATCAGCAGTTTTTGCAGCCCCATAGAAATGAATGAGTCCGCATGAGGCCTAATTAGGCAGCCAAAACCAGGTTGGTAACTCGGCTGGCAGATGAGTGATAAGCTTTTCTAGCGGGATTACCTTCTTTATATATTGCTTAGAAGAGGTAAAAAAGGATCATAAGATGGACCATGTGATTGGACCATGTGATGTGACGTCATCACTGGTCCTTTAGATCTTAGCTGATGCTGGGAAAGAGAGGACAGATCGCAACTACGCAATCAAGTGGCTAAGGTAAGTTAACTTTTATTATTTTTAACCCCTTCCACTTCATTTTACTATGCATTCTTTATTAAGAATGCTATCATTTCCCCTTATAACCATGTTATAAGGGAAAATAATAAAAATCGGGTCCCGTTGCTAAGCAACCATGCGGGAAAATCGCAACGCATCCTCACTTGCTTGCGGATGCTTGCGATTTTCCCGCAGCCCCATTCACTTCTACGGGGCCTGCGTTGCGTGAAAAAGGCACAATACAGAGCATGCTGCGATTTTCACACGCAACGCAGAAGTGATGCACACCGCTCATGTGCACAGCCCCATAGAAATGAATGGGTCCGGATTCAGTGCGGGTGCAATGCGTCCTCCTCACGCATTGCACCCGCACGGAAAACTCGCCCGTGTGAAAGGGGCCTTAAAGTGTATAGGCCCCAAAAATAATATTGTGGCCCCCTTTTCAATAAAGTCTTAGGGCTCTTTCACACGAGTGGATGCCATGCGGGTAATCCGCTGTGTGAAAGAGAGCCAAGCTCCGTTCCGGACAGCAGAAAAACGAAGCATTAACATGATTAATAATGCTCCATGCCTCTCTTTGATCTTTTTACTACAAAATCACAGTGAGATAAAGTTGTCACTGTGATTTTGTAGTAAAAAGGTCACAAAGAGGCAAAGAGCATTATCAATCATGTTAATGCTCCGTGTCTCTGCTGTCTGGAACGGGGCTTGGCTCTCTGTCACGTAATGGATTACCCGCACGGCATTCGCTCGTGTGAAAGAGCCCTTAGAGTTACTCGGTGTTAGCGGCTGGTCAGCTGCAGCAAAACTAAACTTCTCAGCGAGGCCTAACACACATACTGGGAGTTGTAGTTTTGTAACAGCTGGAGACAAAATAAGTCTGGCTGGCACTTCATTCATTGCACAATATACTTCATTGTGTGCGCTTATTACATAGAGATAAGGAGGTTCGACCTCAGGCGCATGAACAGTGAAAACCTGCTTCTGTATAAGAACATGTTATGCAACACGTGGAAAGACTCTCCTTTATTGGAGTTGGCTAACCTTGTGAGATAAATCCAAATTAGAGATGAGCGAATCGAAGTTGACGAAGTGGAATTTGATCCAAATTTCAGGAAAAATTAGATTCGCACTGTATCCGAATTTACTTGCGATTCGTGGTAACGAATCAAATTTTTTATTAAAATGGCTGCTACACGTGTGAGGACATGGAGCAAGGAACTCTGGGAAGGCGGGATCACCCATAATGCCACACATGCAGCCAATCAGCATCCAGCCAGCCCTGTGATCTCATAGCCCTATAAATAGCGTCAGCCATCTTAGATTCTGCCATTTACCAGTGTACTAAGTGCAGGGAGAGACGTCAGCAGGTGCTAGGGACAGTGATAGGAAAGACTTAATTGTGGTGAAAAAATGATTTATAAGTGCAGGGAAGGGATAAGGAGGACTCAGTCCACAGCATTTATGTGGAACAGGGTTCAGTAGGGCGAGGTTTTAGACTAGGTAATAGGAACAATCCTATTACACCTTGGTGCACTGACTGGGGATCCAAATTGCCATTAAACAGCTCAGTCATTCCAGCAAACCGTTCTTGTTATTTGGGTGCAAGTGCTGTTTGACGGAAATATTTCTACAGTACGTCTTATTTGCCTTTGTGCGGTGCAGTGATATATTCTAAAGCCCTGTTTGCCGTGTATTAGTGGCAAAACAAAAATATATTCGCGGTTCAGCGTTGCACTCATCTGTTGAAAAGCCTTTTGTGTTGTGTAAAAGATGAAAAAAATTAGGGCATTATTGCCGTTTAGCTGTGCAGTGATATATTCTAAAGCCCTGTTTGCCGTGTATTAGTGTCGAAATAAAAATATATTCGCCCCTTAGCGTTTCACTCATCTGTTAAAAAGCCTTTTGTGTATTGGAAAAGAGGAAAAAAATTAGGGCCTAATTGCTGTTCAGCGGTGCAGTGATATATTCTAAAGCCCTGTTTGCCATGTATAACTGGCGAAATAAAAATATATTCACCGTTTAGCGTTGCACTTATCTGTTGAAAAGCCATTTGTGTGCTGTAAAAGTTGAAAAAAATTAGGGCCCATTTGCCGTTCAGCAGTTCAGTTATATATTCTAAAGCCCTGTTTGCCGTATATTAGTGGCAAAAGAAAAATATATTCGCTGTTCAGCGTTTCACTTATATGTGGAAAAGCCTTGTGTAGTGTGAAAGTAGAAAAAAAATAGGGCCTAATTGCCGTTTAGTGGTGCAGTGATATATTCTAAAGCCCTGTTTGCTGTGTATTAGTGGTAAAAGAAAAATATATTCGTTGTTCAGCGTTGCACTTATATGTTGAAAAGCCTTTTGTGCAGTGGAAAAGTGGAAAAAAATTAGGGCCTAATTGCCATTCAGCGGTGCAGTGATATATACTAAAGCCCTGTTTGCCATGTATTAGTGGCAAAAGAAAAATATATTCGCCGTTCAGAGTTTCACTTATATGTTGAAAAGCCTTGTGTAGTATGAAAGTGGGAAAAAATAAGGGCCTATTTGCCATTTAGCGCTGCAGTTTTATGTGGTAAAGCCCTTTTTGCGGTATGGACCGAATTAGGTTGTGATGAAATTTTTTATGTGAAACAGGTTTTTTGGGGGAAAATTGATGGGTTATTTTAGACTTTATTCTGTATGAACCGAATTCGATTATCCTTTCATTGGTGAAATTTTGTATTTCAAACATGTTCTTTTTGGGAAAATTGATGGGTAATTGTACACCTCCTTTTGCTGTATGGACCGTATTACGTCGTGGTGAAATTTGTTATCTGAAACAGGCTTTTTTGGGGAAAATTGATGGGTGATTGTATACTTTCTTCTTTATGAATTGAATTTCATTATCTTTTCATTGGTGAAATTTTGTATTTCAAACATCTTTTTTTTGCAGGAGAAATTGATGGGTGATTGCACAGCTCCTTTTGCTGTATGGGCCGTATTACATCGTGGTGAAATTTTTTATGTGAAACAGGCTTTTTTGGGGAAAATTGATGAGTGATTGTATACTCTCATTACTCTCACGCTGTTCTGCACCTGGTTTGCCTGGGCTAACAAAGTCACACAGAGGAGGAACTGCTCTGTGTCCTTCATCTCAACTCAAAATCGTAACCATGGTGATCAACAAAGGGAAGAACATGGTGTCGGCACTGCATCAAGAAGGGCTGAGACATGCACCCTGCATGGTACACTTGTTCAATCTGGTTGTCAAGGGGTTCCGGAAGTCTTCCACCCATCTGCAAGACATCCTAAAAATGGCCAGGCAACTTTGCATGCACTTCAGCCACACCGCAAAGCACACCCTCCTTGAGCTGCAGTGGCAGAATGGCATCCCCCAACATATGCTGATATTCGACGTTTCCACCCGTTGGAATTCCACCCTCCATATGTTGGACCGACTATACGAACAGAGAAAGGCCATAAACGATAGTGATGAACGAACATCGGCTGGGACGGTTCACAAACGCACATTCGCAATCAAATGTTAGCAAACCACGCGTTCGCGGCGGGCCCTATTGACTTTAATGGCAGGCGAACCTGAAAAACCTTCAGGGGCCAGGGAAATTCTCAAAAATGTGCCCTGCTGGAGCCTATAAAAATTGTATCTTAGGCCACGGGAGTACAGGCCCCAAAAATTAGGCATTCACCTGATAGAAAAGAACTTGCGATTATGTGGCTGGAGGTACATTAGACGGGCACCGGCTGAAAATTTTACTGTAGGCCGCTGGAGTACAGGCCCTAAAAATTAGGCCTTCACCTGACAGAAAAGAACTTGCGATTATGTGGCTGGTGGTACATTAGGCGGTCACCGGCTAAAAATTTTACTGTAGGCCAGTACAGGCCCCAAAAATTAGGTGGCATTCACCTGACAGAAAAGAACTTGTGATGATGTGGCTGGAGGTACATTAGACGGGCACTGGCTAAAGATTTTACTGTAGGCCACTCGAGTTCAGGCCCCAAAAATTAGGCATTTATCTGACTTAAAAGAACTTGCAATTATGTGGCTGGAGGTACATTAGGCGGTCACCGGCTAAAAATTTTACTGTAGGCCAGTACAGGCCCCAAAAATTAGGTGGCATTCACCTGACAAAAAAGAACTTGTGATGATGTGGCTGGAGGTACATTAGGCAAGCACCGGCTTAAAATGTTACAGTAGAGCACTGGAGTACAGGCCCCAAAAATTAGGCATTCATCTTACAGAAAATAATTTGTGATGATGTGGCTGGAGGTACATTAGGCGGGCACCAACAAAAGATTTTACTGTTGGCCACTGGATTACAGGCCCCAAAAATTAGCCATTCAGCTTACAGAAAAGAACTTGCGATTATGTTGCTGGAGGTACATTAGGAAGGCACCGGCTAAGATATTTTACTAAAAACCACTGGATTACAGGCCCCAAAAATTAGCCATTCATCTTACAGAAAAGAACTTGCGATTATGTAGCTGGAGATACATTAGGCAGGCACCAGCTAAAAATTTTACTGTAGGCCACTGGAGTACAGGCCCCAACAATTAGGCATTCACCTGACAGAAAAGAACTTACGATTATGTGGCTGGAGGTACATTAGGCGGGCACCGGCTAAAAATTTTACTGTAGGCTCCAGCAATCCCCCAACGGGAAAAGCCCTGGACCGGACGGCCTCCCAATCCCTTATTACTCCAGGATATTTAAATACCACATTTGCTCACCGTCTTTAACTCCACATTGGAAGACAAACCCTTGTCCAGAGAGATGAGCAAAGCTCATATTACACTAATTCCAAAAGAGGGTAAAGACCATACTCTCTGCCCAAATTATAGACCCATCTAACTCCTTAATGTGGACCTATAACTGTTAGCTAAAATGCTAGCTAATAGACTAGCAAAAATCCTGCTAAACCTGATACACAGAGACCAGACTGGCTTTGTCAAACGAAGGGAGGGAAGAGATAACACAGCTAGAGTACTTAATATTCTACACTATGTTAAACACAAATCCCTCCCCTTAGTCCTTCTTAGCACAGATGCTGAGAAGGCCTTCGATAGAGTCAGATGGTCTTTCATGAAACAAGTCCTCTCAGCTCAAAATTTCCCTGACCTATTTCAGCATGCAATCGATGCAATGTACTCCAATGCCTCAGCCTCTATCTCAGTCAATGGTATTATCTCAGATTGCTTCCAGATCAGAAACGGAACTCGGCAAGGATGTCCACTCTCTCTTCTCCTGCTTGTCCTGTCCCTGGAGCCGCTCCTACAAACAATCAGATCTGATACTGAGATTAAAGGGATTACATTGGGTGATCAAGAACATAAAATTGCCGCCTTCGCAGATGACCTGCCGATTATGGTTAGCAACCCAGACACAGCACTTCCTAAGATTTACCAACACTTAGAGAACTTTAGTCTGCATTCCAACTTTAAAGTGAACCATAACAAGTCCTTAATTATTAGTTCGGGTCTTTCTGTATCCCATTGAACAAAATTCCCCTTTTAATTGGGCTTCCCCCTATTTAACATATCTAGGGGTAAAGCTCAGCGCTGACCCCAAACAATTATTTGGTCTAAACTACACCCCCCTAATGAAAAATATTTATGACACCCTCTCCAACTTAGATCTCCCCATCTTGTCCTGGTTCGGAAGAAAGAACCTCCTCATGTCTCTAGTTTTCCCAAAACTGACCTAAATTCAGCAGGTACTTCTCATCCCAGTCCCAACCTCGTTCTATAAATCCCTGAGGTCATTGTTTTAAACATTTATTTGGAGCAAAAAATAGCTCGGCTTTCTTACTAATTTTTAAACCGACCCAGAAAGATGGGTGGGATCGCTCTCCCAGATCCTGAATTATACAGTAGAGCAATCCTACTCTCCAGAGTAGTCGACTGTCTAAGAATGACACAACATAAATCCTGGGTATCTATGGAACAAGCGATGCTAGGCACCACCTTCAGAGCCTTATTGCTAGGCTCCAAAACCACACAATCCCCTCCAGTGCTACCCATCTGATAAAAGTGACTTATTCCACTTGGAAATGGTTCCAAGAAACGCAATACTCCATACCCTTCCCCTCCCCGATCTTATAAGCTAGAGACATATTCCAACTAGCCCCAAAAGCACTATCTGAAAGTCTACCAATTAAAACCAGGAACTCTATCACACAGTTAAATGACTTTTTAGTGACACAAACTAGAAGTCAGACTAACACACATCAACTCTCTTCACTTCTTACGAGCATATCTTTCCCAACACATTAACTGGGGGGACCTATGTCGTCATAGACTGAGAATCCCTTCTATCAATACAACTCCAGCTTTTATCAGACTTTGGGAAAAGGATCTTAAAACATACATGCACTACTTCTGAAGTAGATGGTATCCTCATCTACCCACATAGCTCATCCAGATGTGTCAAAATACAGGAGAATGGATATAAAATCATCACGAGATGGTACAAAACTCCTGACAAAACGTGTCTGTACTTATTGTCCACATCTGACACATGCTGGAGGTGCTTGAAGGAGAGGGAAACTTACTTCCGTATCTGGTGGGAGTGCCCGATACTTTTCAAATGGGGGACACAAAGCTTTCCTCAGTTATTACCGTTTTTGCACTGACCACTGAGCTCTCAATACAATGACATTCCCTGTTCTGTACAGATCAGTTTTCAGCAGTCATCTCATTACCATCAAAGATGGGATTACAATTATAGGTAACACCTGTGTACAGATAACACATGATCCACCACTTATAATAGGTGTTGGGCCTCTCCACAGGTCACAGAGCATGCCCATACCGCTCTTAAACGAAAAACAATTGAGTCATCTCCAGATACCAGTATCCTACGGTCCCGGCTGTAAAGTAAATCTCTGACCTGCTGTTAACAGACCCGAGCAACAGCTCAGGCAAGATGACTACCCCCTATAATCATGTACACATAGAATATAAAAAAATAAAAAATACAATCAGAAAATAAAAACTGGAAAAAAACATACATTTATCTATCTTATTTTAGATAACAAGAAAAATATACTCTGTGATACATTCCATAAAAAGCAGTGATATAGGAAGTAACACTTGTTATATTAATAGTAATTGTTAGTAAAAATTAAACGTTACGTGCTGAAATCCACTTTGTGGTTTTGGGTGGAGGCAGGCGGCTGAGACAACGGCTACATTACCAATGATTGTCAGCTCCACTGCTCAGTCACATGAAGAAAATCTTCTAATCAACAATGTTTATAAGAGGAAGGTCATGAGGGGGAACTAAATAAGACATGATATAATCTTTAGTGTACAGTAAGTAAAAGACATATGTCTTAGGGTACTTTCACACTTGCGTTGAAGGATTCTGTCAGGCAGTTCCGTCAACGGATCCGTTTGCAGATCCGTTTGACAATTGTGTTGAGATAACAGATCCGTCTTTCCATTGTCATCCGTAAAAACGGATCCGTTATTTATTATTTTACCATTTTTAGGAGTGGAAGAACGGATCCGTTAATGCATCAATTTTCAATGTCGGATCCGCCCTTAATACATTTCAATGGAAATTAATGTCGGATCTGTCATTCCGTCGAGTGTTTCCGCATTTTTGGACAGAGATAAAAATACAACATGCTGCGCTTTTATCTGCGTCCAAAAAACGTTAAAGGACTGAACTGAAGACAAACTGATGCAAACTGAACTGATTGCTCTCCATTCAGAATGCATTAGGATAAAACTGATCAGTTTTTTTCCGTTATTGGAACTCAATGACGGAAAACTTTGACGCTAGAGTGAAAGTACCCTTAAAAAAACACACTCATACCTGTATATATACTGCAAAGATACAGTGTACGAGGGGATGCAGCTGAAAGATGAATGTGGAACCATATGAAAGCTTGATATCTTGTTATGTAACAATTAAATATCAGATGTTTACGATCCTTATAACTATTTTTAATTTCAGGTAGAACCTGACAACCTGGCAAAAGTCTCAAGTGTGTGGAGTTAGGCTACTTTCACACTAGCGTTTTTGCTGGATCTGGCAGAGTTAAAAAAAAAACGCTTCAGTTACTGATAATACAACCGTCTGCATCCGTTATGAACGGATCCGTTTGTATTATCTGTAACATAGCCAAGACGGATCCGTCATGAACTCCACTGAAAGTCAACGAGAGACGGATCCGTTTTCTATTGTGTCAGAGAAAGCGGATCCCATTGACTTGCATTGGGGGTCATGACAAATCCGTCTTTCTCTGCATATCAGGATGGAAAGCAAACCGCAGCATGCTGCTCTCCAGTAGGAGAACAGAACGCAATGCATTTTGAAGCAGTCCATTCTGTTCAGTGGCATTTTGTCCCCATTGACAATGAATGGGGACAAAATGGAAGGGTTTTTTCCGGTATTGAGACCCTATGACGGATCTCAATTCTGGAAAATATTAACGCTAGTGTGAAAGTAGCCTTATGTCCCGTCATGAAATTTTAGTTTCCCAACTTACGAGATAAATTGATTAGGGCTGATGTCCAGACTAAAAAATTGAAACAGACCTACATGGGGCCCAAAAGAACAGGTAGCTTCCCTTGCCTGGGATGTGTAAATTGTAGGTACATGATCAAAGGTGAATACTTCACTCACCCAGGTACAGGTAAACGATATGATATTAGACATTTCCTGACATGTGACAGTACGTTTGTTGTGTACGTGTTGCAATGTCCATGTGGTCTCTTGTATGTTGGAGAGACCACATGTGACATAAAGACACGTCTCAACAATCACAGGTTCTCCATTAGACAGAAAAGGAAAGATCTACCTGTTCCCAAACATTTTGTGGATTGTGGGCATAATGAGAAAGACCTTGGATTCACTATTTTGGACCAAGTCTCTTTACCCCGCCTCGGTGGCGATCGGGCTTTGGCCCTCAAACAGAGAGAATTGAGGTGGATACACCGCCTACATACATTAAGACCACATGGATTAAATGTTGATTTTAGGTGGCAGATAATATGAGGGTGCAGGTCCATTATTTGCATATCCAGTCCCTTCATTGGTTGAATAATACGTGAATACTGAAGGTGTTATATTCACAGCTTACTAATATACAATTTCTTTATATTTTAGATACCATCCTCAAGTTCTTCACAGCGGTGGGACTGCCATTCTTTGCTTTTGGTCACCTATCTAAGGTCTTCACTACAGGGAACTAAACACAATCTGAACGTGATGTGTGCATTCAGTGTCCGTGTACTTCGGGTTACAAACAATATATCTCAATATGGGTAGTGTGACCGTTTGGGGAAGACCTTGTGTGTTGGGTGTTTGGCACACGTCTGTTCTCGACACCTAATACGCATAATAGGCCAACAGTGATGACCATTGAAATTGGTATAACTATGTGGCCCTCCCCAGGTCCACTTTTCCCAATTTTCCCCCCTTCCTTTGATATGTCTAAGGGTTAATGTACTGCCCCGATACTTCATGTTTTTTTTGGGGGCTGTTACCTTCATATGTAACCATTTGCACGTTGTAGTACACTGTTTTGATCACACAGTATTATTATTTTTATCTATATTTTCCCTGTAGCTCTATGTGTTGTGTCTGCGGCATATAGATATAGTTGCGCTTTTTACTTTGACCGTTGAATTCTCCACATTCTGCGGTCTGCAATTTGTGCTTGTTGCGGGGTTGTTGCCCAGGCGACGGTCACGTGACTCAGTCACGTGTGCTTGTCGACCTGGATGCACTCGCTCTGACCCTGATGCAGGCTCCTGCGATTTGTGGAAGGTTCGGCGTCCTTGGTCTCCAGGAAGATCAGGTGGTGGCACGACGTGTCATCGCGTGATTGGAGGACGACTACATGACGTGAATTACGTCATGAGCCGTCCTGCTCCTGGAGCATGCGCACTAGTTGATGGGTGATGCTAAGCAGGCATGGCGTGTTTCCTTACCGCAGTGAGTCTATTTTATTAAGTTTTAAACTCACACAGGTGTTATATAATTTTCCATGGGGCTGGATGTGCCTTGATGGACATGCACATATGGTGACTATTATTGTCCTAATTAGCACTTATGCACTTTATACTATTTTACATTGATTATGATACACACAATATATGTAATTTGTTACTATGTATTCTATGATCACATGGTTGTATTTGTGATGTTTTTCTACTAGATTTTATGTATATGTTATGACGTGTTTTATTCATTACACTTAATCATGTCTAATTACACTGCTATGCACTATGGGTATATATACCCCTTGTGAACACCTTTTTGTATGCTTGAGAAAGACTGCATTGAGCAGTTGAAACGTTGCAGGGGAATAAAGGTCGATCCACTTGTTTTGTACCACGGAGTGCTGCTTCAATCTTTTGGATTTATTTATTTTTAATTTCAGGTAGAACCTGACAACCTGGCAAAAGTTTCAAGTGTGTGGAGTTAGGCTACTTTCACACTAGCGTTTTTGCTGGATCTGGCAGAGTTAAAAAAAAAACGCTTCAGTTACTGATAATACAACCATCTGCATCTGTTATGAACGGATCCGTTTGTATTATCTGTAACATAGCCAAGACGGATCCGTCATGAACTCCACTGAAAGTCAACGAGAGACGGATCCGTTTTCTATTGTGTCAGAGAAAGCGGATCCCATTGACTTGCATTGGGGGTCATGACAAATCCGTCTTTCTCTGCATATCAGGATGGAAAGCAAACCGCAGCATGCTGCTCTCCAGTAGGAGAACAGAACGCAATGCATTTTGGAGCAGTCCATTCTGTTCAGTGGCATTTTGTCCCCATTGACAATGAATGGGGACAAAATGGAAGGGTTTTTTCCGGTATTGAGACCCTATGACGGATCTCAATTCTGGAAAATATTAACGCTAGTGTGAAAGTAGCCTTATGTCCCGTCATGAAATTTTAGTTTCTCCAGGGAACGTCTGCAAAGGACATTCACACTGAGATGTTACAAACATTAGGGGAGAAGTGTCCTCAGTGTATATATCCTTTCCCTGCAAAAACAAAAACTTTATGACGTATACAGTATATATATATATAAAAATAGAAAAAGGACAGCACTCCACTGAGATGAAGTGAATTATTTATTTACCCATATGGTGCAAAAAAAAAACGCGATGTTTCGGCTCTACATTAGAGCCTTTCTCAAGCATAAAACACTGGTGAATACTAAAGATATATATAGGCAAATTCGACCAATCACAAACGGGCAATTAATCACAGGTGAGAGTTAATTAATGTGTCAACAAACTTCATACTATCCATACTCTTACAAATAAAGTGCATAGTGCATAATCATATGAAAAACAACAGTGAATCAATACATGAGTACATGATACATTAGAATGTGAATACTAACGTACATGATCGTGAAAAAATAAAATTCATTTCGTAGCCGTCATGTGCAAAGTGCTAACTTGTGAATGAAGTTCATACTCATTATAATTAAAACATCTGTGGGAGCGGGTCATGGAAAAAGATTACACACATACCCCATGTAGTTCGGCATGAAAACACGAGCAAACCCATGACATCATCAGTATAAGCAGCGGTCCGCGGCCAATGACACTATGCCAAGACATGCGCAGTGGCACAACAGAATCAAGCGCAACCATCTTGGATAATGGAAATGTTACCGGGTCGTCAGCGCATGCGTGCAGAGCCTTATGCATGTCATGTGGTAATGCGCTGACGACCCGGTAACATTTCCATTATCCAAGATGGTTGCGCTTGATTCTGTTGTGCCACTGCGCATGTCTTGGCAGTGGAGTGCTGTCCTTTTTCTATTTTTTTTCTATTTTTCTATGTGGATTTTGGCTTGGTCCTTGGACATTGCACCCACAACTTTATATTAATGTTAATGCAGTGCAGCCATTTTTTTCTTTTCTTTATATATATATATATATATACACTGTATTGAGCCGAAACGTTGCTGCAGCACGGATGAATAAATCCACGGCTTTTACTTTTAATTTCAGAGTGCTGCTCTTTTTTCTTGTGTATACTGTATACAAAATCTCTCTCTCTCTCTCTTTATATATATAGTGCATACTTCATCATTGTGCACACTGGTGGAACAGTTCTGGTGTAGGGCTGTTTTAAAACCGCAATGCTTTTTGCTAGGTAACAGTACTTAAAGCGGTTGTCCACTTTTTACTATTGATGACTTATCCTCGAGATAGGTCATCAATATCAGATCGGCGGGGGTCCAACTCCTGGCATTCCTGCCGATCAGGTTTTTGAAGAGAAGGCATCGCCCATAGGAGCACTGTCTTCTCTGCTCTGTTTACCTGCTTTCAGTGGTGAGCAGGTGTGATTATGGCGTCCCCGATCACTTCTATTGGACAGCTCTGTTTGTCCAAGTGACTACAGAGCCATGCCATAGAAGTGAATGGGCACGCCATACTAGTAATTACACCTGCTCACCACTGAAACAGATATAACTAAGAAACAGCTGAATGATATTAGTTTTTTCTTTAAGGCTAGTTTCACACTAGCGGCACGGACCTCTGGCGGGCTGTTCCGTCGGGTGAACAGCCTGTCAGATCCATCCTGCCTCAAGTAAACGTGTGCCCCTGGACTACCGCTCCGGCCCCATTGACTATAATAGGGCCGGGGTGGAGTTCCGGCGGAGGCAAGGCAGTGCGCGTCGAGAGGCCGCCGGAATAAAACTACGACATGTCCGTGCCGCTAGTGTGAAACCAGCCTAAATCAGATAATTTTTATTGATTTTTTATATATATATATATATATATATAGATATATATATATATATACAATAAAGGAGAACAGATCAATCAGGGGCTTATATGTCCTTTTTTTCTAATTTAGAGAGAAAGGCTATGTTCTCTCGAAAATAGAGAGCAGACGTCTGACATGACGTGTGGTACCACAATACACATATAATTAACGCTATGGTGAATATGCGCACGTGTTGCACAGACAGCAGGGGCTGGGATTGGACCTATATTGGCAGGGTTGATCATTGTGGCCCTGACTTGGGACTCCACCAATCAGCAGAATGAACTGCATTACCGCCACAGCACTACACATATGATTGTGGCTATGTCTGGTAATGCAACTCAGTTCCAGTTCTGATCTCCACTTTGTCCCAGGAGTTGGTGCCGAATGATTAAATATTGATGTACCCGTCAAAATTAAAGTCCTGAAGAACCTGCTTTAAGGGGTTATCCATGGGGGAGAAATTCTTTAGAAGCTCAGAACAGAATTCTAAAATAAACCGCAGACTCTTCTGTTCCGAGCCAGTGAATGGTGGAGCAGGAACTCTGGCGTTTTTAGAATAACCCTGGTAGTAGATAATGGAGGTCGATGAAGTGAGAATAGCTTCTAATTTTTTTACACCATTCGGAGCCATTTCTAAAGAATTCCCCTCCCCTGGACAACCCCTTTAATTGAGGATCCTGCTGTATACAATGTTGTGCAGAGACATAAGATCAACCTAATGTCATAGTACATGGAACAAAAAGTGATACTTATAAAATAATAACAATGTAACACAAATAAGGGTACTTTCACACTTGCGTTTGTGCGGATCCGCCTGTTTATTTGCACAGACGGATCCGCACCTATAATGCAAACGTTTGTATCCGTTCAGAACGGATCCGTTTGCATTAGTTAAAAGAAAAATGACAAAGTCCAAAACCGATCCGTTTTGAATTACATTGAAAGTCAATGGGGAACGGATCCGTTTTCAAATGCACCATATTGTGTCATTGAAAACGGATCCGCCCCTATTGACTTACATTGTAATTAAAAACGGATCCGTTAGGCTCCGCCTCTTCAGACGGAAACCAAAATGCTGCATGCTGCGTTTTGGTGTCCGCCTCCAAAACAGAATAGAAGCGGAACGGAGCCGAACTGATGTATTCTGAACGGATCCTTATCTATTCAGAATGCATTGGGGCTTAACTGATCCGTTTTGGACCGTTTATGAGAGCCCTGAAACGGATCTCACAAACGGAATCCAAAGCGCTAGTGTGAAAGAAACCTTAACTAAAATATTCTAGAACTATATTCTAAGTATTATACATGATATATAAAATGATACAATATTATAATTTTGGAAACAACACCTTGGAATGCCTGGCATGTGGAGGCACACTGCACACTTTCTTACAGTGGGAATTAGAGAGACACATTGGTACTGTAAGGCTTGTAAACAGGAATTAGTTTCATGTTTTTTTTTTTTGCTAAAAACACATTCAGGGTTTGGATATAAAACAGACGCTCGATTCATCCGGGCCTGTGTAGAGACAGTGTCAGAGCTTCAGCTGGAGGCTTCTATACAGAGACGCAGGATTTCTGAGACGATTCCAGGACTCTGGAGCTCGATCTTCATCTCTAACCTGAAAGGTTCATTTATTTTATGGAGACAGAAGGTGACTAATAATAACATCAAATTACCAGGCGCTGCGGCTACGTGGAATGGATTTCAGAACTCATTATTTGAACAGCTGTTTGTTTTTTGTTTTTAGCCTTTGGATGTAAACAAGAGTATTTCTATTCACTGACAGCAAGTTATGATCTTCAAAATGTTGAAAAACTGAATCACAAAGTTGATGGCCTTTAAAAAAAAAAAAAAAAAAGTAATATAAGTGATTATGTAACACCCCAGAGTAATGTTACCACTCCTGCACCCTGCTACTGTCTTTATTGGGCTAACACACTGTCATCTATGTATTCTGTTCCAGGTTCACCACAATGTGCATCTATAATATTGTTATTTAACTGTTATGAATGTAATTTACCTGGTTCACCAGCAGGTGGCAGCAAATGTGGCATAGTAACATAGTAACATAGTATTTAAGACCGAAAAAAGACATTTGTCCATCCAGTTCGGCCTGTTTCCTACAAGTTGATCCAGAGGAAGGCAAAAAAACCCTGTGAGGCAGAAGCCAATTTTCCCCACTTAAGGGGAAAACATTCCTTCCCGACTCCAATCAGGCAATCAGAATAACTCCCTGGATCAACGACCCCTCTCTAGTAGCTGTAGCCTGTAATATTATTACACTCCAGAAATACATCCAGTCCCCTCTTGAATTCCTTTATTGTACTCACCATCACCACCTCCTCAGGCAGAGAGTTCCATAGTCTCACTGCTCTTACCGTGAAGAATCCTTTTCTATGTTTGTGTACAAACCTTCTTTCCTCCAGACGCAGAGGATGTCCCCTCGTCACAGGCAGAGCTATACTTAGGTAGAATGGAGCTTTCCATTCCATTCTAACACCTCTCTGTAGGGAAATCGGCTAGTCCTATTTCCTGCAGGAAGGGTGGGGACCAGTTAGAAATGGATCTAGTGATAGTGGCAGTGTGTGTGCTGGTAGGGACTCCATGTTAGAGCTCACCGGATTCTACCACATCCCTTGGCTGAACATAAGCCCGACCAAAGAGTGAAGCACAGCATCAAGAAGAAAGCAAAGACACTAATTAAGCTGGTCAGGACACCAGAGTCAGATATAGCAGAGTTGAGTTTGCCTGTCATTTTAATGCTAAAGCCTGCTGGCACCAAGATAAAGCCTGAAATCTGCTTTCGAAAAATGTTTACTCAAGTAAAGCTGCCATTAAACTTCATCTCAAGGTCTGGACTCAAGTTCATTGTTAATCCCTCAATTATTCCCTTTATTTATTGCTTCGGAGCCAAAGCCTGGGGTCCAGCGGTATCCAGGTAGGAGCACCGGAGACATTTGGGTCGCACCATTACTCCACTCTGCATTTCCTACACCTGGGACGCGATTTATAGAGGGGCCCTGGGGGGAGGCCGACCGTTGCAATTACAAGAGAATAGTTATGTCCCAAAATGACAGGTATGACAGAAGTTTGAATAAAAAAGGGTACACCCAGGAATGTCTGAAAGGTCGAGGTCCCAACTCTGGGTCCCCCAACTATCTGGAAACCTAGTCCCCTGACTCTCATGTCTAAATGCTAGTTCAGCTGCTTTTATAACACCCATAAACTTAAAGGGTTTCTGTCACCAACTTTTGACATTATAAGCTGTCTGACATTAGCTATGTGCTAATGTCAGACCAGCCTGATAATGTCCTTATTATAAAAATCGGATGTATATATAGTCCGAAAAACTTACATTTATTATATGTAAATTGGCCTCTAGGAGCAGGGGGGGCGTTGCCTGCTCTAGCGGCTCCGTCATTGTAACCTGCTGGCACGCCCCTTCACACTTTGATTGACAGTGCAGGGCAGCGATCCTCCTGCACTGTCCGTTCTGACGTCGCCCGCGCGCCGCTCTGTATTCGGCGCAGGCGCGGTGAGCAGAGGACAGCAGGCACCAGCGTCCTCTGCTCACCGCGCCTGCGCCGAATGCAGCGGCAGCGCGCGGCGCGCATTTCAGAACGAGACAGTGCAGGAGGATCGCGCCCTGCACTGTCAATCAAAGTGAAGCGTGCCAGCAGGCTGCACGGACCGCTAGAGCAGGGCAACGCCCTGCTCCAGAGGCTAATGTCATATAATAAATGTAAGTTTTCGACTATCTATACATCCGATTCTAATAAGGACATTATCAGGCTGGTCTGACATTAGCACATAGCTAATGTCAGACAGCTTATAATGTCAAAAGTTGGTGACAGAAACCCTTTAAAGGGCGTATGCCAAGTTTTCAAGCTATCCCCTAGGATAGGGGGTTAATATTGTAACTAATCACTGGGGTCCGACCGCTGAGACCCCCAACAATCCCATTTCCAGTCTGAATAAAGTGGTAGGCCGAGCACGCACTATACCACCGGAAATAGCCCCGCTCTGTACTTAGCTTTCTCCATCAGTCTGTATTGCATAACACTGACATAATGCTGTCAGTGTTATCCATTACGTTTCAGAACTGTAAGAGTTAATACACAGCATCATAAATCAATATAATGCCCTTTGAATCCAGAGAAAAAAAACTGGCTGTATTGAGAGCTCCATCTATACAAGCAGGCAAAAAACGGGAGTTTCTGAGCATTCGCGTCTTTGATTTTCAAGTGTGTGTTTGCATTAAGTGTGTGACTTTAGATTAAGGAACATTAGTGGGGGATTGCAGTAAATCAGTTTCTTATCACTGCATTATATTGTATTTTTCTCTTTTCCTGTGTAATCCCCATTTAGTATGTGTTCCATTATTGACAGCGCCGTCCAGTGCACATCTTGTCTAATGTATGGAGTCCTGGAACAGCCGTTTGAGGTTGAATATCTTTGTTCAAAATGTGAGCATATTGCCCGTTTGGAATCGCACGTCGTGTATTTAACCAGGCGAGTTTCAAAACTGAGAAGCGTTAACAATTTGGAAAAGAGTTTGCTACTTACTGAGCAAGCGCTCTATGGGGTAGATGTGGGGGAGGGTGGAAGTGAGGAGGCTGAGGAAAGTGAGGTAGTTAGCTGGGTAACAGTAAGAAAGCGGGGTAGAGGGAAGAGTGCCAGGGAGGCTAGCCCTGATCTGACACACCACAACAAGTTTGCACGGTTGGCAGATGAGGGGGATGACAGTTCAGGGACGGCACCGCTGCAGCCAGACACTTCCTCTGCCGGTCAGGGGAATGTCAGCTCCAGTAAGCAGGGGACCAGGAGAGCAGGGCAGGCCAGACAGGTGCTGGTAGTGGGGGACTCCACTATTAGGGGTACAGATAGGGCAATCTGTCACAAAGATCGTGATCGCCGAACAGTGTGCTGTCTTCCTGCCGCTAGAGTTCGGCACATCGCAGATCGGGTTGACAGATTACTGGGAGGGGCTGGAGAAGATCCAGCGGTCATGGTCCATATCGGAACCAATGACAAAGTTAGAGGAAGGTGGAGCGTTCTTAACAATGATTTTAGGGATTTAGGTCAAAAGCTTAGGGCAAGGACCTCAAAGATAGTATTTTCTGAAATACTGCCTGTACCACGAGCCACACAAGAAAGGCAGAGGGAGATTAGGGGGGTTAACAAGTGGCTCAAGAACTGGTGTAGGAAGCAGGGGTTCGGGTTCCTGGAGAACTGGGCCGACCTCTCTGTCGGCTACAGGCTCTATCGTAGGGACGGGCTGCACCTCAATGGGGAAGGGGCAGCTGTGTTAGTGGAGAAGATGGCTAGAAGGTTGGAGGAGTGTTTAAACTAGGGACTGGGGGGAGGGAAGTTATGTTATAGGAGGGGAAGATAGTGCAGATAGAGACCAGGGGCGAGGTAGTGTGTCTGGAGGAGGAATGGAAGGAGGGACTAAAACAGTTCAGAAGGAAAGGTGTAGGGTAAAAAATATACATAAACCTCTTAAATGTATGTATACTAATGCCAGAAGCCTGACTAATAAAACTGGGGAACTGGAATTAGTGATGTGTGAGGAGGACTATGATATAGTGGGAATAACGGAGACATGGCTGGATGATAGCTATGACTGGGCAGTTAATGTACAGGGTTACAGTCTGTTTAGAAAGGATCGTCAAAACTGGAGAGGGGAGGGGTCTGCCTTTACATAAAGTCCTGTCTAAAGCCCACAGTCCGAAAATATATAAATGAGGGACATCAACATGTGGCGTCACTGTGGGTAGAGATACATGGAGCCAAAAACAATAATAAATTACTAATAGGAGTTTACTATAAACCACCTAATATACCAGAGTCCATAGAAAATCTATTACTAAACGAGATAGACGAGGCAGAAAATCATAGTGTGGTGGTTATTATGGGGGACTTCAACTACCCAGAGATAGACTGGGAAACTGAAACCTGTACATCTCATAAAGGAAACAATTACCTTTCCCAAATGGTTCAGGACCCGACTAGAGGGACGGCCATATTGGACTTAGTATTAACCAATAGACCTGACAGAACTACAGACGTGCAGGTTGGGGGACACCTGAGAAATAGTGACTATAAAGTAGTGACCTCCTCTTTAGGGACGAACAAAAATACCAAACTTCAAAAGAGTTAAATTTAGCCAACTAAGAGAGGCCATAGGCCTAACTAACTGGGACAAAGTAAAGCGGCCAAACTAGAGACCGAAAGATTAATTGCCAAAGAGAGCAAAACTAACCCTAAAATGTTCTTCAATGATATAAATGGTAAAAAGTATAAATCTGAAGGTGTTGGAGTGATGAGGGGGGAGTTGCAGAGAGCGATGAGGAGAAAGCAAAGCTATTAAATAGTTTTTTCTCCACTGTATTCACTGAGAAAAATAAACTGTCAGATGGAATACTGAATGTAAAAGTAAATTCCCCACTAAAAGTGCCCTGTCTGACCCAGGAATAAATACAGCGGCGTCTGCAAAAGATTAAAATAGTCAAATCGCCAGGACCAGATGGCATACATCCCCATATCCTAAGAGAATTAAATAAAGTCATAGCCAGACCCTTATTTCTGATATTTAAGGACTCTATACTGACAGGGAATGTTCCAAAGGATTGGCGCATAGCAAATGTGGTGCCAATATTTATAAAGGGTCCAAAAACAGAGCCCGGAAACTGTAGGCCAGTACGTTTAACATCTATTGTTGGTAGGGTAAACTGTTTGAAGGGTTTCTAAGAGATGCTATCTTAGAGTACCTCAATGAAAATAAGCAAATAACGCCATATCAGCAGGGCTTCATGAGGGATCGGTCATGTCAAACTAATCTAATCAGTTTCTATGAGGAGGTAAGTTCTAGACTTGACAGCGCGAATCAATGGATGTCATATATCTGGACTTCTCCAAAGCATTTGACACTGTACCGCATATAAGGTTAGTATATAACATGAGAATGCTCGGACTGGGAGAATATGTCTGCATGTGGGTAAGTAACTGGCTCAGTAATAGAAAACAGAGGGTGGTCACTGTCACTAGTGGGGTACCTCAGGGGTCAGTACTGGAGGGGTCAGTGTCACTAGTGGGGTACCTCAGGGGTCAGTACTGGGCCCTATCCTCTTTAATATATTTATTAATGATCTTGTAGAAGGCTGCACAGTAAAATATACAATTTTTGCGGATGACACTAAACTGTGTAAAGTAATTAACACTGAAGAGGACAGTTTTCTGCTACAGAGGGATCTGGATAGATTGGAGGCTTGGACAGAAAAATGGCAGATGAGGTTTAACACTTACAAATGTAAAGTTATGCACATGGGAAGGAATAATGCAAGTCACCCGTACATACTAAATGGCAAAACACTGGGTAACACTGACATGGAAAAGGACCTAGGAATTTTAGTTAACAGCAAACTAAGCTGTAAAAACCAGTGTCAGGCAGCTGCTGCCAAGGCCTATAAGATAATGGGTTGCATCAAAAGAGGCATAGACGCCCGTGATGAGAACATAGTCCTACCACTTTGCAAATCACTGGTCAGACCACACATGGAGTACTGTGTACAGTTCTGGGCTCCTGTGAACAAGGAAGACATAGCAGAGCTGGAGAGGGTTCAGAGGAGGGCAACTAAAGTAATAACTGGAATGAGGGATCTACAGTGCCCTGAAAGGTCATCAAAATTAGGGTTATTCACTTTAGAAAAAAGACGACTGAGGGGAGATCTAATAACTATGTATAAATATATCAGTGGTCAGTACAAAGATCTCTCCCATCATCTATTTATCCCCAGGACTGTGAGGAGGGGACATCCTCTGCGTCTGGAGGAAAGAAGGTTTCTACACAAACATAGAAGAGGCTTCTTTACGGTAAGAGCAGTGAGACTGTGGAACTCTCTGCCTGAGGAGGTGGTGATGGTGAGTACAATAACCCTAAGTTCACACCTGAGCGTTTTACAGCGCGTTCAAACGCGCTGTAAAACGCTCAACACATGAAAACCAATGCTTTCCTATGGCCCTGGTTCTCACTTGAGCGTTTTACAGCGCGTTTGAACGCACTGTAAAACGCCGACGCATAAACAAGTACTTGAGCTTTTTTTGGGGCGTTTGTCGCGCGTTTTGTGATTGACACCACAGTAGTCAATCACAAGAACATGCATGTCTAACGCGCGTTTCCTATTTGCAAAAACGCGCTGAAATACACGCGACAGAAACGCGCGTAAAACGCGCGTTTCAAGAACGCTCAGGTCTGAACCCAGGGTAAAGGAATTCAAGAGGGGCCTGGATGTATTTCTGGAGTGTAATAATATTACAGGCTACAGCTACTAGAGAGGGGTCGTTGATCCAGGGAGTTATTCTGATTGCCTGATTGGAGTCGGGACGTGGGGAAAATTGGCTTCTACCTCACAGTTTTTTTTTCCTTCCTCTGGATCAACTTGCAGGATAACAGGCCGAACTGGATGGACAATGTTTTTTTGGCATTATATACTATGTTACTATGTAGATAAACACCAATTGTAGATAACTCACAAAGTGAGTATGTGTACTAGGTCTATATACCAAGTATCAACACCAAAGAATAAGAGAGCATTCAAAGCACAACTAACAATATATATAAACTTTATTATGGTTCCCAAAAAGGGGAAAATACAATAAAATACAATAACAGACAATACAATACAATGGTGGATGACACACAGGGTGGGATAGGATCACAAAATGGACAACATAAAGCATAGAAAAAACATTAGACAAGGCCAAAGGGATATTGGGTGGTTAATAAATGAATAAATGCCCCAATAGGGGACATGTATAGATGACCTTGCCAACCTTAAACAAGATATCGGAGCCAGATACAGTACATACATTTAAAGTGCAAAGTGCATGAAATACAATGTACATGGACAATAAATTGCAATATAATGAATAAAAAATTACATCAATAAATACCAAAGTTGTGATCCAATGAGCCCCAAATGTTACTATGTAGGTCATGCTATGCGACCCCATCAGTGCTGGGAGCTGCCGCATACTCACGCTGCGAGTCCAATGAATGGAACTCACTCGTCTGAAAGTTGCCATAGGCTATAATGAGTGTAATAGATCCGTGAACATGGACAAAATAAAGCATGCTTCCGTTCTAAAACCACGGACCCACGGACTAGGGTCGCGGATATGTGAATACACACATTAAAATGAATGGGTAAGTGTGCTGTCCGTGGAGAACACGTAGAGCACACGTACGTGGAACACTGACGTGTGTATGAGGCTTAAGCCATTTGAAATCCCTTGGCATCGGTGTCTCTGACACTGGTCAGCTGCCAACTGCACTAGGACTACTCCAGGAGGTAGCGGCCTGATCGGTTCCCTGAAGCGAAGTCTACATCCCTGTACAGGTTAAATGGTGAATAACAGGGAACCTCCAGGACAACGCCCTTAGGTTTAGCCCAAAGTCAAGCTTGTTAGTTGGCACAGTGGGTCCACACCCACAGCCCGTTACACTTTTATTTCCATTTTCAATTAAACATGACATACATATGGAGCATTTCTAATGTTTTGAATTGCAAATTTACTTACAGAAATTCAGAAAATTTTAGGAATTTCTGAAATTGTATTCCAATAAATATGATTTAAAAGCCTCACCAAGCTACACCTTCGGAGACAATTTTTTATGATTGCATTTTACTCATTTTGGGCTAAACATAATTTTTTCAATTGGTCTTTATTAAAAATATTGAACCGTTCTGTCACAAAGGGTTACCCGTTTTTCTAGCTGTATGGCTGGTACTTTCACTTTTTGCCCCTAATATCCCAATATGCCTCCATTGTTTGCTAAGTGCAGGTCCCACCTCTGGGACTTGCACCTACACCGAGAACGGAGTGGGGAAGGTGGTGGCCAGAGGACTCCAGGTTTTCTCATTTCTCCCCATAGAAGTTAATGAGAACGCAGCATGGTCACTGCTCCAGTTAATTTTTATGGGGCCTCCAAAACTTTCAGGGATCCGTTCTCCATGTAGGTGTGGGTCCAAGGGGTGGACCCTCACCTATCAGACAATGGGGGCATATCCTAGCGATATGCCCTCATTGTCCGAGATGGGAATACCCCTTTAAGCCACATTCTTATCATTAAGATAAGGTCAGAGATCAGAGATAAGGAGCTGTCAGCTGAGCTGCCTGACAGCGCTGAGAGAAAATACAGATCCTGCTAGTAGATAAACTCTCATGAGAAGGCGGCCTAAGGTTAAGAACACATGCGCAGTTGTGTCCTAGTTGTGAAGCAGAAGTATAGAAAATCCACAGCACTCAGCAGTTGTGAAGCAGCCATACCGTGACTCAATACTGCATGCTGCAGCAGCCACAGGGGGCTCTTACCAAACTAATTAGGACCGCACTGTTTTGTCGGTCTGCATTGTTAATGGGCTGCAGCATCTTCAATACTGAGTGTCTGTAAACAATGCCGACCGACTAAACAGTCTTCATTAATTTAATTACAGCCCACTGCGGCTCTGTGCTACTCAAACACTGTGCAGCCAAGTCGCAACTGCATCACAACCACACCGTCTCGTCATATCCTAGGCTTACGACAACAAGAGATTGGATTTTGCTGCATTTCCGCAACAAAATTTGCAGCGGATTTCACCCTATGCATTGCACAGCTCTTATACACACTGTATGTATACTGTGCACAGTGTATGGAAGAGCTATGCACAGTATAGTATATGGTATGTATACTGTATACAGTGTGTCCAAGAGTTATGCAGAGAGTAGTATATAGTATGTGTACTGTGCACAGTGTGTATAGAGCTGTACAGTGTAGTATACAGTATGTGTACTGTGCATGTGTACAGAGCTGTACAGTATAGTATATAGTATGTGTACTGTGTATAGAGCTGTACAGTGTAGTATATAGTATGTATACTGTGAACAGTGTGTATAGAGCTGTACAGTGTAGTATATAGTATGTATACTGTGTATAGAGCTGTACAGTGTAGTATATAGTATGTGTACTGTGCACAGTGTGTATAGAGCTGTACAGTGTAGTATACAGTATGTGCACTGTGCACAGTGTGTAAAGAGCTATATAGTGTAGTATATAGTATGCATACTGTGTATAGGCTGTACAGTGTAGTATATAGTATGTGCACTGTGCACAGTGTGTAAAGAGCTATATAGTGTAGTATATAGTATGCATACTGTGTATAGGCTGTACAGTGTAGTATATAGTATGTGTACTGTCCACAAAGCTGTACAGTGTAGTATATAGTATGTGTACTGTGTATAGAGCTGTACAGTGTAGTATACAGTATGTGCACTGTGCACAGTGTGTAAAGAGCTATATAGTGTAGTATATAGTATGCATACTGTGTATAGGCTGTACAGTGTAGTATATAGTATGTGTACTGTCCACAAAGCTGTACAGTGTAGTATATAGTATGTGTACTGTGTATAGAGCTGTACAGTGTAGTATATAGTATGTGTACTGTACACAGTGTGTATAGGGCTGTACAGTGTAGTATGTACATAGTGTGTAGAGCTGTACAGTGTAGTATGTACATAGTGTGTATAGAGCTGTACAGTGCAGTATGTACACAGTCTGTATAGAGCTGTACAGTGTAGTATGTACATAGTGTGTATAGAGCTGTACAGTGTAGTATGTACATAGTGTATATAGAGCTGTACAGTGTAGTATGTATATAACGTCTATAGAGCTGTACAGTGTAGTATGTACATAGTGTATATAGAGCTGTACAGTGTAGTATGTACATAGTCTGTATAGAGCTGTACAGTGTAGTATGTACATAGTGTATATAAAGCTGTACAGTTTAGTATGTACATACCGTGTATAAAGCTGTACAGTGTAGTATGTACATAGTGTGTATAGAACTGTAGAGTGTAGTATGTACATAGTGTGTATAAAGCTGTACAGTGTAGTATGTACATACCGTGTATAAAGCTGTACAGTGTAGTATGTACATACCGTGTATAGAGCTGTACAGTGTAGTATGTACATACCGTGTATAGAGCTGTACAGTGTAGTATATAGTATGTATTAGGGTTGTTTCGGGTATCGAACTTTCGATACCCGATCGATACTTTTCTCTGGTATCGCACTCGATACCAGGAAAAGTATTTTATCGATACTGGGCTGCACTACTGCACAGCCCAGTATAGGAGAGCATGGCTGCGCCGCTCTCAGCGCGGCCATGTTCTCCTCGGCAGCACAGGGAGAAGGAGGCAGTCTCTCCTCCCCTGTGCTGCCGCTTCAACCAATAGAGGAGAGGGGCGGAGCGGGGGCGGGAGGAGGGGCGGAGCTGGGGGACGGGAGCACTGGCCAGCAATGCCGAGTAGTTTCTCATATAAAGCAGGCAGAAGACACAGCCTGCCAGCACCTGCCTGTGACCCAGCACTGCAATCAGAGGCAATTAACCCCTCAGGTGCGGCACCTGAGGGTTAATAGCCTCTGATCGCAGCGCTCGGTCATAGGCAGGTGCCGGCAGCCTGTGTCTTCTGCTGCCTGCATTTATATAAGAAACTACTCGGCATTGCTGGCCAGTGCTCCGCCCCCTCCCTAGTATTAAAACATTGGTGGGCAGTGGGCAGTGTGCCCCTCCCTCCCTAGTATTAAAACATTGGTGGGCAGTGTGCCCCCAGTATTAAAACATTGGTGGGCAGTGTGCCCCCCCTTCCCCCCAGTAATAAAATCATTGGTGGCAGTGGCCACAGGGTCCCCTCAGCTCCTCCTCATTGGTGGCAGTGGCAGTGATCGGAGCCCCAGCACTGTAATGCTGGGGCTCCGATCGGTTACCATGGTAACCAGGATGCTCCTGAAGTCCTGGCTGCCTTGGTCTGCTCCCTGCTGCTGTGTGCACAGAGCACAGGGCAGCAGGGAGAGGGTGAGATCCTATTCACCCTGATAGAGCTGTATCAGGGTGAATAGGATGAGAAGATCCCAGGTTCTAGCCCCTAAGGGGGAAATAGTTAATAAATAAACTGTAAAAAAAAAAAAAAAAAAAGTTAAAGTACACCAAAATATTAATTATAAATCCCCCCTTTCCCAATTTTACATATAAAATATATAAACAATACATAAATAAAATATTACATATCGCCACGTCTCAAAAGTCCAAACTATTAAAAAATCCACTTTTATGCGGTGAACGCCGTAAAAGAAAAAAAAAGAAAAAGAAAAAATGCACGATTCGCCATTTTCTTTTAGTCGTCTTGTCCCCACAAAAAAGTAGGATAGGACTGTTGTAATATGGGCCGGCGGTTTCATAAAATGTGGAATGCACGCGGATTTTTTTGGCGTTTTTATTTTTTTCGCGTCGTATCGAATGGTATCGAGTATCGCAATACTTTTTTATGGTATCGATACCGAATCAAAATTTTGGTACCGAAACAACTCTAGTATGTATACTGTGTATAGAGCTGCACAGTGTAGTATATAGTATGTATACTGTGTATAGAGCTGTAGAGTGTGGTATATGGTATGTGTACTGTACACAGTGTGTATAGGGCTGTACAGTGTAGTATGTACATACCGTGTATAGAGCTGTACAGTGTAGTATGTACATACCGTGTATAGAGCTGTACAGTGTAGTATGTACATACCGTGTATAGAGCTGTACAGTGTAGTATGTACATACCGTGTATAGAGCTGTACAGTGTAGTATGTACATACCGTGTATAGAGCTGTACAGTGTAGTATGTACATACCGTGTATAGAGCTGTACAGTGTAGTATGTACATACCGTGTATAGAGCTGTACAGGGTAGTCTGTGTACTGTGCACAGAGCTGTAGTATACCCACTGCACACCTCTCACACACCTCCTCCCCGCTACACCCCACATGTAGCAGAGCTGAGGAGGCGGATGTGCCCGTCCTCCAGGTGTTGTGTGCAGTCCCCGCTCGGACTTTGCACCTCCCTCCAGCTGCAGCGCCAGGAACCGAACACAAGGCGCTTTCTGCTCTGACCTGAAGGGAATGTGAGGGAGAAGAGGAGACGGACGTGCGGGAGACAAGACTGAACTTGAATGCTGACTCCGGAGGGCGGGAGGCTGGCACAGGGCGCAGCGCGGCACAGGCGGCCTCTGTTCCCAGGAATCGCTCACGACAAGGTTGGTCTCAGGTTTCCTTCTCCTCTCCTTGGAGAAAGTTGCTCTAGGTGTGGTGTGTTGGTGGCTGGAGAGCGAGGTGCCCCGACTGGCACAGCCTGGCAAGGGTTAACCCGCGGAGGTTGGGGCAGGACTGACTGTAGAACTGTGTAACCAATGTGGATGTAGGGATCAGATGGGAAGGTGACAAGGTAAGTGCTGACATGTTACCTTCTAGCAGCTTCTGCCACCTTGTTTCCACATGGCACCTTGCAGATCTGCATGGCAGGGGTTAACTCATTACCTCCCTGACATATGGTAAACAATGGAACTACAAGTGCCAGCATGCCAACAGCAGCACTGCTCCAGGATTGTGGGTGCATTTTCTCACACTTCACTATGTGCCTAAATTATACCGTCCCAGATGCCATGTATAGCCAGGGGTGAACATTTTGAGTGGGTTTGACATGGGTCCAGTGCCTTTGATGGGTTTATGCACCCCCTTATTGTAGAGGCACTTTAGAAGTGCAGGTGTCACCAAAGGGGTCCTCACATGTAAAGTCGCCTCTGGCACTATAAGTACCAGCATGCCCGTGAGTAAGGCACAGCCGGATATTGATGTGGCTCGTGGGTAAGATTTATTCGGATGTCCCGCACGTGATTTTCCGTACTGTCCCTGTACTGAGGACATGTAGAAAGTTTGGGGTTTGACAGCTTTTGTTGCCAGGAGCTTCTGATTCTGCGGGTGATGGTGGAATATTTCCCGACTCCCCTATAGACATGTGAGTCAGGGCTGCCAGCCGCAGTGCTAAATGTGGGGGAGGTCAGTGAGAAGGAAGGGGGCGACGTGATGTGGAGGGGCGACGTGATGTGGAGGGGCGATATGATGTGGAGGGGCGACGAGATGTGGAGGGGCGACGTGATGTGGAGGGGCAACATAATGTGGAGGGGCGACGTGATGTGGAGGGGCGACGTGATGTGGAGGGGCGACGTGATGTGGAGGGGCGACGTGATGTGGAGGGGCAACATAATGTGGAGGGGTGACGTGATGTGGAGGGGCGATATGATGTGGAGGGGCGACGAGATGTGGAGGGGCGATATGATGTGGAGGCGATATGATGTGGAGGGGCGATATGATGTGGAGGGCGACGTGATGTGGAGGCGACGTGATGTGGAGGCGGCGTGATGTGGAGGCGATGTGATGTGGAGGGGCGTGATGTGGAGGCGGCGTGATGTGGAGGGGCGACGTGATGTGGAGGGACGACATGATGTGGAGGGACGATATGATGTGGAGGGGCAACATGATGTAGAGGCGACGTGATGTGGAGGCGGCGTGATGTGGAGGGGCGACGTGATGTGGAGGCGGCGTGATGTGGATGGGCAACATGATGTGGAGGCGACGTGATGTGGAGGGCGACGTGATGTGGAGGCGACGTGATGTGGAGGGCGATGTGATGTGGAGGGGCGATATGATGTGGAGGGCCGATATGATGTGGAGGGGCGACGTGATGTGGAGGGGCGACGTGATGTGGAGGGGCGATATGATGTGGAGGAGCGACGTGATGTGGAGGTGCGACGAGATGTGGAGGGACGATGTGATGTGGAGGGGGCCACGTGATGTGGAGGGGCGACGTGATGTGGAGGGGCGACGTGATGTGGAGGGGCGACGTGATGTGGAGGCGACGATGTGGAGGGGCGATGATGGAGGGGCGACGTGATGTGGAGGGGCGACGTGATGTGGAGGCGATGATGGGGGCGATATGATGTGGAGGGCGACGTGATGTGGAGGGACGTGATGTGGAGGGCGATATGTGAGGAGCGACGTGATGTGGAGGGCGACATGATGTGGAGGGACGATGTGATGTGGAGGGCGACGTGATGTGGAGGGCGACGTGATGTGGAGGGACATGATGTGGAGGGCGACGGATGTGGAGGGGCGACGTGATGTGGAGGGGCGACGTGATGTGGAGGTGCGACGAGATGTGGAGGGACGATGTAATGTGGAGGGGGCGACGTGATGTGGAGGGGCAACATGATGTGGAGGGACGATATGATGTGGAGGGGCGACGTGATGTGGAGGGGCGACGTGATGTGGAGGGACGATATAATGTGGAGGGGCGACGTGATGTGGAGGGGTAACATGATGAAGAAATGGTGATATGCTGAGGGGGGAGTAGGTAAGGAGAAGGTAGCCTGATAAGGAGGAGATGATGTGTTTAGATGGGGGGTGACATGATGAAGAGGGGTGAAATTAAGAGGTGACAGGAAGAGGTAGTAATATAAGATTGGGGTAAGGGTCATAATGAGTAGCTGATATGATGAGAGGGGGGGACATTTTGAGGAATGGATGAAATGCTGGGGATGGTGATTTATTGAAAAGGGGGCACATGATGAAGACATGATATGATGGGAGGGTGACATCATGACAAGTACTATGAGAAGGGGTGACCCTAGTGCCAAGATGACATCAAGAGCAGGGGTTAATATTATGGGGTGACATTATAAGGAGGGGGTAATGCGATTATAAGTCGGCAATAATATGATGACATTGGGGCGCCGCTCCCACAATAAGAAGCGTTATAAGGAAGGGCTGACGGTATAATCGTTGGGTGACATGGGACTGCTACTCATCCCGTCAATTTGTTATACAGCTGCTGAAATAAGGACGACTCTGCTCAGCACCCAAGGGACTCTGCTGGGGAATGGACGATTCGGGATCTTGGTCTGAGAACTCCAGTCAGGACGCGTCCCTGCCACCTGTAGGGTAAGGATCATTGAAACGCGCTGGCAAGCAAATCCATGGCATCTCTGACATGTAAATCAGACTGTGGACTCCTGACCTTGTTGTGTAAGCTTTAACTCATGGAAAGTCGCCCATAACAGCGAAGCCTACAGAGAGAAGTGGGGAGGGATGGCAGCGCACCCTCCCGGCCTCCCGGCCTCTGCTGTAACATCGGATTTCTGATTCTGCTGGAAATCACTGTGCGCTCATCCATCCAGAAAAGAGTCCTGCAAATGGGGTGAAATAACTCAGAACCTGTCACTCTGGGGTTAATGGGTGATTATACTGTGTGTCATTATTTGCAAGATTTCAGTTTGCTTTCAGTGAATGGGAATATTCCTGTGTACTTCTAGAGGGGTAGGGGAAGTCCAGCTGTTGTGAAACTACAACTCCCAGCATGCATACTTGTTCTGCTCTTCTAAGAACTATCATAGAAACATGTTTCACAACAGCTGGGGTGCCGAAGGTGGCTGATCCCTGCCCTAAAACTTCCCAAAAAATTAGTTTGCTGCTATAAGACAGCCCATGGTGAGCTAAATATACAGCATCATGAATATGGATAAAAACAAAAATGTTCTTATTCACTGACAGCAAGCAGAGCACAGTGGAACTGGAGTATGGCAACTAGAGAGCTTGCTGTTCCCTTAGTTGTCTTCTTTCAGCAAATGGCATTTATCATGTGATGCCCAACCTGTGGCCCTCCAGCTGTTGTAAAACTACAACTCCCATCATGCCCGGTTGTAGGTTGATAGCTGTAGGCTGTCCGAGCATGCTGGGAGTTGTAGTTTTGCAACAGCTGGAGGGCCGCAGGTTGGGCATCCCTGAATGTAGAGGAAGTTACTACAAGGCACTTACTAATGTATTGTGATTCTCCATATTGCCTCCTTTGCTGGCTTCGTTCATTTTTCCATCACATTACACCCTGCTCGTTTCCATGGTTACGACCACCCTGCAATCTAGCAGCAGTGGTCGTCATGCTTGCACTCTATAAGAAAAAAGCGTCGGCCTCTCTGGTGGCCGGGGCCGCGGAAGTACGCATAGGCTTGCTCTTTTTTCTATAGTGTGCAAACACGACCACCACTGCTGGATTGCAGGGTGGTCGTAACCATGGAAACGGGCCGTGTATAATGTGATGGAGAAATTAATCCAGCCAGGCCAGCAAAGGAGGCAATATGGACAATTACTATACATTAGTAAGTGCCCTCTAGTAACTTCCTCTACATGATAAATGCAATTTGCTGACGTGAGACAACCCCCTTGATGATGAAAAAGCCCTTTAAGAATCTTTCCTTGGCCATAGGGTGGCATTGCTCTATGGATGGTACGTGTCCACAGTGACCCGTCTTGCTGCCCTCGCAGAGGAGTGATGCCCGTGCAGCAGAGGATGCCAATAGTACAAGATTTCTGCAGCAACCCTGGTCCCCAAGTAGCTAATGGCGTAGGGTAAGGGGGGTGACGGCATGCAGATGTATTAGGTACAGTGATATCAGTACTAGAGAACATCTGCCTTCCCCGCTATTCTCTCATCTGTCGGGGCCGTGGCTCCGTGCCCTACTTGTTGGCACCTGAGTAACCACGTGCCCTGCACTTCTAGAGAAGGAGGCTTATCTCCGGGATTGGTGTCAGCCATATATTGAAGTTGCTGCTCCCAGTTGAGCAAAGGTCAGGGTCTGGAGGCTGTGAACTCTACCTCCTCTGTATTATGCTACATGGTAGCGGCCGACTCTCTACAGTGCATCATTTAAGGTAGTTGTCTCCTGTCTTCCCCCATGTAATAACGATTCCGGAGCATCTATTCGTATGACTTTATCATGTGCCATTCCTTTATTATTCCTGCAAGAAGTTCTGAATGAATGACTAGCAGTCTGCAGGGTGTTAGCAGTTGGGGGTGTGTCCCTGCACACTATACAATCATTGCAGCCTGTGCCCCCAACCGGTAACACACATCTGGACTTTTACTGCAAACTGCCAGCGATTCATTCACAACTTCTAACAGGAATAATAAAGGAATGGCACAGCATAGAGTGATAAGAATAGATGCTCCAGAATTGTTATTACATGAGGGATGCAGATAGTTACCACCACAGATGTGTCAGGAGAGGTTATAGGTCCTCTTCAAGTAATTTGCATTAAAACACGTGCCTGTGGGTCTCTGTGCAAATACCGGGAAGTAAACGACCAGCTCCTCAACCAATGTCCGATATTTGCATATAACATGCGCAATGGCTCACATCATACGTGTATGAACTCTATGTGGCTCCTCAATGCAGTGCTCCATACTGTTCTGCGCTCTTATGTATCTCCTCTAGAGGTAAAGAAACTAAGGCGGAATAGCGCAGTAATGTGGCTTCTAATGGGGCGTACAGATTTATATTATGGCCCCATCGAATTATATGTGGCGGTTGTACCGAGCAGTAATACGGCGGTGTGCATGAGGCCGCAGCGATGTGCCTCTCTAGACCCTGGCATTGATGCATGAGCGAAGGCCACCAGTGAGACCGTATTGCCTTTAAACCAAGTTCCCGCCATGATCACAGATTTTCCTATTTATTCATTTTTATATTTTACCCAGGATTCCCCTTTATGGTGTCCTCCTGTAGTGTGGCTGTCAGGAATGTACCCAGCCAAGATACTCTGCACGGCAGGGCTGGTTGAGTTGCAATGTCGACCAGCTAAGCCCCGGCTGGTGGACCTATCGGTGAGGCTGGAAGCTAACCTGATCAGGTTCCTAGATGGAGGATTTAGGCCGACAACTCAGTGATTGCCTTTTGCCTGTGATTTTGTGTATATGGCTCCTGTATTTTGTGCTACTCATTACTGTGATTCTGACTGTGCTTGCTTTCTGGATTAAACCTTTGTCTGCTGATTCGGCTGCTACTGATTCTCCTGGTGTTCTGACTGTGACCTGTTTCTGGATTAACCCTTTGTCCACAGGCATTATCTGTCTCTCCTGATTTCTGCTTGTCTACTACTCTTTGCACGCTACTTCCCCGGTCATTCTGGTAGGTCTGCTTCCAGCCAGCTGGCATCAGTTTTCTGCTACCTTACTAACCTGGGTCCCTATCAGCCAAGTCCATCCAGTCTCATCGCAGGCTATGATGAAAAACCTAGGGATAGCCCTAGCTTCCCAGCAATGGAGGTTTGGAAGACTGGTAGCAGTTTCGGAGCTTACTGGCTGTGGTTCCAGTTGGTGATCATAGTATTTCCTGACGTGAGCTTTGGTTATCTAAGATTATCTATATAAGAACACATTACTCATCTTGGCTCTCCGTTCCCCAATCTACTCAACCGCCAGACATCGCATCTGGTTTCGTGTTGAATTCTTCTTTCTTGTGGTTTTGCTGTTGCATAGTGGTGGAAAACATACATCGTCTCCGACATAGTTTTAATTATGTATTTCTATGGGCCATTAAGTCTGGTTGGTTTGTGAATTTACTTTGCTTTTAAAGTAATGGGATATATATGATACCAGTATTAGTACGGGTTCTCCATAGGCAGCTCCTCCATATCTGCAAATAACTAACTTCATACCAGACATTATTCATCTCTTACTTAAAAATCTGCTGAAAACTTTTTTGTGAAAACCTGATGGGATCCTTATGTGCAGCAGATGCGTGTGGCCCTTCTGTTGTAAACACTTGTCTGATAGCTACCCTTGGTGGCCATATTAGCTTTGGTGGGACTATCTTCTCATGTCAGTTGGTCATCAGAGTGTCTTCCACTTCCAAGGTTTCCTGGCATTAATTCACCGGACAGAACCCTGGCGCCATATGTTCAATAAGATGCTTGATAACATTTCTGTAGGTAGCCATCATACTTCTCCTTGGCGTATCATATGAGCTCTGATACAGAATTCAATGGTGAAATCATTGATGGAGGAAGTAGCTGGCCTGCGCTCCTGCTTGGATTTCAGACATGGTCCATAACTATAAAAAAATAGATGCCCACAGACATGAGATACTGTAACTCTCCGCTGGATGCTTTATGATCTTTGTGGAGCTCAATCACTTTGGCATGGAAGGTTTTTAATTGAGTAAAAAACACCAAAGGGGAATTTGATAGCTGTCAACTGAACATCTCGGGCCAGCTCTGTAGAGTTTGGCTGGTTCTGAAGACATTCATATTCTTCAGGCGAAGACCGGACAGTGAATTAATGCCTTGTATGTGAAAAGTATGTTTTCGGGGGTTAGTAATCCTTAAGTACAAGTGTAAGGATAATATTTCAGTTGGGTTTGGCAGAGAGAAAATGTGCTTTCTGTTTAGTGTAAAAAAAGTTCAACTGAATATTAGAGAGTGAAGTTTGTAACGCGTTCCTAGGAAAATCAGGGCTTTTTCAGAAAGGTCATCTAAATCAGGTCTTCAGGCTCCCACGTTCTTGAGGCTGATTGATTTCCTTCATTGCATGTGTGGTGCCTACCCGATCATGCTTTATCGCTGGTTGTCTACTTAGTTTGGACTCATTGCTCTCGATGTAAAGGTTATTAACTTTCCCCGTGATTTTCTGGTGAACTTGTACATGCGATGTCATTTACTCGAATTTGAGACCATGGTTTTGGAGATATGGAAACCTCCAAACTCAAAGCCAAAGGGGCCATGTACTCAGTGAAGTTATGGTATCCCCAAGATATGGGACATGGGACCACCCCTGTGTTCTAATATGTCAGAATCTGTAGCTTTACTTTGAAAGGGTTGATTTATGAGGACAACCCCTGTCGAAATGCCCAATAAGGACACATGGACATCGTAGAGTGGGCCCTTTGTGTAAGATCACCTGTATGAGCCACAATGTCAGTCTGTACAAGTGTCTTCCAATCTGGTGGACTTGACCATTCTATTACGTGAAAAGCCATTCATCTACATTGGCACCATGAAACTTTCTATCATTACTCACCTGACCGATTCCTTGCTACTGCTGTTCCGGTGCTGCTCCGGTCCACACTTCTGGTCCTGGCCTCCAGGAAGTAGAGAGCATCAGGAACTAGAACAGCATTGGGATGGCAGTTGAACCCATTCTGTCCCATGTTTAAAAATTACTACGAGGAGAACCCCTTTAACTCACCAGTATGACCATCTTTAGGATCCATGATACACTGTGTCTCTTTGTGTGCCTCCACCTTATTTGGAGGAACACAGTTTTTGCCCAAAATTGGGACATGCTCCATCACGTGCATTTGGATGGTATTCAGTGCTTCACAGAATGTCTAGGGATTCCTTGTCTTTCTACACCAGGTCCACCCAGGGTATTGCTATGTCCACAGTCCTAACCCAACCTCTTTCCATATTTCTTTTTTTGACCGTTTCTTATATTCGTTTTTGGCTAACCTACAGTATAAGATGATTTGCACCTTCGGCTACCCATAGACATAATCTTATGGGGTTGCCAGGGCAAGGATCTGACAGGATGAAGTTTCCTTCTGTACCGGGAAGCTTCTCATCCAAATGTGTGTATTAGATAGGAGTCATGGCTAACAGCTGGCAGCCGAGCGACCATTCAGCCAATAATTATTGTAAGTCTATGGTTGGCTTCACTGCCTTACCGGCCGGCACATGAATGGTGGACTCCCTTGTTGGTTTTGCAGCCTTCCAAACCCTCTGGTGATTGTGATGCTGCTGTGGTAAATGCAGTCATGTAGCCGCAGGGTCTGTATTCATGGAGCAATTATCATTTTATCATGAGCATCGCAATCAAAGATGAGAGATAAAACAATGTTCATGATTCTCAACCACAGAAGAAAATTAAAATCACATAGTTTTAGAATATGTTCTCCAACTGGGCGTCATTAAAAGAATTTTTTGAGGTCACAAATATCTGATTGGTAAGGGTCCGACACCTGGGACCCCCGCCGATCAGCTGTTTTGAGAAGGAATCGGCGCTGCTGTGAGCCCTGCAGCCTTCTCATAGCTCACCAAGCACAGCGCCGTACACTGTATAGCGGCTGTGCTCGCTATGGCGCTCACTTGAATGGGGCTGAGCTGCTCCTAGGTCAGCCGGTGTCACAGGTACAGATCTGCTGACAGATGCCCTTTAAGATCATCTTGTATAATTTACTTGCCGTTATTTGCATTGGGAAGTACCTGTTGTTGTAATTGGGTCTGTGTGCGCTTGTTGTAGCACCTCTCTGCCATTTCCTTACTGATATTTATGTTTTATATTTAGGCTTTGTTCACACGACGACGTTTGTCGCGCAACAAATAGGGCACAACTTCACTGCAACATTTGTCGCGCGACATTTTGTCGCACTATTGTCGCGCGACAATTTTTATAATGGGAGTCTATGGTATCGCATTGCGACATGCGACATGACGCGACAGTCGCAGAAAAAAACATCTTGAATGGATTTTTTGCGACTGTCGCGTCGCAGCCGCAGCATGTTGCATGTCGCAATGCGACACCATAGACTCCCATTATAAAAATTGTTGCGCGAAATCAATAGTGCGACTTTTTGTCGTGCGACAAATTTCGTCGTGTGAACCTAGCCTTATGGTGTTACTACTACTTTGAATATGCAAATGTATTTTGTGTTATTGGGTTGTAAGTTTACTATCTGCTCCTTCAACCTTCTCTGACTAGCATACCCTTTAATTACTTGTGTTTAGTATGTGGTAGTATATCTTCACATGTGGATAGTATGCGGTAGTATGTTCTCTGGTGTAAAGTATATGGTGGTATTTTCACTTGTGTACAGTATACGGTAGTATGTTCTCTGGTGTAAAGTATATGGTAGTATGTTCATTTGTGTACAGTATACGGTAGTATGGTCACTTGTGTACAGTATATGGTAGTATGGTCACTTGTGTACAGTATACGGTAGTATGCTCACATGTAAAGTATTTGGCAGTATGTTCACTTGTGGATAGTATGTGGTAGTATGCTCACTGTTTTAAAATATACGGTAGTATGGCCACGTGTGTATAGTATTTGACAGTATGTTCACTTGTAGATAGTATACAGTGCTATGTTCACTTGTGTATAGTATGCAGTAGTATGTTAACTGGTGTGTAGTATGTGATTACTTCTGTAGAGTATTTGCTATTATGTTCACTGGTGCATAAGTATGTGGTAATGTGTGTAGTGTACTTGTGTCTAGTATGCAGTAATGTTCTCCCTTGTGTCTTCTGTGCAGTAATGTGCTGATTTGTGTATAGTGTGCAGTAATGTGCTGATTTGTGTATAGTGTGCAGTAATGTGCTGATTTGTGTATAGTGTGCAGTAATGTGCTGATTTGTGTATAGTGTGCAGTAATGTGCTGATTTGTGTATAGTGTGTAGTAATGTGCTGATTTGTGTATAGTGTGCAGTAATGTGCTGATTTGTGTATAGTGTGCAGTAATGTGCTGATTTGTGTATAGTGTGCAGTAATGTGCTGATTTGTGTATAGTGTGCAGTAATGTGCTGATTTGTGTATAGTGTGCAGTAATGTGCTGATTTGTGTATAGTGTGCAGTAATGTGCTGATTTGTGTATAGTGTGCAGTAATGTGCTGATTTGTGTATAGTGTGCAGTAATGTGCTGATTTGTGTATAGTGTGCAGTAATGTGCTGATTTGTGTATAGTGTGCAGTAATGTGCTGATTTGTGTATAGTGTGCAGTAATGTGCTGATTTGTGTATAGTGTGCAGTAATGTGCTGATTTGTGTATAGTGTGCACTGCAGTAATGTGCTCCCTTGTGTATAGTGTGCAGTAATGTGCTGATTTGTGTATAGTGTGCAGTAATGTGCTGATTTGTGTATAGTGTGCAGTAATGTGCTCCCTTGTGTATAGTGTGCAGTAATGTGCTCCCTTGTGTATAGTGTGCAGTAATGTGCTGATTTGTGTATAGTGTGCAGTAATGTGCTCACTCCTGTCGCCTCCCATTATATTCAATGGAAGGTCGGGCACCATTCACACGACAAAGGATTTTGCCACCCAGTTTTTAACACTGCGCTAAGAATGTACAGGTCCATTCTTGGCGTTGTTACTGTTCAGACCCTTCCCAAGGCCGCAACGGGAGCTAAACCTAGAGTGGGTCCGCGCAGGGCCGGTGCTATAATAAGGCAGACCAAGCGGCTGCCTTAGGGCGCATAGAAGGGGGGGGGGGGCGCCAAAATGAACATTTTTTTTTTAAATCACTTTCGTGATGTGATCATGGGGGGTGGGGGGGAGGGCGCCAAAATGTAGCTTCGCTTGTGCTGGCAAAAATCTTTGCACCGGCCCTGGGTCCGCGTGAAAACCCATCGGCCGAAACTGCAGCACAGGGCAGCGGTTTCTGCCGTGGGATACGTGGTGGATTTTGCCAGGGATACCCTTAGCGATCCATCAGGTTGGAAATGTTCCTGGGGAGAACCTCTGTGGGGAGCACATCCTCAGTATGTTCTCTAAAGCCTCTTGTGATGTTTCCTCAACAAATCCTAGAAGTGAACTTCATGTTTCATGTCCTCCGGGCATCTGATCCTCATTGGGGTCAGTTACCTCTTTAGTCTTCCATCAGTGCAGCTCGTGCGGTTGGTTCACGCATATTTGAATCATAAGTTAAACAAATATGTCAGATATTGAATCTATGAGTTCAGCATCAGTTTTAACCCAGGATTTTTTTATGTGCCAGTTGGCAAGTCTAGGTGAGCTTTGCACATATTCGACGAAGAGAAATTTAGCACTTCGCATTTTTTGGCTCTGGTTTCAAAGCTGTCACATACAAGCTACAAAAATTCCAGGGTCGGACCAGCAGAGATTGATATGTTTCTGTTTCCGCCAGTGATCATTTTGGGTATATTTGACGTGTAACATGTGTAACCATCATAAAACTGGAGGGCTAGGTTTTTAATATATTTACACATATGGCTGCTGAATTTTAGAGGGTGTTTGGCAGAGGCTGCTAGACTCGTATGATGTCCTGGCTGACTGTCTATGGGATCCTGATGTCTGCAAGGTCTTTGAGAACTAAAACCTTCGCGATTGAAGATCGGTTAGAAGTAATCTAAGCTTTTCTTGAAATGTTGCCATGTCGGGAAATAATTAGCTCCTTTCACTGTGTTTGATTTCATAGGCCCTGAACATAGCAAACAAAGGCACGGACTTTGAAATATTACCTATTCCACCTATTCCTGTTCCTACTGAGCAGTCCATTAAACGGTTTTTGAAATCCAAGAGTTTTCACTTGTTGAAAAGATAAAACTGTAATTTCTCGGGGTCTCTTTATGTCTGTTCTGACATTTTTCTAAGTGGAATCAACCAGTTGTGGACATTAAAGGGGATATCCAGGTAAAGATAATGATGACCTATCCTTGGGATAGGTGATCATTATCTCATTATCACATTGGCGGGGTTCCGAGTCATGGTACCCCCGCCGATCAGCTGCTTCTGGGAGCCGCCGAGCTCCGTGGGCTCCCGGCAGCTTTCCAAGCACACCGCCGTATATCGTATAGATTGTTTTTAATTCTATTTCCTGAACGGGATTATGGGGGGCGGCCATCTTGCCTTAACAGTTCTTAACAGCATTTACAAAGCCTTAAAAAATTGCTTTACGGCAGCCCCATGGGCCATAGACACGATGGTCAGGAGGGGACCCCAGTGACTTCTATGGGAGAGATTTCTAGGCTCACAAGGAAGGAATAGCTAAGCTGTGATATCACCTATTGTGAATGGATGGTGGTGGTGTCTTATCTGTACGCAGAGGTGATATCATTACAGGCAGGATTATGATAATATATAACTGCAGGAAAGTGATCTGTACAAACCAAGAAGTGGCCAGTGCGAAAACTGCAGGATTTTTGCTTTTAGTTTAAAAATAACTTCAAAAATTATTTAACAATATGTCAAACATAAAAAAGTGATTTAAACAGTAGGTCATTTTCTGATGACACATTCCCTTTGAAGACTATAGACGCTTTTGCAACCTTGCAGGTAATCTTGATTTAAAATATCTTACAGTTCCTATGCAGTAAAGTGTCTCCATGGTTACAGACTACAAACACAAGCCATGTAGTCTGATCCTGCCATTAGGTATCGCTCTACTGCCTCTGCTCCATGTTTTTGCTAACCTGCGGAAGAGGGGCAGAGGGGATGGAGTAACACATGACTGCAGGACCACAATACATAGGGACACATGGGATAGAATTGCATAGAAGCTGCGCACACAGGCAATATTTTTTTTAACTTTATATATATATATATATAATATTTTTAATATTTTTTTAATGCGAGCAGTAAACTAGTTGTAAAAATGAACTTCTCCTTTAATGTTAGGCTATTTTCACACTAGCGGCAGGGGAGTCCGTCAGGCTGTTCCGGCGGGTGAACAGCAGTACGACATGCAGTACTTTTAGTCCGGCGGCCTCTCGCCGTGCGCTGCCGTGCTGCCACCGGAACTTCGCCCCCATTATAGTCATTGGGAACGGATCGGCAGTCCGGAGGCACGCGTGAACTAAAGGTAGGACGGATCCGACAGGGTGTTCACCCGCCGAAAGAGCCTGACGGACTCCTCTGCCGCTAGTGTGAAAATAGCCTTAGAGGAAAACTGTAATTTGAAATGTTTTCAGTACATGCCCCTTTTCTATATATCATATTAATTGGATTTAAAAATGTGCTTTGCCTGAAAGAAGTGACCATCGATGTACTAGTTCAGTAGCTATTAAAGAGGTTCTCCAGGAGTTGTGGGATGAAAGAGCGATTGCTACTCCAGTCCCTGCTGCTCTCCAACTTCGTGCTCCCGGATTGCTGTGAAGGTCCAGATGGGTGGTACCAGTGGGGAGTGTGTCCCTGCGCAGCCTGCCGCTGGCAGCGCTGATTGCATAATGTCAGACTGTGCAGGGACATCCCCCCAACTGGTGATACCTGTCTGGTGGTAATTCATTCAGAACTTTTTGCAGGGATAATAAAAGAATAGCAGATCACAGGGTGAAAAGAGTAGATGCTCCAGAAGTGTTCTTACAAGGGGGCTGTAAGTAGTTGCTACACAAGGGACGTGTCAGGAGACGTTACAGGTCCTTTTTAAAGTCACTCGTGGGAAAATTCCTATAGTTATTGGAAATTTGAAGAAAATCCAGACTACATATATTTTGCTTTCCGGTGACTAATGGTATTATGGTTGTATTAGTCAGTGCGGATCCCTCTACATTTATTAGGCTGCAGATAGCATTCAGTCCCAGGCTGGCACTTGCTATACCGCCACTGGTCCATTCTGGGAAAGGCAAAGGAAGCCTCGTAAAATGAATTTAGATAATAATTGCTAAATCAGCGTTTTGTGTGTTATTGTATTAACAAACTCGTTAAATTTCAATTTTCCATGACTAAAAACTTTGTACAGAAGGCATCTTGTGATAGTACCGCAATCATTAACTCACAGGCACTCATTTTAGGTCACTTGTTTGTGTTCTAAGCAGGATTTGTCAGCTTGTTGTCAAAAATGTGATGTTGCATACGATGTAGAGAAATGTCATAGCAAGGTAACAAAAATGTCACATTACTCGGCAGAACTCCTGGCACTTTTATTTTTAGCACCCCCTGGGGGGCTTAAACATGCAGTCATTCAGTTGTTTATACCCTAGACTCTAATACTACTATAGTATTGCAGTGTATAATACTTGTGAGGACTTTCACAGGCAGGGCTTAATAGGTTAATTACCATGAAAGGCCCGGAGGTCATAACTAGGCCCTAGGCTGCCATGACAGCTGATCAGCATCCCGCAATTTTGCAGCCGATGTGTGTGTGTGTGTGGGGTGTCGGAGGCCAGAGTTATTTATGATCCCAGTGACAGCAGGTGGGTGACAGTTTTATTATACAGCTCCAAACCTGCTCCATATACTGTCTGTGCACATGTGACATAAGCTACCTTACATGCTGCCAAAGGGTTAAAGACCAAGTAGGGCTACTCTCAAATTTGCCACATGAAGAACCGGGCTGCCTAATCCAGCAAAAATAGCGACAATTGGCCCGACAAAAGACCATAGCATGTGGTTGGAATGCGTCTGCATCTCCGTTCGGACCCCTTTATACTTAAAGTTGTTATCTAATGTGTAAAACATGCCCCTCCATATCCCCGGTCCTTCATATAGATGGTGTTTACCCTGCTCCCTGGCACCCGTGTAGCTTCTGCTCCCCACATGGCATCACCCGCGATGCTAGGTAGGCTCGTCCCTGTAGTGGTCTGCTGTTGTCTGTGCCCGATCCCCCACCCGTCGCCGGATGTTTATCTATATGAGGGGCCCAGACATTGGGGGGGGGGGGGGGGGGGGGAAATCTTTTACATGTTGAATAACCCCTTTATTGGGGCCGGCGGGCAGTCCGGGCTTTCCAAAACAGCCTACCAGAATCGATGCCACAGATGTGAAAGTAGCCTCAATGTAATTTTTGCTTGGGCCAGGTTTGAAATTCTCTCACCTCGAAATATTTCTTGGGGTGTCAGGAACTGAAGAACTAAGTGTTTTCCTAGCTTACTAGGATTATGTCATTCTCCAGATTATGTCATTCTCATTTCATTCCTGGAGTGGTGTCGTGAGCTGTCCTGTATAATGAATTTTATTACCTTTGGTGGATATTGCAACAGTGTGAGAATTTATGGGGCAGATCACGTCAAGCGAGAAGATTGGGGGTGGAGGGAGGTAAGACTTTGGCAAGTGAGAGATTCCCCAGACAGTTGTAAAATATGCTTTTTTTTGTCAGGACTTGCCAAATAAATGGGCAACTATGTAACACACGGCCTTGAGTCCCCCCGAGCAGTCTCATACATAAAACAGAAGGGTCCCCACGGCAGAGATCAATCTAGGCCTCCCATCATGTTGCTCGGTTTTGACACCCCGGTTCCCTTTCCATGACCCTTGGGCAAATTCCCCGAATGTTTGCCAGTAATTCAGTTACCTTGTAGATGTCAAGGGCTGACCGAGCAAGAAATTATTGGGAAAGTACAGTTTATTCCCGATAATTGCCTGCTCATTAGCTGCGTTTACATGAGAAATCACCATTGCTTATGGGGACAAACAATCTCTAATGCGATCACTTATCCCAGAAATTACTGATTTGGTGTCCGCTCATTCATTCTGGATAAGCCCTTATCCCATGTAAAAGGGCCTTAAAGGGAATGTGTCACCTACATTTTTTTTTCTGTCACTTAAAAACCAGATAGCGACACTTTTTTCTAATCTGTTTTTATTTTCTGATGGCAGATTTATTTATTTTATTTTTTCTATTTCCTAAACTCGATTATGGGGGCGGCCATCTTACCTGAGCATTTCTTTGCAGCATTTAGAGATATGCCTTACTGCAGCCAGCGTGGGACACAGACACAACGGACAGGAGGAAAATTCTGTGGGAGCATTTTGTAGGTATGCTCTGTGACCTGCGCAGAGATCAGGAGGGAGTAGATAAGCTGTGATATCACCTATTGTGGATTGGTGGATGCTGTGTTATCTCTATATAGGTGATATCTGTCATTCTAATCCCGCCTAATGATATCATTAATGATAATGAGATGCCTGCCTGAAATATGATCTGTGCAGACCAAGAAGTGGCGCTTATTTTTAGTCTTAGGCCTAATTCACACGTCCGCAATCTTCTTCCAAATTTGCGGAACGGGTGCGGACCCATTCATTTTGAATGGGGACGTGATGGATGCGGAGAGCACACACTGTGCTCTTCGCTTCCGCATTTGCGGAGCGCGCCGCTGATCTTCCGGACGACGGCTCCACAAAAATATAGAGCATGTCCTATTCTTGCCTGCAATTGCGGACAAGTATAGGCATCTCTATAGGGCTGGCGGCAAGGTGTTTTGCGGATCCGCAAACTTGCGGATCCGCAAAACACTACAGACGTGTGAATAAGGCCTTAGTGGCCAGTGCCCAAACTGTAGGATCATATATATATATATATATATATATATATACACACACATGGAAATTTAAAAATACCATCATCAAAAATTCTTTAAAAATGTTTTTAACGTCAAAAAATAAAAACGTTAAATAATATATTACTTTCTGATGACACATTCCCCTTAAGACTTGCACAGGTTCTTGGCATCAATAGCAAAGAAGATACCAACCAGTGCTCAGAAAACCAAGGACATCTGAATACACATAGAGAATTCAATGGATCCATGTGTGCGAATATTGACAGAACACGGACATGAATCACTAAAGTGTGAATAGGACCCTACGCATCATACATTATAAGACTGCAGCAGCATTTGCACTTTGTTGGTCAAGGCCGATAGTTGGTGTGGTATTTAGAAGCTCGTTGAACCTCTTAAAAAGGTTGTCTACGTCAGGTGTAAGCAGTTCGGTGTAACAATAAGGCCTGTACCAAAATTATGCGAAAATAGAAAAAAAAAAACAAGCAAGGAATTTGTTTGAGCGTAGAGGGTGTAGAGACACTAATCTTTTGTGTAATGCTAGAAAGGCATTTCTTTGGAGCACGTCAGAACCTGCTCTTCTGTACATTGTCTCCGAGAACATGAAGAACTATTTGCTTAGAGGAGCACGTCAGATACAATGCGGATCTTCTGCTATTAGTCACTGAGAGTTTCATACTTCTCTGGCCGGAGTCCCGATCGTGAGGGAAACATTTTAGTTTCAAGTAAAGGTATTTTCCTATCCAGCAAAGTTCTAGATACACATCATTGAGAGGATGGGGCCTTCCCACGTAGAGGGACAGCGGTGGTCATCACGGAGTTCAAAATAAAAATAAAAATCCCTTTTGGCCTTTACTACCTGGATAATATCCGTGTCAGTAATTCAAAAAGTCTACCTCATCTGTCCGAATTTGGCGGGACTGTCCCTGATTTTCAGAGACAGTCCCGCCAAATTTGTGCTGTCTCTGGCCAATAATGGGTGGGGCTAACGCACACCACCTATAAGTGGGCGTTCCTGGACAGGGTCTGGGCGTTCCCAGGAGCGGGGAGATTACGAAAGTTGGTAAGTATGCGATAAGGGGGACCGTGAGGTAGGCCACACATTTCTAACAGTCATGAGGTATAACTGCCAATAAAATACTTGAAGGGATTGTTGTCACGGACGTTCGCGCGACAGGTGACAGGAGATCAGTGAGACTGGCAACACGTGGTCATTTAACCTTCTCTATTTATTGTTGTTTCTCCCACTATGCTATGCGGTTTATAGCTTCTGTTTGAGTTGTGAATAGCTGGTATGTGGCTCTCGTATGAGTTCATGGTGCTGCCATAGCCACTTGAAGTTAAGTGTTTTCTTTCCCTTTTGTATTTGGTTTGGGTTATTTTGTGTGTTGCTTTTCCCTGTCATTAGTATTAAGGCCTGAGGGAGACTCCTGTTCATCCTTTCTTTTGGAGGAACAGGTTGTCTTAGTCCAGAGTCCTATAGGGTGAGTTAGGACACTAGGTATTCCGGTGTATGAACTCATCTACCTCTGGGGTCTGTTCATACTGGTAGTTAGTCAGGACTTTGATTAGGGTTTTACTAGGAGGTGTCCATCTCCTTTCCCTAGTTTCCAGGCCTTACTCCCTCACCCCTTTCCCTCCTATGTTCGGTGTGGTGTTTCCGTCCCGCACCCGAACGTGACAGTTGTCCAAGATTTTGACATCCTCAGGATAGGCCATCAATGATTGTCAGTCATTCATTTCAGAAGAGACAGCACTACTGACGGTGGACATTGGGGTAATGAAGAACTAGACTTGTTATATGTCAGCACTGCCACTGCGGCTATCCTGGTGTCTGCAGGAGCTGCTTTATTTGTTGACATGGGATGTAGTCACTCCGGAGGAATGTACGTGTGGAATCCGATGGGTGTACTTGTAGTTTTCGATGAGTTTTTGCTAAGCCTTTGTAAACGAATAATGCAACTCCAGTTACGCAAGTGTCCCAGAGCAGGTATATAATATATACAGTGAGGTTAGCCTAGTCTGGCTTCAGTGGGAATTGTTAGGTGCCAGGTTCCTAAATATTCTGAATTATTGGGTTTTGAAAACGAAGGAAAATTCACTCAGTCTTTATGAATTATTAGGTGTTGGATTAAAGGGGTTCTCCCATTATTATTGTAAAAAAATAATAAATCAGCATATGGGGAGAGTTAGTTTACATAGAACAACCCTATTAATGGAGGATGTGGTATGGACTGTTATTATGGTTAACTACCTCCCACAATTGTCCTTCTCTGCATTCTGACGGAGATTTATCAAACTGGTGTAAAGTAGAACTGGCTTAGTTGCCCATAGCAACCAAGGAGCTGTGAAAAATGAAAGGTGGAATCTGATTGGTTGCTTTGGGCAACTAAGCCAGTTCTACTTTACACCAGTTTTGATGAATCTCCCCTTCTGTATTTAGTGACTATTATACATTGAGTCGGATCTGCATACTTACCAACATGTAAGAAATAGAATTTGGGAAAGTTAAGCCCCGCCCATCAGATCACCTTGTAACACCCCCAAAGTGCCCAGGAATGCCCGTAGACCAGGGCTGGCCAACCTGCGGCTCTCCAGCTGTTGTACTACTACAATTCCCACCATGCGCTGCTGTTGGCTGTCTGGGCATGCTGGGAGTTGTAGTTTTGCAACAACTGGAGAGCCTCAAGTTGGCCATCCCTGCTGTAGAGCATCCACTTTGTTCTGAATTGTCCTGGCAAGATGGCGACTGTTGGGAATGAGATTGCTATCAAGGACTGTGGAGCCTGTTGCATTGTCATTTTCCCTAAGTTCACACCTGAGCGTTTTACAGCGCGTTCAAACGCGCTGTAAAACGCTCAACACATGAAAACCAATGCTTTCCTATGGCCCTGGTTCTCACTTGAGCGTTTTACAGCGCATTTGAACTCGCTGTAAAACGCCCGACGCATAAACAGTAGTCAATCACAAGAACGCGCGTTTCCTATTTGCAAAAACGCGCTGAAATACACGCGTTTTTAGAACGCTCAGGTCTGAACCCAGGGTTAAGGCTACTTTCACATTGGGATCAGAAAAAACGTTCAGAAAGGATCCAGTTGTATTATCTCCAAAATAAACACTAAATAAGCACCAAAACCATTGACAATGAATGGGAATCCTCTGACGGATCTCAAAACTGGAAAGGATAGCGGAGATGTGAATGTAGCCTTACTATAAAACTGCTCACACTTTAGTAGATTTTTGTCATACAGCATCCACTGTTTTTATGCAAAATGAATGGTCCGTCCATCTACATCCGGGCATGTCATCGCTGCAGCGCGGCGGCGAGCTCCCGATCAGCAGCGATCCATCAGCAGGAGGTTTTATTAGATGATGTTTTTAGTATTTTATGCCTTTTCTTAGCCCATTTTTTTTTTGTCGATCTTGGAAAACCCCTACTCTGACTAATAGTTATCTATAGTCAACGTATACACATGAACTTATGAAACTGTGAAGTGCATGTATATGGGGGGGGGGGGGGGGTTAAAAGTTCCAGGAAGAGTAGCCTGTTGTTGCACGGGAAATTGATTTACTAATGTAGTGTCTTTTGCTTTACCTTTTAGCCTCACCCAGCCCATAGTACTGCACGCACCTCCACCCAGGGGCGAGCCTTCCTGTGCTCTTCAGACTGTCTATTGATGTGTGGGATTCTCATTCATTCTCCCTTGTCCATCACTGACATGACGATGGGTGTATCTGCACCTGCACACGCTTTTTGGTTTTTTCACGCTTGACTCACAATATAACTGCATGGCTGAACAGTGTTCATTAGGAAAATAATAATGTAGGGGGCTATGCAACAAGAAAAGATATGGTCGGGCTCCATTCTGTTGGATTTCATTCGGTCAGGATTTGACTTCCTTCACGTATTTTTGGGGTCTTTTTTAGCATTTTTTTGTTTTTTTTATTTTGGGGTGATTGCTTCTCATCAGTGCAGAGCAGAGAGTACTAGCTTAACTGGGTGAGAGGCCTGATGTTCTTTAAATCCCATAAAAATCGTTAGAAAAAGCACCATATCGGCTGTGTTAAAAATGCACAATAGTTTAAAAACTCCTAGATGCCATTAAAAGTTCAGCAAAAATGGCAAAAAAAAACTCCCATGCATTAAACCACCTTTTCAGTGATTTTGATGGCAAGAGCAATGTAGCTGATAAGAACCTGATGGAACCCATTTAGTTTGTGGGATCTTTCAGGATTTACTGGGGTCTCTTTGAAAACGGATCCATCACATTTGTCATGGCTCCTAACGGTACAGAAGCCATAAAGGTGGTTTTGGTTTCTTGAAAACACCTCCACTGTACGGGCACGGGCAATGACTACAGTGATCGCTTGTTCCCATAGAAAATCATTGTTTTTGGGCAGCAAATCGCCATTTAGGGTACTTTCACACTAGCAACATAGCTATCCGGCAGGCTGTTCCGGCGGGTAAACAGCCTGCCGGATCCGCCATGCCACAAGTACCCGTGCACTGCCGTGCTGCCGCTCCGTCCCCATTGACTATAATGGGGCGGGGGGTGGAGCTACGGCGCAGCACGGCAGAGATCGCAGTACTAAAAAGTCGGACCTGCAGACTTTTAGTCCAGCGATCTCCGGCCGTGCACTGCCGTGCGGCGCCGTAGCTCCGCCCCGCCCTATTATAGTCAATGGGGACGGAGCGGCAGCACGGCAGTGCACGGCACTTGCGGCATGGCGGATCTGGCAGGCTGTTCACCCGCCAGAACAGCCTGCCGGATAGCTATGCTGCTAGTGTGAAAGTACCCTTAGACAACACAGTCTGCTGCACACATATGGTGATTTTTGGTGCAAACAGAACAACATGATCACCCATTGAATGAGCTCCTGCTTGTTCGTCGTATGATCGCTGGTTCCTTTTACACAGGGGAATAATTGGGAACGATCGTTCATACAAATTCTGATCCCTGATAATCAACCTGATTATCAGTCTATGTAAAAGGACCCTTGAGGAGGATTTAGAGGGGCTGAGGAGCAGCAGATTGTTGGGAAGGAAGTGTTCCTTCTCCACAGTCAGCTGCTCATTAAGTGGAGGTGAAGCGCTGTGTATACATGTAGCGATCGCCTCCACAGTATGAGGACGAGCGGTCCCTATTGTGATCCTTCATCCTCATAGAGCTGCATGGTTTCTGGACACCAGATTTCTGTTTAGACCGCACAATCTGCTGCCCAGAAACAATAACTTAGGCACCTGCACAAATGACAGTTTCACCCAATGAACGAGTGTTTCGCTCGTTCATCGGGTGATCGGCTGCACCTTTAGACGGGCAGATTGTCGGGATGAACGACAATGAATCTGCCCCATTATTGCCCCATCTAAATCCAGCTTTACGGCGCATTTAGACGCACCAATAATCACCCAGATTATCGGGAACGACCATTCCTACCAACGGCCGTCTGAATGTGCCGCCGATCGCCCGATGAACGAGCTAAATTCTCGTTCATCTGATGATCCTGTCGCTCGTGCAAATCCACCTTTAGGTGATCGACAAATATAACAAGTCGATCAGTGCCTGGTTAAAAATCTTCACATCAGTGAACTGGGAGGGGGACAGGCGATTACTGGTACAGTAATTTATCCCCTTCAGTTTGCACACTGTCTGCAGCACATGCCCTGATTACACACGGGGATGTGCTGCCAGCCAGCAGCTGACATCCCAATGTTTGCTTGTTTGTCAGCTGATGGCGGCCCTGTTTACACTGGACAGTGATCAGGAACCTGTGTAAGAGGACCCTCGCTTCCTGCCGCACCGATAGAATCTTATTTTTACTCAAAGATAAAGGCTTGAAAGTCACATTTGAGTTGTAGACAAAGCGTCTGGCACCAGCGATAACAATATGATGTCTGCAACATGACGTGAAATAACTGAATTTGTTACCTGCTAGATTTCAAGGACTTTTCCTTTAAAAATCTAATTAATAAAGCAGTTGGGGAAAATAGTAAAATATTAGTAAACCAGTACGAAATGACTAAAAAAATGGCTAAAAAAAGGCTAAATATCAGTTGTGTTCGGCCAGTGCTTTTCTGCTGGACCTGGACACAACGGACGAACAGTTTGTGTGCGCAGCCGCTGTACATTTTAGTGAACTGGTCTGGCGTCTGTCATATGAAGGTGCCGAATAGAATAAGGCTGCATGCTACGTTTTTTTGTCCAGCGCTGGGAGATGTAGAGTCAAAGACTGGTGCACCGGATGCCAGGAATGATCGCATAGAAAATGATGGGACCAGTTCTGGGATCATTTTTCGTCCGGTGTTTTCGTACCAAACCAGAGGGAAACTTAAAGTGTAACTGTCATTCTTTTTTTTATTTTTGTAATGTATAGAGGCAGTGATAGTGATCGTTTTTGTAATATACTTTAATTACTAAAATTGTACATTTCTATTAGAAAAATAGCTCTAAAGTGGCCCATTTTGAGCCTTAGCAACGCCCCCTGTCTTCTGTTTACATAACAGTGAAGACTTGCTCAACACTGACTGTGTTATGTAAACAGAAGACGGGGGGCGTTGCCTCAGGCTTCTCTATGTTGCTGCCTCATTATTTTTACACAAGAAGGTTTGGGTGGAGTATTTCTTTAAAGGGGACCCTATCAAGAATCCGTAGATAAGGCTTTAAGGCCCTGATTTATCAAGACTGGTGAGTGTTACTCCTGCACTGCGGGAGGAGGCATTTTATTTATCATAGGGCGCAGTCCTCGTCATAAATTACCTACCTTCTCTGGCAGTACGTACTCCAGCTTGTAGCTGGGGTAGATTTCAGACATTATTTGCGCCAATAAATAATGACGAATTTGTCGGGGTCGATGGCCTCACTTACACCCTCACATTCTCCATGCGCCCTTTTTTAAAACTGACGGGGACGTTGTAAAAATGCCAGTTGCAACTAGAAAAAGTTGGCGTTTTGTAGGTGAATGGAAATGATAAATTTGCTTCCTAAATAATACTAATGCTAGAGTATTTTTCTGCTGTAAAATAATCCCTTCTGTACCTCCTATCCTAAGGTACATATGTGACTGAGTAGCGTTACTTTGATGCCGTCGTGTAATGTTTATTTATCTGTGGAAAAAGATCAGATATTTCTGTAAAGTGCGCTGGATCACAGCAGAGAGGGCCGTCCGGAAAGGTGACTAATACTTCCTTGGCGTGTGCACACGGAGAGTTGTTTTTTTTTTTTCTTTCCTGTAGTCATTTTTTATGCTTTAATGTTTAATGTCACTAATGACCCAAATTCATCAGCTTACTTAAAGTGAACCTGTGTAATGTATGCAGTAGAGACAGCGATTCCGTGTATCCATTCAGTCCCAACACTACAGTGTAACAGTTCCCAGTGTGTTACACGTAATAAACAAAAATAACGAAATAAATCAATAAAAAATGGCAACAAACCTAAAAAGGACAGGTGCGTTGTGGTAGAGTTATAGAAATTTAGGGGACTTTATCTTGTTCCTTTTTTCAGCTCAACATGGTTAGGCTACCTGCACACGACGCGGAGTGCGTGCCTTTTTCCGTGCTGATTTTCGTGCAGGAAAACGGCAGCGAAATACAGTACCAGCAAAGTGTATGAGATTACACAACTCTCATTTAGCTTTTTTTCTTAGGCACGGAAATTGAAGCCTGCAGCATGTCAGTTGTTGTTGCATTTTTATTGCGCGGATGTCGCCCTTTTCAATGGAAGGGTGAGCTTTGTTCAAAATCCGCATCAAAACCACACCAAAAACCGCAATTATGTTTTTTGATGCGGTTTTGTTCCAGAAGCCGCACGGAAATTCTTGCGCATTTTCTGCGCGTTATCCTGTGCATCCTTAGGGTTCTTTTACACGGGCAGATATTCTGGCCAGTAAAGAGCGCCACCTGCATTTACATGCAGGCAATTACCGTATCTTTAGTAGGGGGCAAATAATTATTATTGGGGGGAAAATATAGAAATTCAAGTGTATTCAGTGCGAGAAATACGCTCCATGGGGGAGATTTATCATTCCCTTTATGCCTGAAAAGTGGCGCTAAAAAGTCACAGCTGTGATTTTTTTAAAAATTGTCCCATGTTTCCTTTTCCCCGTCCTCGCCACTTTTCTAAAAGGGGGTGTATCAAGGGTGGGGAAGGCGGCATAACCAGCCGCAGCAACACATTTATCTTCATTTACCCCATTTTTCTGGAGTAAATAAAGCCATAAATCTACGGCACCTCTGGTTAGACGCACGGAGTGCAGGAGGATGCGCCTAACTTACGAAGAGGCGTGCGTCTCATCATAAATTAGGCGCATCCTCCGGCAGCGCAAGAAAGGCACAGAAAGCACCAGTCTTGATAAATCTCCCGATATGTGTCACAGGTGTTTCCCATCCTCAATCCTGCTTCTGTGACATGGAGACACCGCATTATAATGATTTATAATGCTGTGTGCTCCTGCTTGGGCAGGAACACGCAGCATTATAAATCATCATAATGCCTGGGCTTCCATGTCATAGGAGCATAAAGGACAGAAAATACCTCTGACACACCGAGTGGATTTATCACACTGAATGCTCTCCTGTGAAAGTGGCCATAGGCTAGTTTCATCAAAGGTGCCAAAAAGTATGTTATTATCCCTGCATGGTCTGCAATGCCATATTTTTCATATATTGAGTAATCCTTTGCCGGCAGATCCACCACAGGGAAAGTGAAACGTTACAGGATACCTGGTAAAATTAGTGGCTTGTCTGTGTAATGCAGGGCAGGACGGGTCCTCCAGGGCAGGTGACCCTCTTTGTAACTGCTGTCCCCTCTGGTCAATAGACGAGGATCTGGATCAGTGAACCCCTCCCCCCTATAAACTCAGAATTACCTAAGAGAGATAGTAGATAGTATATAGGCGTAGGCGATATTTTGCAAATCTTTGGTCTAATGTTCGCCATAAATTGGCAAATTCGTGAACTTCAGTCATTATTTACTTGATTGCGAAAATTGGCAATGTAATATATTCTCGATAAAAATTCACGATTAGAATATTCGCGATTAACGCTAAGGGGTAGGCAACTTTCCTATTGGTTGCTAGGGATGTTGGTAAGTGCCGATATTCCCGATAAATTTGCGATAAATTCGTGATTAGAATATTCGCGATCAACACTATTCGCGAATTCGAATATATATAGCACTATATTCTAAATATTCGCGAATTCTCGAAGTGGCGACATTCGCAAATAAAATTTGCGATTCGAATATTTGCGCTGAACACTAATAGTATATAGGAATGAATTTTCTTTACAGTTGATTACCTATCATCCTACTGGTGATCAGATGGCTTACTAATATAATTTCGAACAGCGTAGGAATGTTACAAGTAATTCACAGCCATAGGGTATGATAATAGTGTGCGACACACTTTTACCACAATGTACTGTGTCACTGATTTGATGGGCTTCTTCCTTTAAAGAGGGCCCGTCCCCTCTCCTGACATGTCTGTAGTGGTAACTACTTGCTTCCCCCATGTACTAACCATTCTGGAGCATCTGTTCTTATGGCTCTATGTTGTGGCATTCCATTAAAGGGGTTATCCAATGTTCCCTAATTCCCAGGCCCCTGATACAGGTTATACTTCACCCACTCCACAGCACCCGTGCCGCTCCTGATCCCCGCACGGACGATGCTGAGGGAGCAGCCACGACGGCACAAGCCACCCTAGAATCACGGGTGATGGGGAGATGCAGTGATCAGAAGTGACCATTGGATAGCCCCCTTAATACTCTTGCTAAAAGTTATGAATAAATTACTAACAGTTTGCAGGGAAGGTCCAGCTGGGTGTTACCAGTTGGGGGTATGTCCCTGCACAGTCTGACACTGTCCAGTCAGTGCTGCGGTGTCAGACTGCGGTGCAGGGACACCCTCCCTTACTGGTAATACCCAGCTGGGCCTTGAGTGCAAACTGCTACCAATTCATTCCTAACCTACTAGTAGGAATAATAGAGGAATGGCACAACATAGTCATAAGAATAGATGCTCCAGAATTGTTACTACATGGGGGATGCAAGTAGTTACTAAAACAGACATGTCAGTAGAGGCGACAGCTCCTCTTTAAAAGAAGTATACTTACTTACCTTAGTCTCACGAGACTGTAATAACATCATCGAAGTTGCCTAACAAATTTATACTTCATTTACTCTCATTTTCCACCTTTTTCTAAGCCTTTTGGCAAAGCCGTTTCCTAGAGCTTGTCCAAGTATGGCTGCCAACATCTTGGAGATGCCTTCAATTGGGAACAGGTGTTTACCGGGTTCAGACAATCATTCAGTAACGGCCGGACTACATGACTACGGATCAGAAGCCGTTTGTTTCATCTTTATAGGTACATTGTGTACTTACCCAGTGAAAATGAAGGCATTTAAAGGGGTTGATCGACTTCCAGACCCCCCCCCCCCCCACACACACATACACCTCTACCTTGCTACGGTCTCCGTATGTCATCATCCTGTTTCACGCAGGTCATGTGATGCATGGGGGACAGGTCACCACTGCAGACAGTCATCGGCTGCGGTGGCCACATGACCTGTGCGAAACAGAATGCTGACACGTGGAGACCGGAGCGGTGGGGATTGATGGAGCCAGCGGGGAACAGGGCTTATGACCACTGCTGCAGCGCAGATACGAGGCATCCGCGACGGGAGCTGCTGTGCATGCATGCCCATGTGTGCCCCACCAGAAAGGTCAGGGCTTTTTCCTATAGTGTGCAAGCATGACCACCGCTGCTGGATTACAGGGTGGTCGTAACCATGGAAACGAGCCGTGGATCATGTGATGGAAAAATGAATCCAGCCATGAAAGGAGGCAATGTGGACAACCAAATATATTAGTAAGTGCCTTTTATTAACCTTCTCTACATAATAAATGTCACTTGCTGAAGTCAGACTACCCCTTTAATACTGATGACGTATCAGATCAGCGGGGGTCCGACTCAGATAAGCTTTTTGAAGGGATCGCGGCGCCCGTGCCACCCGTTCAAGCACTGCTTCTTCTTACATTACCTGTGTATCGCCTCCTATGTGGTGGCGGCGCAGTGTGGTTACAACTGCTCCATCCCATTGAAATGAGGAAACGAAATTACTGAAAAACAGAATAGATTTTTTCATCCACTCGTCATCATAAGGATTAATGGCGCCTGAATGTGATAGTAATGATAAGCCCCCGTCTGTCCTATATACGTCCAGTGACAGCTGTGCCGGGCCCCCGCTTGTAACTGACTTTCTCTAATATACAGTATCACAGCCCGGCTCATTGTCTTTGCATCCAGCTTGTCAGCAGCGTTTTACTGCAGTCGCCCTGACATCGGATTTGAGCGCAAACAATAGAACAATGAGGTTTATTTGCTGAGCTGGGGGTGGAATATATTATTATGCTCACTAGGTATGGGCTTAAAGGGAATGTGTCACACAAATTTTTTCTGCCAGTTAAAATCAGATTTTAACTGGCATAGTTTTTTATTTTCTGATTGCAGATTTCTTTATTCTATTTTCTGAAGATGATTATGGGGGCGGCCATCTTGCCTGAGTTCTTAACAGCACTTACAAAGCATTAAGAAAATTGCTTTACGGCAGCCCCATGGCCCATAGACACAATGGTCAGGAGAGGACCTCGGTGACTTCTATGGGAGAGTTTTCTAGGCAGCTCTGTGACCTGAGGTCATTGTACAAGGAAGGAGCTGTGACATCACCTATAGTGAATGGTGGATCCTGTCTTATCTGTGCACAGAGGTGATATCATTACAGGCAGGATTAGAATGATAGATAGAACTTTGATTTCAATACCATAAAAAAGGGTTGCGATACTCAATACCATTCGATACCACGCGAAAAAAAAAAAAAACACCACAAACACCAGCAGCGCAGCCTAGTATCGTTAAATAGTAAGACCCGGCATTGTATCGATCCAAGTCTAAAAGTATCGATTGGGTATCAATACTTCGATACCTGGTGCAACTAGGGTTTTTGTTTAAAAGCTACTTTCACGCTAGCGTTTTGGCTTTCTGTTTCTGAGATCCGTCATGGGCTCTCAGAAACGGTCCAAAACGGATCAGTTTTGCCCTAATGCATTCTGAATGGAAAAGGATCCGCTCAGAATCCATCACTTTGCCTCCGTTCAGTCACCATCCCGCTCTGGAGGCCGACACCAAAACGGTGCCTGCAGCGTTTTGCTGTCCTCCCGAGAAAGCGGAGCCAAACGCCAGATTGTGTCAGAGAAAACGGATCCGTCCCTATTGACTTACATTGTGTGCCAGGACGGATGCGTTTTCTCTGACACAATCTGGCACAATAGAAAACGGATCCGTCCCCCATTGACTTTCAATGGAGTTCAAGACGGATACGTCATGGCTATAGAAGACATAATGCAACCGGATCCGTTCATGACGGATGCATGCGGTTATATTATTGTAACGGAAGCGTTTTTGCAGATCCATGACGGATCCGCAAAAAAGCTAGTGTGAAAGTAGCCAAATATAGATGTTGACATGAAAGATTAAAAATAACATAAAAAATTCTTTTAAATCATGTTAAACAAAAAAGCGAGATTTAAACAATAGGTCATTTTCAGATGACGCATTTCCTTTAGGACTCATTCAGACGGCTGTATGCTGCTTTCAGTATCTGAGCCGCAATATGATTATATGCGGACCCATTCACTTCTATGGTGGACTTTTCTTCCATTCCATGGATACGCAAAACAAAAAAAAAAAGTGTTATACTTGAGTGAAAATCAGGACTTGACCCCATTGACGTCTATAGGTCCGCAAAAATGCAGAATGCAATCCTTTTTTTTTTGTGGACATGCTGAACTGTCCGCAAAAAAACGGATCCGCATTTTTGCGGACAGCATACAGCCGTCTGAATGGCCTCACGTCGGAGAGAACTAGAACGGCTTCCTTTCTATTACAGTTATACATATACCTTTTACTACATTTTCTATAGGTTAGTATAACTATATATCATAAAATATAAATCAGATTTATTGTTGGTCCGTTTTCAGGACTGGGCTTCAGGCCAGAACAGTTTTTTTTTTTTACATTCTTTAAAAAGAGCTTAAGGTCCCTTCTAAGGTCTGCCATGATGGTTCTGTTTGCAGCGTGTAGAGCTTAGGCCTCTATCATTGGTGTGATATAAAGTGCATAAGCAACGGAAATGACAAAACGCTGCAATAAATAGATATACAGATAACGAAGCGCTGTCTGCCAGACGCACGCCTCTAAGTATCATTCCTGCTGTGTGCTTTATGGGGAAAATGAATATTTGCTGCGAGACAGCTGCTCACATTTTCCTGAGGAGATGTGCGGGAGGAGTATTTTTAGTTTTTTTGGGGGGGCAGCTATTTTTACTGACTGAGCCAGAGGTCTTATATGCTGGGTTTACCGAGCATTTCTCTAACTCCCCACTGTAGGTTGTGTGAGAAAATGTGGTGATCAAGGGTGGATTTTGGGAGGGCAGCGTTTTCTAATATAAAATTCCGTAGATTGCTGTGTGGATGACGAGGCAGTAGCTTAAAGGTACGTTCACACGACGACACAAATAGGGCACAACTTCACTGCAACATTTGTCGCGCGACATTTTGTCGCACCAATGTCGCACGCCAATTTTTATAGTGGGAGTCTATGGTGTCGCATTGCGACATGCGACATGCTGCGACTGCGACGCGACAGTCGCAGAAAAATCCATCAAATGTCGTTGTGTGAACGTACCCTAAAGGTAGCATTTGCACCTGGGCCGTGTGGCCTGAGGGTGCCCAAAGGCCTTTCTGCCACATATGAAGACATGTGGTACACAGTAGTTGTGGGACCCTGTTCCGGACTTCGTATTAGGACCTAGCAGCCTCAGATTACACCTTTGGTGGACATCATATGTATATAGGCGTATATTCATTAAGACCAGCATTTTGGACACCGCTCTTAATAAAGCCCTGCACTGGCCCCGACCTCTGCATAATTTCGGTAGATCGGTCTTGCTGTCTTACATTTAGACCATTTTCTACACCTAAAACAGGCATATAAAATGGTGAATGAGACGGGCCTGCCAGCGCCACGCTGCACCCACTTTTTTAGACCTAGCGTGAGTGGGGAGAAGTCGCAGATTGAGGCGCAATCTGCGGCAGAAATACGCCGGATTTAGTCATATTTCTGTTTAATAAATGACCCCCATAGTGTATTCTGTAAATGGTAATGTGATAAAAGTTGTGAAGACAATGCTTTCTCTAAAGTAAAGGTGCTCGTTCCCGATAATTGCCCTGTGTAAAGGTGCCGCCGATCACCGAGTGATCACTTCAGTAAGTGGCATTTATCATGTAGGAAAGTTAATACAAGGCACTTACTAATGTATTGTGATTGTCCATCTTGCCTCCTTTGCTGGCTGGATTCATTTTTCTATCACATTATACACGGCTCGTTTTCATGGTTACGACCACCCTGCAATCCACCAGCGGTGGTCGTGCTTGCACGCTATATTAAAAAGCGTCAGCCTTACTGGTGGCTGGGACCATGGGAGCGTACATAAGCTAGTGCTTTTTCCTATATTGTGCAAGCACGGCCACCGCTGTTGGATTACAGGGTGGTTGTAACCATGGAAACGAGCCGTGTATAATGTGATGGAAAAACAAATCCAGCCATTAAAGGAAGCGATATGGACAATCACAATACATTAGTAAGTGCCTTGTATAAACTTTCTCTACATGATAAACGCCACTTACTGAAGTGAGAGGCAGGCATTGCTGTTGTGGTCATCTCAATCATCAAATCATCTAAATCATTAATAATATTAAAAACAGCCCATGTCCATATACCCTATCTAGGCATATGGACGTCACAGAGGAGGGTCCAATGCTCGGATTACACCGCACGATCTGCTGGCCAGAATCAATGATCCTCAATAGGAATGAACGACCACCACAGTGATCCCAGTGAGGAGAGTAATGAAAATAACAGCTCCCACTTCCTCTGATGAGCAGGCAATTACTGGTAACGAACGGATCGTTCTCGATAATTGCCTGCAGTGTCAGCTTCTGTAAAGGGGCCGACGTGTTCCGCCGATCACAGCTAGTTTGGCCCTGGGAACCCCTGTCGATCAGCTGTTGTCAGCTTTTAATACATGGACAGAACTTGGCCACAAGACCTGATGCTGCTCTTACTTTGCTCCCTGCCCGTGTCCCATGGAGGAGGGTTTAGAGAATTGGTCCCTCCTGTGTGACATCCATATGCCTACAAAAGGTATATGGACAAATATCATGATACAGGGGGACGTTAATCGTTGGCTTGGTAAATACAGTGTATAGACTTGTTTGTCGGCTGATGAGACTTTTGCAGTGGGAATGGCAGTGACTGAGAGTAAGAGAGTTTCCTGTAGACTAACAGAGAGAAGTCGTTGTATACATTAAGCTGATCTGCTGGATGAAGTTCAGAGGATGGCTGGAGCTCGTGCTGTGACTTCCTGCTGTGTTAGAGGGAGTGAAAACTGTTCCAGATAGCGGCTGCAGAGAACTCACACCGTGAAACCCTGGGAAATTAAAAAGTAAAAACTGTCAGTTTTATGAGGAGCTTGCATGAAGTCAGATACCCAAAATGTTTCTACACCCCTGTTCCTTTTTACTTGTCTTTTGAGTTGTCTTATACCTTGTGTCACGCTAGACTATATTGCACAAGTGCCACTTTTTTGTTAGCAGTGTTGTCAGGGTATATGGCCCCTGTCCTGTTTTGACTTTATTTTTTATTTTTTTTATTGCAATTTAAATTTTTCACAGATGGACAAAAGTCTTGGAAGATGTACGTATGGCTCCCCAGTGGAGGGTAAATAGTTAAGTCACCTGTGCTGTGGTTGTAGAGGGTTCGAGCCAGTAACGTGCCAGTGGTAGAACATTCCAGTCTTGCTGTGAGATCCTATTAAGTCACATTCCTTGCAGTGGCATGTAGGAGAGATATGTGAAATTCATTAGCCTTCACTCTCCCCGATATGAACTGGTTGACAGTTTGTTAATAAAGGTTGTGTTTACTTTCATTGTTCTCTACAATTCCCTGCACGGTGTATAATTAAAAATTTTTACGTGTCACATTGAAGAATAAAACTTTCTATGGACTTTCTCCCATAGAGTAGTCAGGTTGTCACACAGAATGTCTCTTGATGGTCATGATTGGTATGCAGTTTTATTGGTTGGTTATTTATACTTTACATGTCCTCAGGGTGTTTCTGATGTATATTCATTCAAGCTATCTTGGCAACCTTTTTCCATAGGGAGCGACTGGGATACATAGACGATGTTCTTTTTCCAGTTGACAAGTTGGGGCACCTTTATGAAAGATTGGTGCGGGCAATATCCTGAAATGGACGTCGAGTAAAAGCTATTTCTTAGTTATATCGCCTTGGGCCATTATCACCATATCTCTAACGGGCAAGAGTTTTGTTTTTATGGTGTAGAAATAACGGTTCAGTTTCAATTCTACCATGCACGAATCCTCCATTGATATCAGGCAATAATAAGCCCCAAAGGTCCAGTAGAAAACAACCTGATTTGGCGCTGACTTTGGAGCTATCACATGCTACGAGAATTTGTTTCTTTAGGGTTGAGTCACCCATAAGAACTCATTCATACTATGTGGGTGCAAGGATAACAGCAAGGATTATGATGAAATTAAAAGTGGATGTGCACATGTTCTTTATAGAAGGTGGGCCTTCAGAAACATTTCCAACCGTGGGCCCATCGAACAACAGTCAAAAGCTAGTGTGCCACCTCTACTCTAATCTTGGTTGAAAATGTGTAATATCTGTCAATTTCCGTGGCTTTGTTTGGCATACTCACGAACCTTTACTAAGATGCTTCTGTAGCATTCCTGTACATCGGCTGAACATTGGGTCTCCTACGACGTGCACTACCACCACCATATTCCGGAATTATTTTATGACATGATGTCACATGGTGCACACCTGTGCAAATGTCACTTCGGAGCCTGCCACATTGAATATCCGTCATTGCTTTGCTATGGTATGTGCTGCAGTGTCATGTACTGGTAGTTTTCTTGCCCTATTCCCTGATGTTTATTATTCTTCTGAACTGTTCTTGTAGAACGTGGACTATTGACATTGCACGTTCAGTAAATATCAGTATGAGGATTGGCGTTCTTTATATGTTCGGCGTGTGTTTTTCTGCAGAAGATTTGGATTAAATAGCAGTAAAACTTGTCGGTGCTGTTCCCTGCAGGTAAGGTTGGCACACACACGTTGCCTGAATCCCTGCAACTCCAGCGGAATGTAGAACCGTATGATTGTGCAGATGTATCTTCTAAATGGCTGATGACAACTTCAATCGCTGCCCTTCCATCAGAGTAAAAGGTTTACAAAAAAACCTCTGTTACAAATATGCTTTGCTTCTTTGGAAATAGCACCATTCATCAACTTGGTCTGTGGTCAAAGTCACAATGTCACCACCAAAGACTGGTGGCATCGGAGCAGGTGGCGGGACGAAGTAAAAATAAAATTAATAAAAAAGCTTAGGGCTTGTTCTCCACTGCGTTGGATGGCCGGGACCTCCGTTGCAGGTTCCGTCAAAAAGATCAGACCAAAAAATTCTGCAGGCAGGACTTTATTGTCCGGTAAAAACAAACCATGTACCCCAACGGCAACTGAACAGGGGAGGCAGCTTGCTGTTTCAGACATCTTCCTTCATTGCTGCGTCTGCAATGGAGACCAATAAAGCTTTCCAAAGAATAAGGTTGTAAAGAAGGTTTTGTTTTTTCTGTTTAATTTTTTCTGCTTTTGCAAATGTACTCACACCTATGGAGGTGCTTTAGTTCTAAAATGTTTTTGCATTATTTTCAGTTTTTAGGTTGTGATAATCCTAGAATAAGCCTTTTTTGTGTGCGTTTTTTTCTTCCTAAAACCAAATCTTATAAAGGAAATAAACCTCTGGCATCCAGAGGAGAATATTTTCGGTGGCATTGCTGTGAAGTGAATCATGACGCAGTATGATTCTCCTTGCTGTCCGTGCCGCATAGAAGCATGTAAAATATGTGATCCCCAGTGATGTAGGAATCATGAAGGGTAATGGTAATATCCAACGTTGGGGATATGTGCATCTATTGTGTCAAAAGTGTAAGCATTCCTGGTGGACTAATGCCGTAAGGGATACCATACACATTCAGCAGCTATCTCTTCCGTCTCCACCATACACATCCATGTTCAGTTTGTCCGAATGTGTATTCAGTGGGGAGAGGGGAGAAAGCCAATGCCAGACACCTCTGGTGGGAGCCTATCTCCAAGGAGAGCAAAAGGATCGAGCGAAAATGTCCACTTTGCCGGATCCTTCTCTCCACCAACATCAGCTGTCGGGGAAGAGTTAGGAGCTTCCCGTACACATTAAACTGTCATCCGAACCCAAAGTTCTCAGTGGGTTTGGCTGACAACAGTACACTAATGTATGGCAGCGTTAAGAGGCTAAAGGGGCTGTCCCAAGATCCAATCTAATAACTTATCCCCAGAATACGTAGTATGTGTCTGATCGGTGAGGATCCAACTAGAATGCGGATCCTGTTTACCCCAGATGAATGGAGGGCAGTTGAGCATGCCCACTGCTGCTTCATAGAAGCTGAGTATAGTGATCGGGTATCATCATCGGTTCTAGAGAGAATGGAGAGCCACAGTGGGCATGCTCGACCACTTCTTCAATAATATGAGAGGACCATCCTTCTAGTGATCAGTTGTGGTCTCCGCAGTTAGACCCCCACCGATCAGACATCTATCACTTATCCTGGAGATAGGTGGTGATTTTAAATCTTAGGACAACCAAGGTGTCTAGTACGGTAAGTTACTCACCTGCCCAGGTTTCAGTGACGTCATTGACTGTAGGGATAATGTATGGGGGTTCTCTCTGTTGGGCAGATCAAGGTACTGTGCCCAACCACAGAAGGAGGGGGTCCTTTGAGCGTAGGAAGGGGGCTTTATTATCGCCAATGAAAATGTATGTTAATGGGGTTGTCTGATGCAATCAAATGCTAAGGACACTGATTGGCTGAAGCAGTCACATGCCGTACATATGCATGTTACTGCGCACGTCACCGTCCATAGAGCGGCATCAGGACATCCGGAGCAGTGCTACAGAGAATAGCAGTGGAGAAAGGGGTGAGTATACCAGTTTTTTATTTTATTTTAGGCAATTGGAGGGCTTGTCCGAAATCTTGGACAACCCCTTAAAATGGGTTGTCCGGGTTCAGATCTGAACCCGGATATACCCAGAATTTCACCCAGGCAGCCCCCTGATGTTAGCATCGGAGCTTTTCATGCTCTGATGCTCTCTCTTGCCCTGCACAGGATCGAAAGGGCTTTTTCAGTTACAATAACACACTGCTAGGTGGAGGATCCCGCCCTGCAGTGTGTTCGGTGACGTCACCGGCTCTGATGGGCCGGCTTTAGCGCTGCCCCAGCTGTTGTACAGACTAAGGCAGCGCTAAAGCGCACCGATCAGTGTCGGTGATGTCACCAGGCTCACTGCTAGGCGGGAGCCTCCGCCTTGTAGCCCTATGGAGAGCCCGGTAAGTCACCGGAACTCCTGAAAATGCCTTTGCCCTGCGCCATTAAGCGCAGGGCAAAGGAGAGCATCGGACCATGAAGTGCTCCGATGCTAAAATCAGGCGGGCTGCCTGGGTGGAAATATGGGTATGCCTGGGTTCAACGTTAAATTAACCCCTTTAAATACTAGGTAGGACAGTATTGGTCTCCTACCGGCATGGTGGCAAATCTACTTACCAATGATTACCAGAGTTTTACAGTCCTCTTAGAGCAAAAAAAAAAAAATATATATATATAATATTGACATCGCTGTATAGCTAAAGACCGATTATTACCACTATTTTGGCGTTAGGATTTCTATGTTCCGTGGAGAGACGAGGTCAATGTCATATGCTGGAGTATTATAAATTACTATCCCTCATATCATTGTTGTGGAAACATTAGGTCACTTATCTATCTATGTTTCTGCGCATTACTAAGGCCCCTTGCAGACGAGCGTGAGCGGATTAGGTCCAGATGTGTTCAGTGAAAACTGCGCAATTTTGCAAGCAAGTCCATTCAGTTTTGCCTGCGATTGCGTTCAGTTTTTATCGCGTGGATGCAATGCGATTTAATGCATTTTGCACGCGATAAAAAACAGAATGTTTACAAACAACATCTCTCAGCAACCATCAGTGAAAAACGCACTTGCTTGCGGATGCGATTTTCACGCAGCCCCATTCACTTCTATGGGGCCAGCGCTGCATGAAAAACGCAGAATATAGAACATGCTGCGATTTTTACGCAACACACAAGTGATGTGTAAAGACCAACGCTCATGTACACAGACCCATTGAAATGAATAGGTCCGGATTCCGTGCGGGGCGCAATGCGTTCGAATCACGCATTGCACCCGCGCGGAATACTCCCTCGTGTGAAAGGGGCCTAAAGGTGGAAATGACACACAAGCAAAATATGGGAGCCTCATCAGTTACAGTACAATTCCCTGAATCTGCTGTTAGTGGTAGCTGATGTGCCGCCATATATTCTAGGTGGTCATATAGTCGTAGGAAAATCGAAACCCAAGGTGTTCACATTTGCTACTTTGGGAGGAATTTCCTAATGTATCTGGTCTCCGTCTTGGTACATTGTACCCATAAGACTGGGTTCACATCACGTTTTTGTCTTCCCTTTAGGACGCATTCACACAACCACGCCATGTTAAACTGTGCATCCGCCAAACATGGATGCCGCCAGTGTGCCTTCTACGGAGCGGAACGGGCGGTCCATTATAGAAATGCCAAGAATAGGACATGCTCTATATTCTTTGCGGGGCCACGGAACAAAACAATGGATGCAGACCGCACACCATCTTGAAGGGGTGGGAGCAGAAGTATGTGAATGGCTGGCCAGTGTTTTATTGCTTTTATTCACGGAGTCATCTTTGACCTTAGCAGACATTGACGGCCAGTTTAAATAATTTCTGGGTGTGCTTCTTCTGCAGCATCTGGGTTTATAATGTTAAAAAAACATGTGCAGCTTATGAGGCTGAGGAATATAATAAGTGTCAGATCTGACAGTAACGTAGTCTGGATTCTTCTACAGGGGTGGGAATCTTTATGGTTTTATAATATACGCGTATCCTCGTGGATTTACCAACGTCTGCCCAGCATAATGCATGAGGCCTTTTCTCTTAGGCTTATTGCACACGACCGTATGGTTTTGCGGTCCGTTTTTTACGGATCCATTCTGTTTTTGTTATCCGTTGTGTTTCCGTTGTGTTTCCGTTTCCGTTCCGTTTTTCCGTTCCGTTTTTCCATATGGCATATACAGTATACAGTAATTACATAGAAAAAATTGGGCTGGGCTTAAAATTTTCAATAGATGGTTCCGCAAAAACGGAACGGATACGGAAGACATACAGATGCATTTCCGTATGCGTTCCGTTTTTTTTGCGGACCCATTGACTTGAATGGAACCACGGACCGTGATTTGCGGGCAATAATAGGACATGTTCTATCTTTCCACGGAACGGAAAAACGGAAACGGAATGCATACGGAAAAACACCGTTTTTTTTGCGGACCCATCGAAATGAATGGGTCCGTATACGGACCGTATACGGAACTCATAAAAACGGCCCGTACACCCGCAAAAAAAACGTTCGTGTGCATGAGGCCTTACAGTTTCATGCATGCGGCCGTAGTGTCTAGGAGTCTATTGTCAGAGTACAGACTGCTGTAGTGCATCCGGTAAAGAAAGCACTGGGTAACTGCTAAGTAATATGGAATTCCCACAGGCTATTATTATTGAAAAACCTCTATTAAAGGGGTTATCCCAGGAAAATACAAGGTAAGTATTGAACCTGAGAACAAGGGGTCCCTGAGTCCCCTTTTACTGCTCCATTCCCTTCTGTGGGGCTGACATTCTTGGGATTCCACAAGGTACCAGTGTTCGGAGACCCCTGTCAGCTACCCCCTTCCACCCCCTCTTCCTTTTTAAAGGGATTCTGTCACGGCATGAGACCCTATAGAGCTGCGGACATGCACGGCTAGATCGCGCTAGCATGTCCGCAATATAGCAGTAGAATAGCTCTGGGTGCTTTTATTTTCTTTAAAAAATGATTTTATTAATATGCAAATTAATCCCAGGATGGTGCCCAAGGGGCGGTACTAACCCTCCTGTGGCCCAGCCACGCCCCCATGTGAAGGAGCCCAGCACCGCCTGCGTCTTCCGAATCTCCTTGCTTCAGTGAGATCGCGGTGAATCTGTGAGATTGCGCATGCGCAGTTGCAACATAGTGTTCCTTCCCTGTGCTGGCATCAGCCTCAGGGAAGGAACTGCGCATGCGCGATCTCGAGCATCGCGGGATTTACGGTGATCTCACTGAAGCAAGGAGGAGATTCGGCGGACGCAGGCGCTGCTGGGCTCCTTCACATGGGGGCGTGGCTGGGCACCAGGAAGGTTAGTACCGCCCCCTGGGCACCTTCCCGGGTTAATTTGCATATCAATAAAATCATTTTTTAAAGAAAATAAAATCACCCAGAGCTATTCTACTGCTATATTGCGGACATGCTAGCGGCGATCTAGCCGTGCATGTCCGCAGCTCTATAGGGTCAAATGCCGTGACAGAATCCCTTTAAGGCGGCCGTACACATTAGATTAATGGTGGTCAAACCAACTGTCAACTGTCTATTGTGTATGGCGGTGTCCCGGTTGTACCCCCAGTGACAGATGTTGGGGGAAAGAAGGATTGAGCATGTTGGATTTTAACATGTGTGATCCTTTTGTTCTGTAGTGAAATAAGCTACCACCCTGGTGTCTATGGCTACTTTCACACTTGCGTTGTTAATTCCGGTGTTGAGATCCGGCAGAGGATCTCAATACCGGAATTAAACAGATCCGTTTTGATGCATCAGGATACATCCGTACCGTGTGTAAAATAAAAATAGAAAAAAACGCATCCGTCACTAAATGAAAGTCAATGGGTGACGGAACCATTTTCTTAGGCTCCTAAAAAAAATTGATCCATCACCATTGATTTGCCTGGTTTTCAGTGCCGGATCCGTTATTTTTTCCCGTTTTTATGACCAGACACAGTGCTGCAGCTTGCAGCGGTTTTGTGTGCAGTCAGGAATGCTGCTGGAATGGAAGACGTCCTGATGCATCCTGAACGGATCTCTTTCCATTTAGAATGCATGAGGACCAAACGGAAATTTTTTTTTCCAGTATTGAGATCCTCTGCCGAATCTCAATACCGGAAAACAACAACGCAAGTGTGAAAGTAGCCTGACAGTAGTTTCTCCACCCACTCAGACAACATGCATGCTCAGCTGAGCCAAGTGTGCACATGTTTGGAGGGGATCAGGACAAATAACTATTGGCCAAATTAATTTCTGACTACCTTATGATCTAAATTTAAAATGTTTCTACCCCGTAACCTCCCTTTTTATTATACCTCCAGGTTTCCTGGTTAGATATGAGAAGATTTGGAGATAATAGAAACTTTCTCATTTATTTCCACTGTACAGGGTTGAACTTCTTCCCCCTACATGAATAAGAATTTAACTTAATGTTCCTTGGAAAAAATGGTTCAATCACATAAAAAGACATCTTGAATCAACCCCCAGAATGGGGCTGACAAAGACTTCATTGTGCTGCTGTAAGACATTGCATGAACGTCCCATCTCCTAAATGTCAGCAGTTTGTATATTTGTGGCCGTTTTATATGGTGTTATAATATGTTTAACGCTATGGAGAGACACTCCCGCGGCTGAGAAGTTTGGGAGTTTGGGAAAAATGTGTCATGCCAGATAATTTAATGAAAGTAATTGCTAATATTAAATATAATCATTTTTTTATTATTTTATATGTTGCATATAATTCTATAAGTCATGGATGTTTTATTACAGTAGTTATTGTTTGAGTTACTGGTGTAGGGTTTCACATTTTGTCAATTTAATGTTCAAAAGGTCCACAAGTATTCACAAACCAAATACTATACCAGGTGTCAGCAACCTCCGGCACTCCAGCTGTGGTGAAACTACTACTCCCAGCATGGCTGTTCTTGGAACTCCCATAGAGGTGAATAGAGCATGCTGGGAGTTCTAGTTTCACAACAGCCGGAGTTGTGTAAATTGCTCACCCCTGTGCTATTCCATCTAAAGTCACTGTCCCATTTAGGGTACGTCCAAACAGGACATAAATGCAGTGTTGATGGCAGTTTTAAAAAACTTATCTATGCGCCACAGAAAAAAAAAATTTAATCTTCAGCGTAATTGATTTGAAATCCACATGTCAATTTATGCTGCGTATTTCACCCTTTGAAAATCTGCAGAAAACTCCATAACAAATCCACAGCAAATCTGTGTGGCCGCGCTCACATGGGAAAATGCGCAGCATATTTCGGCATGTAAAATGCCCTGATCTTATTCTTCGGTGAGCAGGCAGCCTGAAGACAAATCTGAGCAGTGACTTGACAGTTAGTGAAGAGGAGGGAGTGCAAGAGAGGAGCCTAATATGAGGAGAGAAAAAAAACTCTATCTCCGATGAGATATATTACAAAGTTTTTTATATTCGCCTGTACTTTTCACTTATGGAAAAAATAATGAGACAACACTTGCTATTTAAAGCACTAAACAGTTCAGACATTGGCAGAGGGCTATGTTAGCAGCTTTTACCCATTCATGCTTTTATCCACATCTAGGAAGTGTCTTCCATCTAAATGACTTTCTTACTGCGCTCCTGGAACTCTGTAATGACATGTTGGTGTCATCCTGACGACTAAAATAAACTGTAACTGGCAAGGAGTGATATTTAGCGGCCCTGGAAAAGAAAAAACACCCTTTGCCCATATTTATACCGACTACGCAGCTATCGTTTTTTTTTCCGTATGACTCCTTGTAGTGATCTGTAGAATTCCAGCTATGTGGTTGAAGATTTATATCGAGGGTTGCTAAATATTTGATAAGAGGAGTGCGTACAGGCATGTTTGGATTCTGTGGGTAGGTTTGTGTATCCATGGCCTTGTGAACCTTAAGCAATATTTTGTTAGATGGAATAATTGTAGCGGGTTGTGATATGTCACGCCTTCAGTTAGAAAAAAAATTAAATAAAAAATCATCAACTCCAGATGTGATATATCCCTAAACGTGTACCGATCCTCCACCTTGGCTTGACTGTTGGATGTAGACATGATTCATACAACCTAAACATACATATCCGTATGGTTTCCGTATTTGATCCGTTTTTTGCGGATCGGAAACGGAAACAGTAACTTATTAATCACCAAACACATGAGCAATATGGGCTGGGCATAGCATTTCTACAGTATGGATCCGCAAAATATGGATGGCATGCATACGGATGTGTTCCGTGTGCATTCCGTATTTTTTGCAGACCCATTGACTTGAATGGACCGTGATTTGCGGACAGTAATAGGACAGGCACTACTTTTTTGCGGGAACGGCCATGCGGACAAACGGAAACAGAATGCCCACAGTGTACCTTCCAATGTTTTTGCGGACCCATTGAAATGAATGGTTCCGCATACGGTCCGAAAAAAAAAACGGAACGGAAGAGGAAAGAAAATACGTTTGTGTGCATAAGCCCTTAACTTGTGATTTCACTAATAAGGTTTTTAAGGTTGATCCTTGTGATCGGACATGATGACCCGACGCTGGGATAGAGGGTGCACGTATGTGCTGTATTCCTTCAGAAATATGTCTCACGGCAGTTATCAGCCCTTCTTGTTCAGACAGGATTGGGAGCGCTTGTCTGAGATTAGCATCGTTTTCTTCGGAAGGCTTTGCTGAGCTAAACATTTAGATACATAATAAAACACATAATGATAATTGCAGAAGAAAGATTAACGATTTACTGCAATCACAAGAACTGGTTATTCCAGACTCCTGTAAGCAACATCCAGCCATATGCATGTGGAATGATATTTCAGGGGATACATTTCAGTTTTAAGACTAAAGTAATTCAAGGTGAAGTCACCGCATTGTTGACAGAACTGCTGGTCACAATTTTGCACTGACAACTCTTACCGTCCTGCATCGAGATTGTATCCCCAGGTTGGGCATTAGGTTCTTCAGGATCTTGAGATGCTTGTTCTACAGTTGAGGACCTCAGCAGCTAGTATATTTAACTTTGAATACTTAAAGTGGTCGTCCGGCCTTCCCATCAATCCTTGGCGTCTAGAACATAAAAACCTGACTCACCTGACCGCGGTCCTCCGGCTGCTTCCGGTTCCCGGAGGACCAGAATACGCAGTCCCATGGTCACTGGAACCCAGTCACAGGTCTCATTCGTCACAGTGGCTTAAATGCTACATTAACCTATAGTCCTAATATTTGAAGGACTCATACTCAATATGGAATGTGGTTGCTCCATCAGGACTTATAGACCACCACCACCATGCAGACACCATTTATAAGCCAAAGTAAGAAGGTAATAAAACGTGCAGCTCCCACTCTAGAGGTCCTAATATAACCGTATATCACAGCATGCCCACAGCAGGGAAAAGCTATGCTTCCTCTGGCAATATCATCTCATCATCATGGATGGAACTGTTGAGAAAGGTTTGTCCTGATCTGACATCGAGCTGAACTGACTGGGATGATCCACTTTTATCTACAACTATATTGTAGGTGGTATGTCAAGAAGCATATCCATTGCACCTAGTTCAAATGGAATGACTTGGTCTTTTGTTAAATTGGCACTATTCACTATAGCAGAAAGGTGGACAAGATAAAGAAGTCTATCAATGTAGGCCTATGGAAGGTTGAAAGTGACCACCAGATGTTAAGATGACGTAGAGCAGGCATGTCCAAACTGCGGCCCTCCAGCTGTTGCAAAACCAGCATGCCCAGTCCCAGCATGCCCTAATTGCTGTAGGTTATCCAGGCATGCTGGGAGTTGTAGTTTTGCAACAGCTGGAGGGCCGCAGTTTGGACATGCCTGACGTAGAGCATCCAGATCGAGTATAACCAGTTGAGCGTTTCATGTTCTTGTTGCCAGTGGTTGTGCAAAAAATGCTTTAAGCTCCAAAGAAAATATAAGACTTCACTTTTGAAAAATGTGTCACTAGAGCCATTGTGCAGTTTTGGCAGATATTGGTCACAGTGGGTTCATCTGAGATTTGGACTGGAGTCTTCACGGATGTGTAATGTAAGTATTTTTATAGTCTTAGAAATGAAAATATTGTAGCTGGATTCACAGTGGTGACTGTTCGGTTACTGGAACTTAAAATGTCTTCAAGACTTTTATTTCTACTTATAGAATATTTTTTTACATTTTTTAATCTTTTTATTTATTTATATTTCCGGCTACATTTAAAATGAAGAAACTTTGCTTATAGTCTGTTAAAAATTCCTACCATTTTGTGTCTACAGCTACTATGCAGGTCTGTGCATCTCCAAGGCAACAGACTACAATCACCCTGTGTAGTTTGATCCTGCAGCTATACAGCCTTCCATCTTTACTTGCAGTGGTAGTTCTCTGGCAGAAAGCCAGTATTCATGCTGGAAACCCGGTGGACCCCCTTATAGTGGATGGGACCTGTCAGGCGCATGTGGTGTCCAGCATACAGTATGTCAGATACAGCAATTCTGGTATGCTGTTTCCGTGCCAGAACAGACTTGACCACAGTGCCCACCCAACACTGTGACCCTTTACAGCTGTTTGCCACATACAGTGCCTTGCAAAAGTATTCACCCCCCCCCCCACACACACACCCCCTTGACTTTTTTTCGTTTTTTGGTGCCTCACAACCTGGAATTAACATTGTTTGAGGATTAGCATAATTTAATTTACAGAACATGCCCACATTTTTGAAGATGTTTTTTTTTTTTTTTATTGTGAAGCAAACAACAAATAGGACAAAATAACAGAAAAAGTCAATGTGCATAACTATTCATCCCCCTAAAGTCCATATTTTGTAGAGCCACCTTTTGAGGCCATCACAGCTCCAAGTCACTTTGGATAAGTCTCTATGAGCTGGCCACATCTTACACTGGGATTTTTGCCCATTCCTCCTTGCTGCTTCAGCTCCTTCAAGTTGGATGGTTTGCGCTTGTGAACAGCAATCTTTAAGTCTGACCACAGATTTTCTATTGGATTGAGACCTGGGCTTTGACTCGGCCATTCCAACACATTTACATGTTTCCCCTTAAACCACTCTAGTGTTGCTTTAGCCGTGTGTTTGGGGTCAGTCCTGCTGGAAGGTGAACCTCCGTCCTAGCCTCAGATCACGCACAGGGTGGTGCAGGTTTTACTCAAGAATATCCCTGTATTTAGCACCATCTTTACCTCAACTCTGGCCAGTTTCCCAGTCCCATCCCCCCCATGATGCCACCACCACCATGTCTCACTGTGGGGATGGTGTTCTTTGGGTGATGTGATGTGTTGGGTTTGCGCCAGACATAGCGTTTTTTTTTTGATGGCCGCAAAGTTCAATTTTAGTACTCATCAGACCAGAGCACCTTCCTCCATACATTTTGGGAATCTCCCACGTGCCTCTTCGCAAACTCACAACGTGCCTTTTTGTTTTTTAGCTGAAAGTAATGGCTTTCTTGTGGCCACTCTGCCATAAAGCCCAACTCTATGGAGCGTACGGCTTATTGTCGTCCTATGTACAGATACTCCAGTCTCTGCTGTGGAACTCTGCAGCTCCTCCAGGGTTACCTTAGGTCTCTGTGCTGCCTCTCTGATTAATTCCCTTCTTGCCCGGTCCGTGAGGTTTGGTGGGCGGCCGTCTCTTGGCAGGTTTGCTGTTGTGCCATGTTCTTTCCATTTGGTTATGATAAATTTGATGATGCTTCTGGGGATCATCAAAGATTCGGATATTCTTTATAACCTAATCCTGACTTATACTTCTCAACAACATTGTCCCTTACTTGTTTGGAGAGTTCCTTGGTCTTCATGGCAGTGTTTGGTTAGTGATGCCTCTTGCTTAGGTGTTTGCAGCCTCTGGGGCCTTTCAAAAAAGGTGTGTATATGTAATGACAAATCCTGTGACACTTAGATTGCACACAGGTGGACATCATTTCACTAATTATGTGACTTCTGAAGGTAATTGGTTGCACCAGAGCTTTTTATGGGCTTCCTAACAAAGGGGGTGAATACATACGCACATGCCAATTTTCTGTTTTCTATTTCTGAACAATAGTTTTATTTATATATTTTTCTCATTTCACTTCATCAACTTAGACTATTGTGTTCTGATCCATCACATACAATTCAGATTAACAAAACATTGAACGTAAGGCTGTAATGTAACAAAACACGAAAAAAAGTCAGGGGGGTGAATACTTTTGCAAGGCACTGTATATTGAATGCCACAGAGTCATAAATCACGTGTCATTAGTGTGGCCTGTCTTACAGGGGTTGTTTTTCACGAATGATTTATATAAATAATTCACATTCCTAAAGAGACTGCTCGACACATTCTTTTTCGGCCTCTCGTCAGCTCCATGAAGTGCCAGATACTGAAGTGCCTCTTGAACCTTTTAGGAAGTTAAGAAACGCATTATAAATTATGGACATGGACAATAGGCAGTTAATTGCTAGAAGCCCAAGCACATGCATGATGTATGTGATATTACATTGTGCTGAATGAGATCCTGCTCACATAATGGGGTCAGAGACCGCGCGGTTCTCTCAGCAGGCTGCATTGACTTCAATGTCATGCATTTTCACATGACAGTTTTTTCATAAGAATTTTTAAGGGCATTTTCCTTGCAAATTGCAATTCTCATTGCTGCAGAATGAATGTAAAATGGTTGCGGTACCGGTGTGACTTTCTGTTGTACCAATACTAGTAGGTGTGGACCCAATACCTTTTACGGACCCATAGGTCCTCTGTCCGCCGTTTCCTTCCGCCTGGAAAAGTACCTGTGTAATTCTGCATGCAATGGAGCAAACAGATTCAGATGTGTAAAACAATCATTGAACTCTATATTTGAGGCTACTAGAGGTACAGCCTGGCTATATGGCCAGCTACGGACACCATTTTATGGATCCATACAACACGGGTCTATAATACAGCCTCATGCATAAATTCCAAGGGGGTTACCAGTCTTCATTTTTACCAGAGCACAGAATTTCCGCTGTTCCGTGTTCATTCTCTTCAGATCCAGATGTGGTCCACAGTGCTAGTCACTAGTGTCGAGCGAATCGAAGTCCACAAAGTGTTATTACTGTCAGATGCCGCGATCAGCTATGAATGCAACATCTGAGGGGTACAATGACGGGGAGCGTCGCAATCTCCGTTCCCTATCATTTCACCATCTACTTACAAAGAAACGCATCTCGTGACAAAGTCATTCGGCTAGAAGCGATTCTTTTCCAAAACTCGGCGAAGGAGCCGAATCGAACTTTACAATACTTCACTCATCACTTCTAGTCAGATATGTTACTTAGTCTACTGAGAAGTTGACCAGAAATCTCCTTTGTAAGCACCGTCTAAGGGCACTTTCACACTAGCAATATTCTTTTCCGGCATTGAGTTCCATCCTAGGGGCTCAATACCGGAAAATAACTGATCCGTTTTATCCTAATGCATTCTGAATGGAGAGAAATCCATTCAGGATGCATCAGGATGTCTTCAGTTCAGTCACTGCACGTTTTTTGTACGGAAAAAATACCGCAGCATGCTGTGGTATTATCTCCATCCAAAATTCCGGAACACTTGCCGGCAATACATTGAAATGTATTCGTTTCGGATCCTGCATTAAAAATACCGCATTGAGGGATCCGTTCTTCCGGTCTGCACATGCGCAGACCTTTAAAAATGTAAAAAAATAAATAACGGATCTGTTTTTCCGGATGACAACCGGAGAGATGGATCCGTTATTGCAATGCATTTGTGAGACGGATCCGTCTACAAATGCTGTCCGTTTGCATCCAGATTGCCGTATCCGGCAGGCAGTTCTGGCCACAGAACTGCCTCCCGGTTCCTCACAACGCAAGTGTGAAAGTACCCTAACATTTTACTAATTTGAATGAATGGATAGCCCTACAACCGCCCTGAAAAGGGCGACATGGCATTACAGAGCATCTCTGAAATCAGTATTTTGTCTGAATGGTCACATATGCCTTCTAAATGAGGTGTGATCCTGCCCCATTTTTGGTCATAACCACCAACATAACGGACGGGCAAGAGTGAAAAAGAAAAAAAAAAGCTGCCTGAAGATGATATAAATGTGGCGCCGTACATTGCACCACATTTTTCCCAGAATCTTGTCTGCATAATTTTTTCGAAACGACTCTCTTTGTATTTTCTTGTTTTATATACACTTTTTCGACTCGGCTCCTCCAGACAAAGCTGCCACCTAAATAACATCATCCGTTGCTGGAGCCTTCAGTTTTATGGATCCATTGTACAGTAATGAGCCACTGCTGTTTCATTGACATTGTAATTGGCTTCAAGCTAGTAAAATGTAATTATGTTGAGGATGGAATCTGAACTGTAATGGGACGTCAGAGTCACTGTTCACTTATTAGAAGTTATTAGATGGAGTTTAGTGAGCTACCAAAAGTGTGGATGTCGAGGAACCCAATGACTGTGTGTCACCCACTCATTCTGTTAGAATACTGCTACAATGTAGCGCTGACACAAAAAATACCAGATTATTCGGATCATTATTTTATTTTGGGGCCCTCATGGCAAGGCCTGGATATACCCTATTTTTTTGTCCTATAAAGACGCACCTAGGATTTAGAGAAGGACAATAAGAAAAAAATATTTTTCATTAGACCTCAGATCAGACCAGCAATCAGACCCCCAATGTTAATAAGACCCCAATAAGACCTCAGATCAGACCTCAGGTCAGATCCCAATGTGAATGACCCCCAATCAGAACTCGGATAAGAGCCCCAATATTAATAAAAAATACCCCATACCCCAGACGAGACACCCATGCCTCAGATCAGACCCTCTTGCTTCAGATCAGACCCCCTTGCCTCAGATCAGACCCCCATGCCTCAAATCAGACCCCGATGCCTTGGATCAGACACCCATGCCTCAGATCAGACCCCGATGCCTCAGATCAGACCCCGATGCCTCAGATCAGACCCCCCATGCCTCAAATCAGACCCCTCTCATGCCTCAAATTAGACCCCCATGCCACAGATCAGACCCCCCAGCCTCAGATCAGCCCCCAACCTCAGAGAAAATAAAATAAAAAAAATCCACTTACCTCTCGTGTTCCGGACAGCGCGGGCTCCTAGGATCCAGCTCTCTCTCTTCTTCCTGCCGTCGGCTGTGCTGTGACCCGACGCGCACAGAGTGAGGTCACAGAGCGTCGTCACGCTGTGCGCAGCCACAGCCGCGGGCCGAGGACCAGGAAGCGGTAAGTACAGAGCCCGGGGAGCAATGTCCATCAGCACGTGGTCAAAGCATTCTAAACATACGTTCTTGTATGACATTTGGATGGTCATTGAATGTCCAGTAAAATAACTTTTATTCCTATGTAAATCGGCTCCCAAGTGCCCACGCCTGTCACCTTTCTCCAGTATCTGCTCCTTCCCTAAGATATCAGATGGTAGAAACTGGATTTCCTTAGGCAGAACACAATTTCAGATTTTGTGTTGGTTGCTTTCTCCATACATATTCTGCAGGGATTGTGTTAGATCAGGACACATACACACCCTTGGTAAGGCAGGGATCACCAACCTCTGGCACTCCAACTGTTCTGAAACTACAACTCCCATAATCCCCCTTCACTGGGAATTGTGGTTTCCCAGCATCTAGAGTGCCGAAGGTCGTCTGAACATCGATATAGGAACATAATGACCTAACTATGAGGACTAGCAGTGCATACAGGGGGGGGGGGATTTATCAAACTGGTGTAAAGTAGAAATGGCTTAGTTGCCCTTAGCAACCAATCAGATTCCACCTTTCATTTTCCAAAGGAGCTGTGATAAATGAAAGGTGGACTCTGATTGGTTGCTATGGGCAACTAAGCCAGTTCTACTTTAGACCAGTTTGATAAATGTCCCCCACAGTGTCCTGATGCTGTATGGTGTTTGGACCCTGTCATCGGGTCCAGTCTATTTGAAGGTTATCAGGCAAAGGAGGAGTCTCCAGCCGACATAGGATGTGACCTGACTGTACACGCGCTGTCCAGCGCAACGCACACTGCACTTTCATGCAGCACACCTTCAGGATCACAGCCGCCATTGTACTATATGTAGTCAATCTGATTGCTACACTAGCTGACAGAGCCTGCCGAGGCGTCTCACACTGGCACAGCTCTCTTTGTAACACTGACTACACATATAATGACCGTTACAGTGCCCCGAAAATTATTTTCAGATGTTGGCATGGAAGGGTTCAGGATATGAGGCAAATTTGTACCATGCGGCACACAAAGTTCATGTTTTCCCTTCAGTCGGCGCTGCCAAGTCATCTGCTTAATAAAGAACATATAAAAACTCCAGTCTCTTAAAACAGGGTGAAATGTTCCTTACAAATAAATTGCGGCTATGGTAACTAGATCAGGCACGCAGCGCCAACTGTGCCACAATGCGGGCAGGACTGCAGTCTTCAGGTGTGGACTTGATAGCAGACTTGTCGCTCCCTTTAAAGGGGTCGTGTCATAAAACGTATTCTACATTTTTTTAAACCAGCACCTGGATCTGAATGCTTTTGTAATTACATGTAATGGAAAATTTTGTATAGCCACTGAGTTATTCAATAACATGTATCTGCTGCTTGTTCCTTTCTCATTTCTTATTTTGTCTCACTGAGCTGGTCGAACATGTTCAGTTTAAATCTTCAACTGACACCAATATTATACTCTATTAGAAGCTGTGGCAGTTACAGGGAGAGAGCTGCAGCAGAAAGGACACGTCCCCTGAGCTGCCTGGCTGAAGATAATCTAGCAGAGCAATTGGAGCAGTGAATGTGGAGATCTCTGGACCCATGTGAGGTACAGGGCTGGTTCTAGCTTTGTTAGAAGGGTATTGTTATGTACTCGGATACCGGTCATGTGCATTTGCATTGCCTATTGCACACGACCGTAGGTGTCCCGTTGCCGTATTGCGGACCACATACGCGGATCTGCAATACACGGTCACCGCTCCGTGTGAATTCCACATCACGGTTGCGGACCCATTCACTTCATTGGGTCCACAAATCCGGAGATGCGGAACGGGCTCACGGAACACTGCGGAAGCACTATGGAGTGCTTCTGTGGGGTTTTGTCCCGTACTTCTGTTCCGCAAAATAGATAGAACATGTCCTATCTTTTTGCGGAATGGGCGGATCGTGGACCGATTCAAGTGAATGGGTCCGTGATCTGCTGCGGCTGCCCCACAGTCGGGGTTTGTGCATTGCGGCCCGCAGCACGGCCACGGGCGCACACGTTCGTGTGCAATAGGCCATAGGCTACTTTCACACTAGCGTTTTGGCTTTCCGTTTCTGAGATCTGTCATGGCCTCTAAGAAGCGGTCCAAAACGGATCAATTTTGCCCTAATGCATTCTGAATTAAAAAGGATCCGCTCAGAATACATCAGTTTGCTTCCGTTCAGTCTCCATTCCGCTCTGGAGGCTGCTTGCAGCGTTTTGCTGTCTGCCTGACGAAGCGGAGCCTAACGTCACAATCTGGCACAATAGAAAACGTATCGGTCCCTCATTGACTTTTAGTGGAGTTCAAGACGGATCCGTCATGGCTATAGAAGACATAATACAACTGGATCCGTTCATGATGGATGCATGCGGTTGTATTATTGTAACTGAAGCGTTTTTGCAGATCCATGACGGATCCGCAAAAAACGCTAGTGTGAAAGTAGCCTTATACTTGTCTGTAAAGAAGACAAGAATAGGACATTTTTTTTAACTTTGCGGCCAGCACGAAACGGATGTGCGGAAGCGGACAGCACACGGTGTGCGGTCCGCATCTTTTGCAGCCCCATTGAAGTGAATGGGTCAGCATCTGACCCTCAAAAATGTGGATTAGATGCGGACACTCAGATCATTTTGCGGTACGTAAATTGCGGATCTGCAAAACTACGAATACTGCCCGTGTTCCTTTCCGGATTTTGCGGACGTTCTGTCCAGCCCTATGATAGAAATCCCTATTCTTATCTGAAATTGCAAACAAGAAAAGGACATGTTCTTTCTTTTTTGCGGGGGCCACGGAACGGAAGTACTGATATGGATAAGACACGGTATGCTGTCCGCATCTTTTGCCACGGAAATGAATGGGTCTGCATCGGTTCCACAAAATTGCGGAATGGATACGGACACAAATATACGGTCGTGTGAATGAGCCCTAAGTGTCACAGCTTTGAAAAAGAACAGTTAGCTGGTACTGAGAACTGAGCATGTGCGTCCACCTCAGCAAGGCGGACAGAGAAATAAGAAAAAGAACAAACAGCAGGTGGCGCCATACAGATACTTTTATTGACTAGCTCAGTGGCTGTACTAAACTTTCAATTTCATGCAAACACAAAAGTATTCAGATCCAGGGTCTGGTTTGAAAACTGTAGAATATTTTCCATGGGACAACCCCTTTAAATCAATGCGCTGTACGTTTATAGCAGTCAAGTGGGGCGGGTTCAGGAGCTGTAGAATACATCCAGGATCGGGGCTCGCTCCAGGTCTGCAGGGTCCAAAGGTCAGGAGAAAACTGATATAATATATATGAGCAATGGTCACATGTGGAAATCACTTTGCAGGAATAATACATTTTATTGATAAAATTTAAAATAAATACATTCAATTGACGTAATTACAAAAAACTAAAATCACCTTTTGACTGGATTTACACAGTTCTGGTATTTTTACAGTCATTTCCTTTTTTACATGCCTATTTTGTAAAAAAAAAATTTTGCGGCAAAAACTTAAAATGCAAATGTGCGTTGTTTGTTTTTTTTCCAGTCGGGGGGCAGTTATTACATCATGGCCTTTTTTATGCAGCGTTTTTTAGCAGCGGCATTTTATTTTCAGCTGTTCTTCAATAACCTTGTCTATAGGAGGAAAAAAATGCAAAGAAAAGCAAATATATCATTAAAAAAACCTGTGTGAATCCAACCTCGAAAACACATGCAGGAAAATTGCGTGCGGTTCTATGGCTTTTTAAGCGGCACAAAATGCCACGGCAAATTCATGTGTGAAGGGGGCCTTTTTCAATAAAAATGCTCTGAGCAAAAGTAACAAAATTTGTAAAGTTTTCAGCCTGCTACCTTGCTAGAAAGATGAGAGCTGGCATCTGATTGGCTGCTTTGGCAGCCGCTCCACCCTTTGCCGCCTCTTGTTTTTGATAGCCTTCGGCCTCCAGGTATAATGGTCACGTGATCGCCCATGGGTGGTCACAAGACTGTTCCTGCAGCAGTGATGCACAAGGGAAGGGGCAGGTCTGCCAGGTGGTTGCAAAGTGCAACAGAACATGAGTATTTGTTCATGCTGGTAATGTGCTGCGAGGAATAGCGGATGGTTTATCATCTCGATTTATGCTTTTTATGTTTGTGATGTGGACTATGGCATATGGCTTCCTAATGTTTCACTCAGTTTGGGGCCAGACCAGCTCCCTCATGTGTTGCAGACACCCTTTCCTTTGAGCTGTTCCTCCCCACGTCTGCTCTTTGCTGCCTGTGGAGATCTTTATTATTTCCTATTCTTGGTAGTTCCCGCAATTGTGTTTATATCGGGCACTTTACGTATGCGAGCGCAGATATGCAGGGAATGTGTATACGTAAGCTCAGGGGAATCGGAGAGCATATATTTGGTATGGTATGTTAGAGAGTCGGAGGTGTGTGTTTTTGGGGCCTTTATGTGTTCCTTCTTTGGAGTTTTTGTAAGATTAGGGAACTGCATTAATAGCAATTCCAGAATAGAGTCTTATGATGCGAGCCATTCCCTAATGTGCATTGATTGCGCCGCACTCCTCAGGCTAGCGACCAGAGACGGGCAGAATGCACACAACCGTATGTATTTTGCAGTCTGCAAAAAACGGATCCGCAAAAATTACAGATGATGTCTGTGTGCATTCCGCATTTTGCGGAACAGAACAGCTAGCCTCTACTAGAACAGTAATGTGAACGGATACGAAATGCATATGGAGCGGACGCGAAAAGAAAATCCGTTCATGTGCATGAGCCCGAAGGCTGCTTTTGTATATAGATTTTTATTGGCATATTTTAAGTAGCATTTTATTGCATCTGTATTTTTGGTGCCTTTCCTGCAGTAAAAATGGCAGCTTCTGATGTTAGCTAAAGGGAAAAACCCTGATTTATGATGCTGTGTAACCCTTAGAGGTCTGGAATGTATTGGATAACACTGACATAATGCTGTCAGTGTTATTCAGTACATTCCAGAACTGTAAGGGTTACACAGCATCATAAATCAATATAATGCTATGCGTCCCCGGCAGTGCTGGGAGTTCAGGACGGGAGCTGCTGTTTACTCAAGCTGCGAATCCAGAGCGTGACACTCGCTTGTGTGAAACCAGCCTTAGGGCCCCTGAACCTACAGTATTTTCCCTGGCACTTATTCTTCACTGAAAAAAAGCTTTAGAAACAGTTTGCAATTTTTTCCATACTGCATGCAGTTTTTTTTTTTTTTGTGGATTTTTCTTTTGCCAATTTTTTTCCTCTGTAAGGCCTCATGCACACGGCTGTTGTGCTGCCGTTACAGGCAACGTCCGTGCAGCAGCCAGGACGGATCGGGACCCATTCAAGTTGAATGGGTCCATGATCCATCCGCACTGCAAAAAAATAGAGCATGTCATGTGAATGAGTCCGCATCCATGATGCGGGGAGCACACAGCCGGTGCCCGCATATTGCGGACCCGCTGTTTGCGGGCTGCAATATGGCCACGGCCAGGCAATGGCCGTGTGCATGAGGCCTAAAGGAGATGTCAAAACAACAGAAAGAAAAAACTCCAAAAGCTTCAACACATGTTTAAATAAACACCAGTAGCAAAAATAGGCATTTCATATTTCCCATAGACCTTCAGATAACATTGGGAACTGGTGTTGTTATTGCAAGAAAAGGCCACAGAAGTTCACAAAAACAAGAACCCACTCTTGGCTTTTTTTTTTTTTTTGCCAAAGCCAGAAGTGGGTTGAGAATGAAAGAATTCTCTCTCCTGTTGGATGCACTTCTGGCTTTGCGTCAAACTTCACAAGTAACGTGTGCATATTTTGGTGCGGAAACGCTGCAAGACCTGCAGATCTATGCAGAAAATCTTCAAAAATGACACTGCTGTTTGTGTGTACCCTAAGGCCCTTTGCAGACGAGCGAGTTTTCTGCGCGGGTGCAATGCATGATGCAAACCCATTGCGCCCACACTGAATCCAGACCCATTCATTTCAATGGGTCTGTGTACATGAGCGTTGTTTTTCACGCATCACTTGTGCGTCGCTTGAAAATCGCAGCATGTTCTATATTCCGCGTTTTTCACGCAACGCTGGCCCCATAGTAGTGGATGGGGCTGCGTGAAAATTGCATCGCATCCGCAAGCAAGTTGGTTGCTAAGAGATGTTGTTTGTAAACCTTTAGTTTTTTATCACGCGCGTGAAAAACGCATCAGAGTGCATTGCACCTGCGTGGAAAAAACGGAACGCAATCGCAGACAAAACTGAATCAACTTGCTTGCAAAATCACGCATTTTTAACTGAACGCATCTGGACCTAATCTGTGACGCTCTTCAGCAAGGGGCCTAAAGCTATCTGCACACGAGTGCAGGTGAACACACATCTGCATGGATTTCCATTTGGATTTTATGTGTGTTTCGGCAAGATATCCGCACCAAAATTTGCAATGTTTAACAGCATGTTTGACGTGGATTTGATGTGGTTTTGCCATTGAAAAGAGTGAAATCCGCAGCTGAAACCGCTAACGTAATTGACCTGCTATTAAGTTTGAAAACCGCAATGCAGGTCAGTTTCTGCACGGAAAAAATCAGCAAGGTGTACGTGAGATTAGTGTAATCTCATACACTTTGCTGATACTGTACTACGTATACGTATTCCACAACGTGTGCAGGTGGCCTAGAAGTTATAGGGGTTTTTCCATCACAGGCAATGGGGTTATATCGCTAGAATAAGCCCCATCTCTGGGACCTGCACCGAGAACTGGACGGGGAAAGGCGGTGGAGGGTGCACTGTGCATGCGCAGCTACACTCTATTCATTTCTATAGGGCAGCTGAAAATAGCCCAGCGTTGGCTTGGCTATTTCCGTCGGCCGCATAGAAATTAATTGGAGTGGTGGCCGCACAAGCACGGTGGGCTCCCATTCACTTTTATTGGGAGAGAGCTTGGCAGTGACCTGGGGTCCTCCAGCCACAGCTCTTCCCGTTCCGTTTTTGACGTAGGTGGTGGGGCCTGCACCTATCAGACAATGGGGGCATTTCCTAGTGATATCCCCCCATTGTCTGTGATGGGAATACAACTTTAAGTAGGAAAATGTATATAGCGGGGAATTGCTGCCTATGCAGCTGACCAAAGGTGACCCTACCCTTTCAGAAAAGGACTTCTTTAAGCTGTAATGTGCATTCATATGCCGTTCAGCCATTTGGTTTCTTACGTCTCTCTGGATAAAATCTAAAACAGAAATCTCGATAAGAACAGTCGTCAGGTTTGCATGACTGAATTCTGGCCATGAGAAAACTTGACAACTGCGTAGAAGGCGTATTAAAGCTTCTTAAGAACCTGAGCGCTCAGTGAGAAGGATTAGTCCTTGCTGGCAGATCTGCTGCAGCTCGTGAGGGAAGGTAGAGTAACATAAAAATAGGCCGTGGAGCAGCGTCGCTGATAACAGGGTGCCCACCTCGAGGTGCAGACAAAGACCATTTTCTGTGACCACATGAAGGGCAAGCTATGGAAGCTGCTATGCTGGAGGTAAGCGATTTCTGTTCCTTAAAGGCGGAATTGTATGTTGTAGGGCAGGGATCGGCAACCTCCTCCAGGTGTTGTGAAACGAATCTCCCATCATGCATGCTGTTCTCTGAACTCCCACAGAAGTGAAAGGAGCATGCTGGGAGTTGTAGTTTCACAACAGCTGGAGTGCCGGAGGTTGCTGATCCCTGTTGTAGGGGCTTTCTAAAACATCGTAAGTAAAGTTGATTCACAGGTGCCCTGGACTGGTCAGACTATGTCAGATCCTTGAGGGAGCTCTTAATCCTCCTCTTTGAAAGGACCCAGAAAGGCCCTTTTAGTGTAGAATATATATAATCCAGATTATATATACGGAGAATTGTGCATTACTGCAGAGCACTGATCCTCGGGGACTCTGGTTGGTGGCGGGGTAATGTTTCAATGCTTACGTGTCAGACATGGATGGTGAATACATCCATAAAGATCTGTGTTCATAGGGTCCTACCATGTGTGTTATAAATGGCCCATGGTAGGACCCTATTATAGATTCTGCATTGGGACCCAGGAGCTTCAGAGCTCGCGTTTGCTCGCGTTTGCATATTTTGCGGCTCGGGCGCGGACCCATTGATTTCAATGGGGCCGCAAAAGATGCGGACAGCACTCCGTGTGCTGTCCGCGTCCTTTGCTCTGTTCCGTGGCCCTGCAAAAAAAATAGAGCATGTCTATTCTTTTCCGTTGGGAGCGGAACAGCTTCCGTGTTTTGCGGACCGCAAAACACATACGGTCGTGTGCATGAGGCCTTAGATGGATATCGACATGGGAAGTTAAAAATAAAATCACTTGAATTCTTTAAAAATATTTCTAACAAGATTTAACTAATAGGTCCTTTTCTGATACGGTCCCTTTAAATCTGATTCGGTCACGTTGCCTAGAGATTTTCTTTTGTCCCATCTAAAAATAACTTCAAATAATAGGGGCGATCCAAAGAACGCCCATTTATAACATTTCTAAACAAAAAAGTTTCCTAGAATAATCAGGGAGTTGTATCTGCATCCATTAGTGGAGTTTTTTTCAGCCTGTGTGAATTTTGCTGGGATAGCACTATCTCGGGGGGAATAAGCTTCCTTTAATGCTTCTCTACCATTTCCCGCCGTTGTTCATTAAAGACAATTAGTCTCGAGTAAAGGTCTGGCTTTCTTGAGTAACGTTTCTTCACTGTTTTTTTTTTCTACCACCCCGACCTCGCCCTAATGCTCAGATAC